>JAYRBT010000082.1:125705811-125728484 GCA_036023395.1 Myiotriccus ornatus | reverse complement strand
CAGAGCAATTAACTGGCATTAAAAAAAAAATAAAAATCCAATTTTAACATCAATCTTTGCCAACGAACTGAAAAACTGAGACAACAGTTTTAGCAATGCAAGGTTATAACCCATAACAATAGCCAGTGCTGCTAGTTCCAGCTTCTTAATACATTCAGGGAAACTAAAAAGGTACCCAAGGTCAGACTGCAAGAGAAATCAAGGTTAGAGTGGTATTAAAAAAAAAACCAAACTATTTTATACAAATTTCTTTTACCTTGCCAAGCCACCATAATCCAGTCCTTCTTCTCCTCTGAATATAACATATAGTCTTCTTCTCAAATCATAGGGTTTTAATGCCATAATCTATTAAAAAAAACAAAACACAAAAATAAGAAGTTATAAACTATGCATTGTCACAACATCACTCATTCAGATTTAATTTTATTTCGATACAGAAACGCTATATATGTCAAATGTTACACCGGTTTGACAAGCAATTAGACCATCTCATGGAAAATGCAATCAATGAACTACACACAAAAAATACCAAATTGGACTTAAAATCCTTGAACAACAGACTGCTAGCAAGTGGGAGAGAATATCTGGAAAGTATTGCTATAAGGTGTCCTGTTCTTACGCTCTTCCTAAGGCAATCATTATTAAAGGAAAACAGGCAAAAAGGCATCTCATCTGATATACATGATTTTTGGTTTTTAGCAAATCACTTAAAGAAGTAATTTAATCCAGAATAAGTGTAATACACTTTCATTAATAATATGATCTTTACTTTTAGAGAATCCCTCCCAGAAGGTTTTGATGTGGTGACAGCAGCAAGAATTTCCATTGTTACAGAGAAAGAAGGAATATCATACATTGGCTGCAGACCGTAAGAGATCAAGAACTGTAAGCATCAACTACACAGATTTAACCTCTGAAAGACAAAGCAGGGCACCAGTTTTAACTGGAGAAAGCAACATATTGTAATCTATCTGGCCACACACAGGAATCAGAAAAGCAAATCTGATGTGGTTGATACAGTAGGCAATGTGGTTAAGCTATGGAACTCATTACCACAGGAGGCTGTAGATGCAAAAAGTTCACAAGAGGAACATAGACAAGCTCGCTGAAGAGAAGTCCCTTTAGGATTATTAAAATACTCAGAAACCACATCAAGCTTGAGAGACATTTCAATTGTAAACAGTTGGAAGCTGAAAGATCATTTGGTAAAAATATTATTTTATTAAAAATATTATTAGTTTTTATTTAAAATATTATTAATACTTCTGTTCTTACAGTCCTGTGTAAGAATCCCTCACTGGCTAATACCAGAAGAAGATCACTGTGCCTAAAGGACCATTAGTATGAACTGGCTATGGGCATTTTTGTTCCTATGCTTTGTCTTGATAAGCAAACACAGTAATTTTTGCAGGCTTACTTGCTGGAAGGAATCCTCAAACAAAGTCTGTCTGGATACATTGATTTTCACATGACTTGGCAGTGCATTGGACTGTAATCATAAGGAAATAACATTAAAAGGCAGCATATATAAATGTAAACTCATGTAGTTTCAATAAGTAAATAATTACTAAATCAGTACCTGACACAAGTAACGGAAATGAGCAAGTTTCCACCTAAAGCTGCGCTCGTAAGCAATCTGGGGCCCTTTATTTCTGTAAGGAAATATATTTGAGATACATTAACCATACAGACATCAAATAGTACTTTCAATGCTAAACAACAGGACATAGATACCAAAAATACACAAAAATTGTTATTGCAAGATGCAATCAGAAACAAAATGCAGCTGATGGTTTGCTATGCCAGTCTTCCTTTCCACCGCCCCTTTCCCTTTTTGTTTTTTTTTTTTTTATTTAAGATGCAAGTCAATTTACCAAATTGAGAAAACTATCCTCAAGAGGATACCAAATCCCTATCAAAATAGTAAAAATTACAAGTCACCTAAATGAGAGACACCATCTTCACTAAGAGGAAGATAACTAAATTAGGCTTCATAAATTCAGCTGCTCGTGGAACTATGAAGGACGTTCTAGTGCAACACTATAGGCTCTTTGAATGAAAGGTCATCAACATATCATCACAAGCCCTACCCTATATAAAAGACATTAGGACAGCCACTATAGGTTGGGTCAATAGTTCTAACAAAACTATTTTACAGTTTTTTATGCAAACTTTTTGAGAAGTATTCAGAACTACTTTGTTTAGACATTATTGTTGCTAGAGTGCATATAATTATAAGTAATACTCATAAGGATCATTTGTTGTTTCTTTAAAAGTGTAACTGTTACATTAGTTCAATATTCAAGTTTACCTCACTTCCTCTCCTTATTTATAAAATTATTATAATCTTGATATTTGAAAAGTGTATAAAATCTATTTAACATCAGAGCAGTACAGCGAAGTGTACAAATAAACTGACAATTAAAGTTTAAAAAAAAGATTAAATTTATATTACAAGAATTTGTTCATAATTTAGTATGCAGTTCCAGCTAAAATTGTAGATTGTTTTATAATATGAGAAAACTTTACTATTAAGCTATAACAAGGTAAAACATTCAAAAATATATTTAGTTTCTCACTTACACAGAAGATTTCCCAGTACGAGGATCATTGAATGTGGTGGTTCTTGTATTATGATCAACAAAGTATCTGACACCTTCTCTGGTATATCTGATTTCCCAGCCCTCTGGAAGAGGGTCCTCATTTTGTAAACTGCAGAAGAAATTTCAGACAGTGAAGTTTCTCCCATACCATGATAAAAAAAAAATCAAGCAAGATCTTTTTTATATACACACCTACCCTTGAGTTCGAGGGTCTTCCCACTGTGTTGTCTTTGTGTTATGATTTACAAAATACACCCTATCATTTGAATCCACTCTCCTTTCTAAGGGGGGGAAAAAAAAAAAGGAAAAAAAATCCAGTATAGAACAATTGCATTCCAAATTTCTGTAACTGTCACTTCCTGAAATCAACAGCTAACTGACTTACCCCAACCTGGTGGTAAAGGCCCAAGCGGATCATTTTCTGCTGACAACATTGAAGCCTATTTAAAAACAAGAGGACTTTCTGTTAGGCCAAATATTTTTTTTTTTTCTTAATGTGTTTTAAAATTATCACTAGTTCTCCAGACTATTCATTCTGAAACAAAACATCATGCAATTTTTAATCTGGTTTTGCGAAGGAACATAGGTTATATGATAATAAGATATTATCTGCACACTTGCCTCCACTGTTTCCAACCGAATGTCTCCCTTTCCCTTCCTACAGCAAACCTGAGAGGCAGGGTCTCACAAAGAGGTACAGTTCATCGAAGTTTTGCAGAAACATGTGTCAGCAGATAAGCTGACAATACTCTTGCTTAAGAACATGTTTTACCATAATAAACATTTGCAAGCACGGTGAATACTGCCAGGATAAGGGGTTTTGCTTCCTCAATACACGATGACTTCCCTGGATGTTTGGTTATTTTCAGACTTTGTCATTTTTTTGAAAATGCAGCTGCATTTGTTAAAATATGCGGATGGGTAAAATTATACCAACATATGGTAAGGTTAAAAGGAAAAAACAAAAAAGGAAAAAAACCCGGATTACGTTATTATGTAAAACCATGCTAAGCTCATAATATACTGTAACCTTGCAGAAGTCCCCCAGTAGCTCCCAAAAATACAAAAAAGCATAGGGAAAAAAAACCCAAAAGGCAGAAATCCCAGAGACTGTAGGATCCATGCTGTGATTTATAACTAAGAGCACCCACCCCTAAAATTTTGTAGACACAAAAATTTTCATGTGTGTGTGGAGAATGGAATTTTGATACATGGGAACCAATCTACATTTTCCAAAGAGTATCTTAGGAGCACCTTGCTACTAATGCTACTTTATAGCATATGCAGTACAAAAATGTCAAATCCACTTAGGGGTTTACAACAGCAAATTCAGGCAAAACAAATCTATGATACTTTTCTTGTGAAAGAGAAACAGAGCAAGGATCAGAAGGAAATGCATTAGTTACACTACTCAAAATCAAGCTGTTTATTTGTTCCAACCACCAGCTACTACATGTGAAGAGAGAATTATCATTATCTCAGCAGCAAATGCAGTTAGCCTTTTCTGCTTTTCAGACTACACAATCACAATGACCCTTTAACCAAAGACTTCTCTGTGGTGAGTATAAAGACAGAATAGTGCACAAAAGCAAAATACAGTCTGCCAAATAACTGAATAGTGGCACGATTTAGAGATTTCCAGCCTCCTTAATAGGCCCAAGGATTTGTGTGTGGCTGCTGGCCACACACAGCTGTATACTTAACAGAACACACTGAAACAGTAGGCAGTGGCATAGGATGAGGCAGATTCAATACTAAGGACTACAATAAATTAATCCAGGTAAAAATGAAAGTAACTAAAATAACTACAGCCTACCTACTCTTCTTCCTTTACATAGTTTAGTTTTGACCACTCAAGGTGATTGAAACATTCTCTTATTCACTGAAAGTATTAATCTACTTTTTCCCAAAAAATAGAACACAATATCAGTCATAAACTTCTACATATGCAGAGTCCTGGTATGTCAGCAGAGGATGAAAAGTTAGCTAGAGTCTGACTTTAACTATTCTAGAAGAAAAGTATACAGAAACACTAAAGTAAAAAACCCACATTTTTTCAATATAATTTCAATCTTTTTCCCACAAAAAACTGTGAGTTCTATCTATGCAACTGATATAATACTTAGAAAACATAATTCTAAAGAGATGCAAACAGTCACATTATCTTTTCTCTTCCTTCAAGTATATTGTGCCTCACAAACAAATCCTCGTTTTATGATTCTAAGGTCAGATGGGACATTTTAAGAAATGAGTCTGTGGTTTTCAGTAAGAGTTATCATTTAATGAAGAAAGGAACATAATTTAATTTTAAAAATATATTGTTCCCTGAAAGAATAAATCCAGCTCAAAAAAAAAACCATCTTGGCATGAGGAAAAGCACGAGTTTTCCCAGATCTTTATGCAACTGACCAAAGTAGTACACAAGTACAAAAAGTTGGTCAGGAAGAGTTCTTGGCTGGATGTGTTTCAGCTGTGATTCTTGGATTTGCATTGAGAGTTACCAATGTGTATAAGTACCTGAAGGAAGATGCAAAAAGGATAGAGCCAGGCTTTTTTTACTAGTGCACAGTGGCATGACCAGAGGCAATGGGCACATCCTGAAACACAGGAGGTTCCCTCTGAACATCAGGAAACACTTTTTACTGTGAGGGTGACTGAGCACCGGCAAAGGTTTCCCAGAGAGGTTGTGGAGTCACTATCCTTGGAGATATTTACAAGACATCTGGACACAGTCTAGGACAGCTGACTGTAGGTGGCCTTGTCTGAGCAGGGACATTGGACCAAATAGCATTCAGAGGTCCCTTTCAGCCTTGACCATTCTATCTTTCTCTAACTGCATAAGACAAATCGACTTTGCTGCACAGCTCCAGGAGTTAATTAGTGGTGATGCATGTTTCTGCTATTGCTAGTGACAAGGTATAATGTCCAATTAGATAATGAGAGGCTGAGAGCCCTTAAATGTAAGAATATTGCAGCATCCTTTACTTCAGAGGTGTATGTGAATAAAATCCATCAAATTCAAAGTTAGGTCTGCATATGCATAGTCCTATACCAGTGAAACTGTTTTAGACTTGTACTTCAATGGTTTCTTCTTTAAAACACTCCAGCTTTACTATGTATCACTTACAAAGTCTCTGGGATTGGATCATTTTTAAGAAGCCAAGGACAATCCTTAAAGTGCACTGTTTAGAGTGACTGGACATGAAGGCACCATCATTCTTAACTCTGAAAAAACAACTATCCTATTTATCCAATCACAGATGGGAAAATCTGACTCAAGAAATATCCTCTTTGAAGCTACTCATATTTTCTTCAGGCAGAAGTGAACAACTATTTGAGAGAAATGGAAAACCATGTAGGAAATTCCAGAGCTCAGCCAGGTGCATAAGCTTCAAAAGTAAGCTCAAAGTAAAAGAATTGCCACTTGTATTAATGAATGACTCCTAATCATTAAAACAGTTTTGAAGGCCATTTAATGTTCAAAATGTCCATAACTCAGCCTTTATGTTCCTTTTCAGTTTAAGGGATTGCTTTATTTTTACCTCGTATTACTGTAATGAAAAATCTTAAGTAAAATGCAGTACACAAAGCTCCAGTTAGGGAACATACTCAGAAGGGAGTACTTTCTGCCCTTATAAATGATTTTTGTTAGCATTTTTCAAAAGAATCAGAATCTGAATTACTGATGCTAAACATCTCATAATACATCTGGTTGAATAGTTACAAAGTCACTTTTTCTAAATTTAAAGAACGAAAAGTACATACCTATACCTCTTTGCTAATTTCTAAATTTTATGTAAAAGTTACCGAGTAGAGGTATCGTTGGTTGAATTGTTGCATAGCTCCCTGCAGTTGATTCCGTTGAGATTGCCACTGTTCAAAGTTCCTGACTGATTCCATTGTTGGTCGCTGCCACGTTGTCGTTCTGGTGTTGTGGTCCACATAGTAAACTCTCCCACGGTCATCAACTCTTCTTTCCCAGCTTTCAGGAAATGCAAATGTTAACAGCTAAATTTTTCAGTAATGTTACTAGCTGATATTCTTTTTATGCTAAATTCCTAGGCAGTGCTTGAATGAACTACTGGAGTCACAGGCATGATTTAAATTTCTAAAGGACACAAAATTACTCCCCAACTTAATTGGTAGAAGAAGAACTACGCAGAGCAAACATACACTTCAGGCAGTAGCATGCTCAGCTCTCTGTCACTGCATCTTTAACTTTGTACATTTCTGTGGCTGCAAGTAATGTTGGCAGATTTCACAGAAAACACTTTGCTGGGAAATTTGAGGTTTGGAATTAGTGCACTACACTTAGTAGCACCACCTAAACAAAGGTGATCAAATGTGCATTATTTTATGTTTAAGCTTTAAAGGAAGAACAAAATACTTTAGTATTTGAACAGAACAGTATGTGATCAGAACAAGTGACGTATACAGTACCAACATTCCTATAACAATAGGTACAATATAATTCCACATTAAATGAAAGTTAGAATTTCTTATTATATGATGCAGAATACAGTTTTGATGAGCTGCTGTTTGTTTCCTGCAATAAACAAATAAAAAAATTTATAGTATACTATATATTAAAAAATTTTAGTGTACTTATCATATTTAATTCAAAAATGTCTACATTACCCAGGAGGTAAGGGCTGTGGTCTTTCCCACGTTGTAGTTCGTGTGTTGTGATCAACATAATAGGTTCTACCATGAGGATCCTTTCTTTGCTCCCACCTTCAATACAAAGAGACTTTCACATAAATCAAGGTGAAAATACTTCCTTGAGACATCCAACTAAAACAAAAATACCTTGGTATTGAATGAAAATATCAGGATCCAAAACTCATTCTAGAACACCAAAGAAAATTCACACTAGAATAGGTATCAGTTACTTCCTATTGAACTGATATCATGATAAAGACTTCTTAAAAGGATTTGGCACATAAAATGAGCATACATCAATATTCACAAGCATTTTCAAGTTATATTTAAGCTATCTGAGAACAAAGCAATTAATTACCTGCTTGATGCTTGGACGCTAAAATAACCTCATTCAAAAAGTGCTTAGAGATGCATTCTTTGTATTTCCAAGTTCATGCCTCTCTCAAAAAAAGAGGGAGTTTACATTTTGAATCTCTGTTACCTGTATCCAACAAACACCACCATCTTTCAGAGTGAGCCTGAAGTGTGTGCTATCAGATGGTTTTCCTGTGTTTCTATTTCCTATCCTGGTAATCCGTGGGGATTATTTCTTCAGTTTAAATTTTGCAAAGCAAACCTACATTGAAGATGAAGCTAGGACCAAACATTATCAACAACTAAAGTTTCATGATGCTGAGAATTACCATAATGCAATAAAAATCTGCAGTTGATACATGATATATGTTTGGTTTTCTCACATATTTACATAATTAGCTCTGCAAAACATAGGCAGAACACCTTGCCTGCTACTCACTGGTCTGGGTGTGCGTTTCCTCAGTATTACAGATCCTCTAAAACTCCTGCAAAATGTTTTCTGCAGTTTAAGAGGTTACATGTTAAGATTTCAAGAAGAGAAGAGAGGAGAAAGAGTGTTTTACAGCGTTACTACGGTTAGACATAATGGAGAGACAATTAGGCTTGGGCGGTGGAGTGGAGAGAGGCATGGGGAACCACAGAAAGAAACCCCATGGAAACATGATCATGGAGGAAGGATGAAAAAATGCATTTGGCCATAGTGTGTACTATGCCTGAAACTCATGATCCTGTCCTCAATGGGAAAGCATGTAATTAATTTTTTAGAAGTGTGTGAAGGAGGGATGCCCACGGGAGTTTCCACCTATAAAGAGTTTCCATCCTCAGAGCATCTGAAAGTTAAAAATGAGGCAACTCTTCCACAACAATTCATATATAAAAATATATTTCTTTATTTTTAAATGTTTGTTTTCATGTTTATCTAACTGCAGAAACTCAAGTGAAGTGTCACTGAACCTTCTTCACAGGGAGCAGGTACACAACAGGCCCTCTGAAAGATCAGCTACAAGGTGAACACACTCTGGGTTAAGAAACAATTTCTGGGATCAGAAAATGCTAAAAAAGTTAATATTTACAATATTATGGAAATTTCAGTATTTTCAATTAGTTATTGAAAGTATTTTTTCACCCAAACATGAATGCATCTATAAAAATTTCAAGTTATATATATATATATACACACACACGCACTTGAGTATATACTATATTTTGATTTCTAATTTTGTATTTAAGACTATAGAATAGGTTTCTAACAGTCTAATAAAATTAAAATATTCTAGTTATCCTTACACAGGAAGCACCTAAAAGGATTTATAAACTAGTTTAATGATTTTCACTTCTCTGTGTTTTGGTTCCTACAACATTCTCACAGTTTAGGTAACAGAAGAGCCCAAATAAGTTTAAATATATGAAATGAAAAGTCTTCACATCCATAATGCCCAAGAGTTTGTCTACTGAGATCACAATACCATTTCAGCAAACCACTTATCAGTTGTTACTTTCTGGGACAAGAGTAGCCAGTTATAGCATCAGTACAAATCCCATTTTAGATCAAATAACCGTGTCTCAGCCAGCTGACCTGCATTTGACAATTCCAGTATAGAAATGGTTCCTAGTGTAGAATTAAATGTCTGTTTCTTTACATGCACATTCAGATAAAACATAATTATACCATTAAAAACAAAACCACATACCCTGGTGGCAAAGGTTCTGTACTGACAGTACCAGGCTGCTGTCTTACAGGTTCTGCAGATGCACTTGAGGTGGAGGAGGATTCCCTTGGTTTTGATGCATCTGCTGCTATACTGTCTCGAGCATTAGGCTGAGCACAGTCTGTTGCACCTGTAGGTTCTAGTTCAGCAGACACAGCAGGTAATGCAGAAGTGTGGCTTTCAGAACTAGTTGCTTCTGTTGCTGACTGAGGTTCTACTGTAGTGTTAGTGCAATCTGAAGACACAGGAGCTTCAACTGAAGTCACTGGAGCCTCGGAGACTGAAGAATTACCAGCTTCAGGTGCAGAGGAGGATGACTCGCCGTTAACTGAGAAACGGGAAATAAGAACATTTGTGTACCAGAATCTGATGAGATTTATTTTTCAAATTACCAACTTTTGGAGTAAACAAATTGGAAGGAATATGTTTTAGTTGCACCTATATGCCACAAGCAGCACTGTTGTCCAAGATGACAAAAAGTCACAATGCATCTGCCTTAAGTTAAAATTTACAGCCTGCAGGCCATTCTCTATACTTCCCTGTTAAAATAATTTCTTATTGGTCAACTCAATGTTACACTTTACTCTAGATTAGCAAGAGGCACCCATCTGCTTTCCAGAAAACAGTCTGGCTTTTTATGAAACTTTGCACCTATATCAAGCTCTAAAAAGAATCTTGATCAATATGACACAAAAACCAAATATTACGAGATTACTCTCTGAGATTTGGAAAACCAAGAGGCATTTCTTATGGGTAATTTCTTTCCTTTTTCAGAGCTGACGTATAGAACCCTACAATTAACTCTACACCTCCATGTGACTTGAAACAAATCTCCCTCCAAAAGCAGGATTAAAATATAAAAATTATTATTAGCTAACACATTTTACATAGTTCAATGACTGAAGAAAATTACTTTAGAGTCACAAAGTAAATAAATTCTATCTTTTAAAGAACAATACAAATGTAATCCAACTCAAGCAAGCATAATCTCACAAAAGGTTTCAAGCAGAGGGTGCTAAGAAGGCTTTATTATTCCCCAGACCACTTGTCCAACAATACATCAATATCAATCATCTTCAGAGATTAACAGAACAGTATCTCAGCACAACAAGATCTTGTCTTAGACAAGCGAAATCAGGTATGGCAGTCTGTAGGATTCCTATTAAAAGTCACGGCCCTATAAAAAGCAGTGTAAGTGCAACATCATTCACAACTTTCATTTTCTGTATCACTAATCAACATTATACAGTGACAATTGTATTTATACTTTGCAGCTCGTACCTGTTAGAACAATTTTTCTACAGTACTATTCCATGGTAATACATCACTACTTCCAGATGACACAAAACAAATTAACTACATTAAGACCTGTCATGACTTTATATTACTTCAAGCAAATGGAAAGCATGACAAGAAAAAAAAAAGTCATAACTACCAACAATTTGATCAAATTTCCTCAGACTTCTGATTAAACTAGCAACAACTTTACTTAAACAGGAAAAAAGCCAACTGAAATTTCAGCTTTCATTAAAGAAAATTCAGTTCATCTACATTAAAGACTGAATAGAATTACATAATAAAGTTCAAAGCAAAATAACTGACAAATCATCTCCTCTATTAGTAAGTTGATCTCCTAAACAGATCTATAAAACATTACATCAGATGGTTGTCTCACCAATTATGCCTAAAACAGCAATTCTGGCAATATCACATAAAATTACAATCCTGCTAAGCACAACACTGGGGAAAAGAAAAAAAGTGTCCTCAACAAATGCTGGAGAGCTGCTTTATGCCTTGCCTTAAAAACATCTCCACCAACTGGTACAGTAGTTGAAAACTGCTATATCAGTGCCTCAGCACAAGCTCAGTGACCATTACATCAATATTACCATTTGAACAAATCAATTATTTTTCAATTATCCTATCCTAATACAGATTTCAAATGGATCTCTCTGCTGCTGAAGAAAAATGGAGAAATGCCTAAATAATATATATGCCCTCTAGCTTCAAGCTGAAAAGAGAGGGGAATCAAATTAAACTTCTCCAAATAGAGAAAAGCTTCAGAGAAGGCCTAATATAATTATTACCTTTTAAAGTTCATAATTGTTTCTGCTATCTTCCAACTGTACCCACATTTTCCATCTATTACAGAAAGTTTGACATTTTCTGTTCTACTGTTTAGTAACAGCTTGCTTATTTCTATTTAAGGTCATCTTTTCTCTCTGCTATCACTGTAATCTCAAAAAGCTAAGAAAAGACAGAAAGTGCTTAGAAAGCACAGTCATTATTAAATGCAAAGTTTTGCCAGAGGAATAAAAATTTAAAAATACTTTGTTTTCACTTGTTTTACTGTATCAAATGTCAGTTGCAGTGAGCATCAAGATTTTTATGTTTAAGATGAAAATTTAATTCAGTATTTGCCACTACATGTTTTGAAACAGCATATCTTTCAAAAAAAATTGAAGGCCAGGAGAACCTGCAACATATCTCGACTCAGAGCAGTTCAATGACTAAATCAGATTTATATAATGTCAGAAGAAACTTAACTACAGTTACTCAAATTAACTGTCAAAGAAATCTTATGTTTCCCTCCAGACAATCAGTAATATGTTTTGGTTATCTGGTACAGAGACAGGGAAGACTTTGGACACTTTAATCTTTCTTCATCAGAGAAAAGAACTGACGGGAAACTGTGAAACACAATAGATTTCAGAATGAGGTTAGTGCAAAAAGTGGACACACAAGTCTATAAACTCTAGCCTAGAAACATTCCAACTCCAGATACACTTCAGTCAGATAAAAAGCCTTACGGAACATGTTCTCTTAACTCTCCCATTCTTACCAGTGCTGTTGACAGGCTGAGCTTCAAGTGGTTTTGGTACTGGTGTATTTTTAGGTCTGGCTGCAACATGAGTAGGAGATGGTGTGCTGTCTCCATTAACAGCTTCTATACAGAATGTATTCTGTACTACAGAGTTGGAAGGTACTTGATTGTCTATCCCATTAGAAATGTCACAAGCAGATCTTGGTAAAAATAAAAGATCATTTTAGGTTATTATAAACAACAGTTATGCAACTAAACCAAATCCTACACTAAATCACGCTCTAAAAACAAATGAAGAAATGGCAGTAGTCCATAAATCACAACAGTTTATGGAATGGTGTTTGCAGCCTGGGTAATAGTCAAGTGCAAGACCAAAACAATTAAGAAAAAGCAAAATTTAGTTTTGAGTATTTTAGATATTTATAATAGGTAAGATTGCCATTTTCACTTCCTCTTTTACTTGTAATGACATTGGAATTAAGTTGAACAGACTGATGCACCTGCCACATCTTCAAAAACGCCTTAGGAACCTTTCCAAAGTGCAGCTCTGAGCAGGAAAACTTTTTCTCTCATAAGCAACAGGAACAATTGGGTTTGTTAGTCATATCACTAAAAATAGTTATACCATAAGAAAGCAACAAATTTCTTCCTCAGTAAAAGGAAAATAAGATGAGCTTCTCTATGCTCATCATTGGCAGGATGGGACATAGTGATGACAAATACACACAGGCAGCTCTGTGTTTACAAGGCCAAATGGAAATAAATGCAGTTCGAGGGCTTGTGAATGGAATTTGTTCAATTACACTGTTTTTTTACTTAAATCTATTCCAGAATGCTTAAAGCCACCCACAAGAGATCCATATTGTGAAAATTATATTCAGTGCCAACTCCCTATCTTCTCAAGGAATAGAGGCTAAATATTAAAGAAAAGTTAAACAGATGACAAAAATGTTAGAATAGTTAGAAGTCCAACTTTGTGGAGTAAGAAGGGGAGAAGCAGCATTTCCATGCTACCTTATCCTACTCCAAACCAGTAGCATAAACAGAGAATTAAAGTATTGTCCTTTTTCAACTCTGTACTGCAAACCCAATTTAGCTTCCGAAAGACATGCAGAGAAGCTACCTTAAAACTTTTCTTCCCCCCTTAATTTTAAAACTGTAAATCAAAAGTGCTGGATATTGAAAACTATTGTAAATTAAAATATCAACATCAAGAGCAGGATCCCAGTAAGACATATCTCCAGCAACAGAAGCTGAATGAAAACAAATTATTGTTACTACTGTTTCAAAATGGTATGCAGATGTATTTCAAATCACTTGTAGCAGTCCCAAATCTTTCTAATGAAAACAAAGGATAAGCAACTTTTTATCCTCACTCCCTCATATTGGGCACCCATCAGGGAACAGAGACAAACCCCCATGTATTCAAAAAGAAGAATCAAGTCGAGCATACAAGGACAAATGTGCCCTTGTCACTCAAATGCATAGCAATTGTATGTTTTTTTCACTCCAGTGGGTGTCAACACACACCAAGGGCCTCATTTAGGGCACCTGAGCAGGGCAGTAACATTAAATTGTTCTGAATGTTGACCTGTTTGTCTTACTAGTGGTAAGGGGGCAAAAAATCTACTCCTACTTCTCTCCAGTCAGTCCTTGAGCTGGTATAAGAACAGAGAAGCCAAGAACGAAGTTCTAAATTGATCTCAGAGTCGTCTTCTTGCTGCTTCAGGGTGGAGCAGGCAAACCCTGTTATGAATACTGCTTGCGAAACTCGACAAGCCTCTTAAACAAGTTCCTGATCTCGACCTTAAAAAGGGTGAGGGGGAAGTAATTCAGGCTTTTTTTTTCCTTTGCCTTCCGTTCAGATGTTATATTGCAACAGAATGGTAGACATTAGTAGAAATGGTTCTTAAACAACAAAAGAAAACAAATGGAAGAAGTACATAAAACCACACTGAGCCACTGCTCCCCGTTTTCTTCTGCAGCGTTCAGTAGATTTTGAATCAGCTGAGAGCAAAAAACAAAAGTGCAAATTTAATTGTTCTCAAGCTAAATTATGCAATTATCAAACAAGTAATGTTTCTAAAACCCGTGGCAACAAAATTTAGACCTTGACAGTTGAAATCTATTGCCTTCAAAAAAAATGAAAGAAACCCAAACAAACAAAAAAACCAGCCAAACAAAAACTCAAACAAACAAAAAAAAACACACCAAAACACAAACAACCCAAACATTTCAACTGAAAAATTTGCTAATATACTTCATATAGCATAATACACAAAAAAAATTCCAACCTGGATGAACTTCTTGCTGAAGAATCTCTGCTTTCATGCACAGCCTCGCCATTTTGCTGAACTTCTACTGAACAGTAAGAAACAAATCCAACAGAAATATTTTATTATACCTGTTTGAAATCTTAATCTAAATATTATCATTTCATTTAATCATTTTAACTTACTGGTCGCTGATGAACTGAGATTTGTAAGAGATTCTTGTTCAACAACCAAACCATCTAGCACAACTGTCAGTTCACCTGTTTGCACCATGCCACTCTTGTTTTCCAAAGAGAGTTTCAACTGTTCTTTTACCTTCTCCACTAAAAATGGAGTTGGGGTAGATAGGGGAAGAGAAGGAGAGAAGGGATAAAGGAAAGATTAAATTCTAAATCATATTCATATTAAAATAGACTTTCAACACAAATGTGACGCATGTATTTAGTTCAAAAATATACATTCAGATGATACAAATCAACACAGTAATCACTATGGAGCTGTGTACATTTACACCTGCTGTGGGTAAACACAGTTTTTTTTAAAAATGAATTGGCCATTTATATAGTATATTCTATAAATATGCTATAGAATTCCTGTGGTTTCAGTACTTTCTTGTTAATGATTTCCCAGGTTTGCTGTTTCCACTAAGCCCCTTTGAAATTATGCACTACTTACATAACATGTGATGGCTTAAAGTCAAACAACTTCTGAACTACATATCCAAATATTACAAGTCACTGGGAACCTCACTCTACAACCAGAGCTTATGTTCATTTCTTGTATCACCTTCCAAAACTAATTCTATAAGACCACTGGAAAGAACATGTTTTTGAGGAAGAAGTAAATGCAAAGACTGCATAGAGTGCTTCCTGTTTTTTTAAAACTATTTTTAGTAAATCCTTACTCAGATTTTCATAGATTGTGACTCCAAAGATTAAACAGTAACAGAGAGGATGCCTCACATAACCAAAAATTAGATCAGAAACTATTTTCACCAAAAGAAACTTTGAGATAATTGATACATCATGGTGCACTAAAAGTCCATCTGACTGACAAGCAATGGTCACATTTGTAGAGACATAAATAATCCAGAGGTAAAACATGCTGCGGATGCTGCATAATTCTCTCTAAATCAACTATTACTAATAGAACAGTTAAGCTACATGTCATAAATTCAACACAATCAGCTATGAGTTCACATTAATCAGGTTAAAATGGTTTAGACCTTTCAGTAATTGTGGTCTCAGATTAAAAGATTAGTTTTTTTAAGGTATACTACTGTATTTCCCTCCATATGATAACATTCCAAGTTAAAGCTCACTGTGCACTCCTGTGCACTGAACTTATTGTTTTCATCTTAACATGTATCATAAATGAACAGTAAACATGAAAACAGGGAAGGCTACCATAACTTATTGCCAGATACCCCAAAGCTGTAACTTTGAAGAGCAGGTTCAACAGCGTAGCTGGGCAGCAATTACTAGCAGACACACACTGCTATATTACAGTGGATTTCAAAGGACTTTAAATCTCTGGAACAAGCACAAAGCTTCCAAGACTACCAAATTATTGATCTAGCAATCCGCATTTTGGAAAATGGTACTATTTAAAGAGGAGAAAGAAGAAACCAGGCTACCACAGAGTTGTTAAATTAACATAGTTATGAATCCTAATTTTTGCAAAGGTTGGTTGGTTTAACTTCTGCTTTTTTAACAGGTTATCTTCATAAAACAGATCAAGAGTTGGCTGTAGTTCAACTGAGTTGGCAAGAAAACTGTGAGGTGTGTGGGCTGCAATTCAATACTGGTGGTGTTTAGCAGAGAAAGTAACCACACTAATTCTAAAGTTTCTGCATTTAGAGGACTTCCCCTTTCCATCTTCTTGAGCAAAGATCCTTTCAAGTGCTGCATTCAATGACTGAATGACTGAAGTATACCAATCAGACTATTCTACCACGGAATTCTTGGATAATCTAGTCTGTGTCAAACTACTGACTTGCCCAAATCAGAAACACTGCACATAAACTACTTTTGGTGCGATGTGCAGCAAACTCAGTCAACCATTCCCTGAAAGAACTTGACAAGTTGTTAGTTCCTACATCACCTAGATCTACAGTAAAAAAACATTAACTATTTTGTTAGAAATAGTTAAAATACTTAATTAATATCTTTTTTTTTTTTTGATAGCATCATTATATATATATATATATAACCCAGGTTTTTTTCTGATACTTTTTTTTATTTAAAAATAAAAATTTTCTTCTTAACTATGGAATCTTGTGCAGAATCTTTATAATACTGAAGAAGCCCCACTTAATTTTGGATTGCATTAATTTTCTGTGAGAATCAGAAAAATGAAGGGGTTTTTTTGGCTCCTTTTCCCCCACCTTCCCAAACAGAGATCTCAGATTTGTATATCTAACTTGTGAGAAAGGTTAAGATTGGTTTAGCTGGAATTCTATTGCCACTCTGGAGTGGAATTTAAAGTGTGGATTCACCATCTTCTTGTACTACAGAAAAAAATTTTGAAAATCAAATTAGAAGACCTGTTTTAATTCTATGAAAACATTTCAAATTAGAAGTTACATAGAACAAACAATCTCTAATGTACTAAAAGGAAATTCTCAATTGTTTCATTAATCAATGGTTTCTCCTGCTTGCTGGTCAGCTAAATTACAAGGGAAAATATCCAGCCTTTTTATAGTGACTCCAGAGAAGGAAAACATGAACAATTATATCGCTTTTCTAAAGGTTTAACTTTTTTTTTGTTACCAAATCTAAAACAGATCTTCTAGAAAATTAGTTATTAGTTTGCTACAAAACATTGTATTTAATCACTTCTGCTTTCACCTAATTTGCAGTAACTCATACTCTACTGTTTGTTGCAAAAGTATTATATACCATTGTTACATTTAAATTGCTCTCAGTAGCACAGACATCTCTAGAAGAGACAAGTAAAGACACCAACTGAAAGTCAGTTGTAATTACATGTATAGTTAGTAGTCTGGTTTCCAGTTTGATGTATAGATTAGTAATAATAATTCTACTTTATTCAAAATATCCTTCATGATAACTTACATTTTCTATTGTGTATTTCCAAAGCTTGTCTCAAGTCTACAGTGGCTCTTCCTAATAAAGCATCTGCTTTTAAAGTGTGATGGCTCCACACTCTAAATTCCAGCGTAGTCTGTGGAGTCACATTCCTGCACATAAAATACATTTTTTAAAAAAATATATACAGATTTTAAAGTATTCGTTTTTGTAATTAGTAGTATTTGAACTTAATTCACTTTCTCATTGTATTTCTTGATACTTATGAACTGAAATAGGTTTCTGTATTGCAAGGGGAAATTTTTAACTAAGAACTGCAAACGCTACGATATTTATACTTAGGATCAAACTTAAAGTGCATTACTACAATAGCATAAAGAATTTGAGAAGTACCAGAATAACCTACACTAAGCTCAAACCTCAGATATATAAAACATATCTTTATTTATGAAAGCCATATTATCCCATATTCCTCACTATTCCAGAGTTCTAGCTAAAATCTCACATTATTAAATGTGGAGAAAAAGGTGGGAAGTATATTTTCATGTCACTAAAAAGAAAAATACTAAATATTTTTTAAAAAGGAAAAAAGAACCAAACAGCTACTTGCAAGCATGAAGAGACCTCTTAACAGGTGTCAGCTTGCCATGAAAGTATTTTTAAAACATCTTTTATGAATCCACAAATATATATGAAATCATAAGGCATTCTCCCAGAAATCAGAGGGGAAAAATCAAATGGTGAAGCTAAAGGGAAAACTGGAGGGAAGCAGAGAGGTAAAGGACCTAATTACAGTAGTATTATGATAACCTTTGGCATTGATCAAGAAGGAAAATAGGAATCTATGCTAGGTCCTGAAGAGTAGTTTTGTAGTACAGGGTCTAGTACTGCAAGGATGCTCTGGGCCGTGAAAAATGGGAGTAGAAGTACTTTACTGCAAAAAGTCAAAGGCTGCACATCCATCAGTATTGATCTAATATATACAGAAAGTTGTATCAGTATTGATGAAAACAATAAGAACAACCCCACCCTCCCAACAACGACACTAACTCTATAGTCACTTGAAAATGTTGGACAATGTGGATCATTTTTGCTGAAAGAGATGAGCAAATATATTTTTGCATTTTGAATAGGCCTCCTTCTAATGGAAGTTTTACTGGAAGACTAGCTCAACGAAGAAAAAAAAAGAACAGCAACAACACAGAGAAAATATATTGCTGACCCCCAGAAGTGAGAAGAATTTGATAAGTTCACTTATCCTCAAACAGACTGGGCAACTGAAGTAAAAATACCATTCCAAAAGCCAGAGGAAGAAGTGGCCAGAATACCTTAAACACATGTATAAGGGTAAGATCCTAAGTAAGCAATACTGATTATGGAATAAGTCTGCTTGGTTGTATTATGCATTGCAAATTACCTCATTTCTATCAGATCACCAAATCCTGCAAATCAAACCTGCCTCCTCAAGCAAAACTCTGGTCTCTGTGAATGTACTGGTAGCTCGGTACTTGTTCTAGTAATAACTCCTGGAAATCGTCAGGTCCAATATTGTACTATTCTCTTTTGCAATACTGCAAAGGGCTAATAAGGTCACTAAACCCAATATACTGAGAAATGTGACACATGAATATCCTACTTGCTTCAGCCAAGGTCTGGAGTAAATAAGTAAATGTTCCCAAGCAAACAGTTTCCCAAAGTTGGGTAAATTGCACCACTGCCCCCTCTCCAGCACTGTTAGTTATGAGAACCTAGCATGGCTCCTACTACTAACAAAGCTGGCTATTGCACACAGACACTTCACGTGCTGTGCAATGAACTGGCCCAGGCTCAATGCCACTTTATAGTAGCTTTGCTGTTTCCAGACCCAAGTCTGAACCAGTACAGTCCTGCTTGTATAATAAAGCATTCTAGCCAACTGCACAGTGCAAGACTGCCAGTTCTCCACAGTGTCATATTTAGGTATATCTACAACCCTAGCACAGTCAAACCAAACTAAACCATAAGAAGATTAAAAAGGTCAACTATTAGGAAAAGTTGCAAAGTCGCTTTGCAGTAAACTATTTTTGAGTGCATATCCCTTCGTATTTCTTCCTCATCAGAGGAAGAAATTACCTTCCTCACAACTACTACTTACCCAGCTGAGATTCCTTTCCTTTTAAAGTTGAGAATTACATGGTTCCAATTAGTAACTCTTTCTAGCAAGTTGTGATAACACAGTGCTAACAAATATCAAGACTAAAGCATGTACAGCAACTGTATGCAGGTAACACTCTCTGTATAAAAAATATTCTCAAAACATTGTAAAAATTGAGGAAATAAATTCATTTGAGATAAATATCATCTTATGTCTGCATTTAGACATCAACAGCCAGAGCAAACTATGTAGGCAGCCAAGTTTAGTAAATATTTGCCTGCAACATCTGTCTAATAAATAGTATTAAACCTAAAAGTCTACTTACACTGTCAGCTGCTCATCCCATTTGGGATTTGAAGAACTACTTGATTTTGCTGTTTTCTTAATTTCTCCATCTGCAGTTAATTCCGTGTAGAAAGTTGTCCCAAACCAATTCTTTTTCCGTTTCAGTTTGGCACTAGAAACTAATAAAACACATTGCTTTATCTATAACAGCACACCCTTGCTGAAAAACAGATAAGGTTCTGCCTACACGTAGTATGAAATACATTGCATAGCAGTGTTATTTCTTACATTCTCTACTTCTGCTAAACAGACAGAAGACAATGCAAAAATGGTAGCCTTTATTTTCAAAAGCTACTTTGTCAGATAGTTGAAACCAAGTGTCACATAATCTTTTCACCACATACTGGCAGAATTGGTTGGAGAGGCGGCACAATTATTTTAGGGATAAACACTGAAAATAATGTGGGTTATTTTCTTACCGTTCTTCCCATTCTTACCTCAAATGAAAAATAGACCTAAGTATGATACATCTTATGATGCATTTGAAAGATTAGCAGACCTTTTTTTTTTAGTTATATATTGTCAAGAAAGCATATGTAGTTCACGCTATTTCAAAATGTCCTTGTACAGCAAACCCTGTACACAGAGCTTCATTTCCTTGCTTATATTATCCGTGTGGTTAATCTGTGGTTTTACACATCAGTTTGTTAAGAGTAAGCAATCAGCTCTCGGATTTCTCAGATTTTTTGTTGGTTTTGTTTTGTTTTCAGTTTTGAAACTTCGTTTGGTGACACAACACAAAAGGAAAAATTCCTACGCATACACATTAGGTCTGTCTCTACTTTTATAAAACTGGAATAAAATGGAAAATGCCATGTTTACAGTTCATAATAGAAGTTTTAATGTCCTTTTGACACAAAAAGGTATATATGTATAAGAGCTGTGCAACCTTCCTTTTTTTCCCCCCACTGGACAAGTGTCAAACCCTGTAGATTTATAGGGAAAAAAAAGATTGATCAGGAAAGAATTGTTCCTATAATTGGTAATCTAACACTATGTCCTTTAGTCATTTAGAAAAGTCCTTTTCTATTTTTCAGTTTATTCAAGTTTGTCTCTCTTCATAGTTGGTGGGGTTTTTTGTACTTTTTTTTTTAATCTCCGATAAAAAAAGTATTCAGACTTTTGTAATCTGCGTATGCTGATCTTCATCAAAAGGCTCATTCTCTGGATCAGAGTCAGTGGTCAGAGTATCTATAATGATCAAGTTCATTGTCACTAATATCTGGTGTTACAGAAGGTGAAGTGCTAGCCTCTGGGTTATTTCTTATTTAAACAGCTTTGCAGATGAACTTAAAAGTTTCACCCAAATATTCAGCAACTAAGAAATAGAACTTGACCAAAGAAATTATTTTTCATGATGGGTGAGTTGCTCTGTGCTCCTGAATATAAATCTGTTCTCCCACTTCCTTGCCCAGCTGAGGAAGTCACTGTAAAAACAACAGAAACTTAACTGCCAACATTTTAAATTCTATTTCAGGCAGATGTTTTCTTCACAATACCACAACAATGGACTCACAGATGTACCTATCTGCTGACTATGCCTTCTCTCTAATTCCTCCCATATTTCAGTGTGATTCTTGTTCCCACCGCTTGCAAACTAAGCAAGTATTTTCAGCAACTTGGAAATAATCCTTCCCTGTTGCTTTTCTGTACAGTACTTTCTAATTCAGTGATATGTGTGTGCTGATTTTGGCTGGGGTAGAGTTAATTTCCTTCACAGTGGCTGGTTTGCAGTTGTGTTCTGCATTTGTGCTGAACACAGGTTGATAATACAGAGATGTTTTTGTCATTGCTGAGCAGTGCTTACAGAGAGACAAGGCCCTTTCTGCTTCTTGTACTGCCATGCTGGCAAGGAAGTTGAGGGTGCATGGGAGGCTGGGAGGAGACACAGCCAGGACAGGTGATCCTGGATATTTATAGAATATCCAGGGATATTCTATACCATAGGACATGGTAGGGGGAAGTTTGGAGTGATGGTGTTTGCCTTCCCAAGTAACTGTTACATGTGATGGGGCCCTGCTCTCCTGGAGATGGCTGAACAAATGCCTGCCCATGGGAAGCAGTGAATTAATTCCTTGTTTTGGTTTGCTTATGTGCATGGTTTTTGCCTTCCCTATTAGACCCTTAATCTCAACCCACAAGTTCTCTGGCTTTCACTCTTCTGATTCTCTCCTTGATCCCACTGGTGGGGGAGTGAGAAAGTAGCTGCATGGGGCTTGGTGGCTGCCCGGGGTTAAACCACAACAGAAGCTTAGTAAACCGTCAGAGAGGGAGACATGTATCATAGAATCATAGAGTTGACCAGGTTGGAAAAGACCTCTGAGATCATCAAGTCCAATCCTTGATCCAACACTGCCGTGATTACTAGACCACGACACTAAGTGCCACATCCAGTCTCTTCTTAAAAACCTCCAGGGTCAGTGAATCCACCACCTCCCTGGGCAGCCCATTCCAAAGTCTGATTAATTTTCTCTGTAAAATATTTTTTCCTAATATTCAATCTAAACCTCCCCTGGCACAGCTTAAGCTCTTGTCCTTCTGCTGGTTGCCTGGGAGAAGACACCAACCCCACCTGGCTACAGCTTCCTTTCAGGGAGTTGTAGAGAGTGATGAGGTCTCCCCTGAGCCTCCTCTTCTCCAGCCTAAACAGCCCCAGCTCCCTCAGCCTCTCCTCATAGGACTTGTGCTCAAGTCCCTTCACCAGCCTCGTTGCTCTTCT
>JAYRBT010000082.1:125672155-125705711 GCA_036023395.1 Myiotriccus ornatus | reverse complement strand
TCAGCCCATCTCTCCAGTCTATCCAGATCTCTCTGCAGAGCCCTCCTGCCTTCCAGCAGGTCGACACTCCCTCCCAATCTGCAAATTTGCTAATGGAATTTGGAATTTCTGGATTACAGTAGCCTGAGACATATACATTAGTTACTTAAAAGGTAGTGGGATGCAACCATCCAAGATTTTAATGGCATTAGCCACAGACTTTTACTTAATTTCAATTAAAAGGTCAAACTTAACTCCCTCACATTTGAAAAACCTAGTCTAAGTAACGTATCATGGGTCAAAAAAGGGAACTGCTGTCTTGATAAAAATGAAAGTTTAATGCAGAAAACTAAAAACATAATTCCATGCACAGATAATATTTTTTCATCTGAAATCATGATATATTTTTAAGCTTTGAGAACCTCCACTTCTTCCACATTTTTCTTCCATAATTTGCTTTCTAAAAGCAAATACAACTAAAACACAGGTATTTATTCATGATATTCAAGCTTCCTTTTAATTCCCCCCCGCCCTTGTATCTGGTTATGTTTTAAGTAAGCTTTGAGTCCTCAAACATAAAAGAAGACAATTATAATTTTTTGGTTAGGACATCTCTTAAAAAATTATGAATAAGTAATAATACTAGCAAGACTTCAAAAAGAACTAACGAGATGTCTCAGCAAGCATATTTGAACAAATACTGATGGCAAAGCATGCTTGCAACCTGATGTATCTGTTCGAACTCGAACCACCACTCCATATGAATTGCCTTGTCTGCAAAATGAGTTTATGTTACTTGTGGCCTTTATAAAAGTGTTTTAGGTATAGTTCTTGAAATACAAGTCTAGATTCTACAGCAGAATAAACAAAACTAAACATAAACATACAGTGTCAGTCAGCAATACTACAGTCGTAAACTCCTTGTCTCCCACTCCTTTCTCTGTAGTGCCACCGGCATCTTGCAATAACGCCTGGTTAGAAAATTAAACCTTCAGAAAACTAATCCTAAATGTTGTACAGACTTCTTCCCATTTGATCCTTGAACCAGATCTCTCTGAGAAGCCTCAGTGCCAGAAAAATACAAGACTATTTACATAAGGAGCAGTTCAGCAGAACATACAAAATTATCATTTCTGTATACTCATATCTGAAGTTTGGGGTCATTTGTGAAAGTCAGTTTGTTACTATATATGTTATATATATTCACTCTACAGGTGGTTCCACCTCTGCTGTTAGTTTTTGCCAGTTTTGATGACTCATCACATTATTATGTGCTTCTTATATAAGGTTAGTCAGTTTTAAGGTTCCTCTCTTATTTGACTTCATAAAATATTCATTTTGGGGGATTCTTCAACAGTGTATTTTTTCTCAGATAACCTGGCCACCTTTGGATCATCCAGCATGATGCATCTTTCTTGAGACGGAGCTTTCATTAAGACATGTTCAAGTTAGTTACCAACAAAATACTTATATACATACATATATCTGCCTTATATTTATGGCAGATATATTTATGCATAGTATCTTAACTATTTGCTGGTAACATTTTCACTTTTAACTGCAGTAAAACTGTCATAATTAGCTATAAAATCTGCTTACCTAGATGCACTTTGCTTATATTCAGACCACAAGGAAACCTCTGCCATCCCACAACAATGCAGCTAAAACTGACACCAACTGTCACATCACTGACAGTTCTTAACCACGAGGAGAAAAGTGAATAATCTACTTGGCCTATGGAACGTCTATTGAAAAGGTGTCCCTGTCACAGTCAGAAATTTCCAGGATTGTTTGTAGCTTATTGTGTTTACCTTCCAGGAGAAGGCTGAATTCTGCCTCAAACTATGAGACTCAGCACAGCAAAAGCAAAAAACATAAACAGTCGCGAACATAGTAAATTCCAGCTGGATAGAAGGAAAAACATTTTCACAATGACGTGGTTTATACCCAGGAAAGTTGGTAATCTACAGCCTTTGTGGTACTGAAAATTCAACTGGACAATACCATGAGCAACCTGATGCAACTTCAAAGGTATCCCTGCCTTCAGCAGAAAAATGGACTAAGAAATCACCAAGGGTCGCTTCCAAACTAAATTATTCCACTTGCCTGTGTAATCCAACTTGCTGCCCTAAGGATGTTATATAGCGATATTATTTCCAACAAACATTTACCTGATATATAATGAAAGATCTTAATCTTTTGAGGGGCTAGAAAATTTTGGGATCTTCTCCAGTTCTTCTCCACCTTCACCACATTAGACCCATTTCCAGCCTAGGGTTCACTACAATTGCCCATGTCTTTTGTAGAATTTCAGTAATATGTGTTCCCTCTCTAGAATACATGTCATTAATTATATGATCCCAAGCAAATTTCCTTGCAATTGTCCCTACTGTTGTACTGAATATCTTTTTTTTATTTTATTTTGAAGAGAAATTAAACCCTGCCATCCAACTCACTGTATAATCTCTATCTTCTAATCATCTACATGTATTATAGTCACATTCTTAACTGTAACATTCCCATTATTAATTAAAATATTAACTATAGCAGTTCATTTTTATACCCATTTCCAAGATTGCTTTTTTGGAATACATATGTTTTCCTGTAAAAATCACTACTTGCCTGTTACTTGCATCTGTAATCTTCCATTATGGGTGTTACTTGTATCAGACCTTGGTGAGGCTGTGGCCATGTCAGAGGTTTAGGCTTTAGCCTAGAAAGAAAAAAAAAGGAAAAAAAAAAAAAAAGGCAAGGGTAGCTTATTAAAAACCACTTATCTCTACAGGTTAGCTACAGCTATTAAATAAAAAGTTCAACAAACCAACAAGTTACCAAATGTATTTTAGGTATGGCAGAACACATTTCATAACAGCAGTTGAAAAAAGCAATCACTTCGGAAATTTGTCCCACGTTACATCTCTAAGGATGCCAAGATACTTCAGTAACATATACATTTACACAGTTTAGAACAACTGTGTAAAGCAAGAATAGAAATTCAGCTGTGATATATCAATATTCCTCTCTTTAGAAGATACGCTTATGGTCTGATTTCAGATGAGCAAAGCACCAACAACTTCAAATGAATAAAACGTCTGAAACATTTATATGCTTGAAAATCAAGCTGTCACCAGAACAATACACTCAACCAGTAACACAATGATTCAGACGACAAACATTTGCATTCTATCCCTAGATTTGCCATCAGCTTTCTACACCACTGTTATCCACCCACAAATCACTTCCCTCATCTACTGAGACAATAAGCACTTTACAAGGACTACCCCACTCAGTGACTAAAACAGTGTGTTTCAAATCCCAGCTGGTGCATCTCTTGATGCATTTGAAGCACACGAAAATGGCACCACTCCTGTCCTCCTGAATTACTACACCTGACACACATCTACAAGTAAAATATTCTGTTTCTATTAGACAACTATTTTTTCATGAGAAAAAATACACTTTCCACGATCTGGATAAACTTCCACATATTTATTTCTGTGTACACTGATTGGTTTCAATAATTATAATATGGGAACAGTTGTCACTAAACCTTTTTCATCATGAGCCTCTATAAGTAGAAATATTTTGAATATGCACTTTCAATATGTGTGTATTTATTTATAAATTATATATATATGTTACTGTACTAATGCATTCTGTATATATAAAAACAGATGAGATAAAGATCAAATAAAAAGTATTCTTAAACAATTTTTAATGGTACAAAAACCCGTTATGCTATAGCTAAAAAAAAAAAGGAAGGGTTTTTGTGGTGAGAGCTGTATGATTGAATATGCTTCAGCATTTTTTAAAATGTCAACTTAACACTTTATAATACAGTGATTTGAA
This sequence comes from Myiotriccus ornatus, assembly GCA_036023395.1. Lineage (NCBI taxonomy): Eukaryota > Metazoa > Chordata > Aves > Passeriformes > Tyrannidae > Myiotriccus > Myiotriccus ornatus. The sequence continues at coordinate 125,701,883 of JAYRBT010000082.1, read as the reverse complement.
GGTCTAGTTTTAAATTCAGTTTATGTGCTGTCATAGCCAGAAAAAACAATTTACAAAGATATGAACATCCAAATGAAAGTGCATTACTGGCTACACTTTCTAAATCATGGCATTCATTTTTCATTCCCATCCACTAATTATACAAAACTTTTTCTTGAAGTTTGGCCAGTGGAAGGTGTTGCATTTCTATATTTTTAACAAATTTTCAAACTCTGAAACTCTTAACTGCGAGGGCTTTTAAACCAGTAAGGAAATTCTGCTTCCAAGTTTAAGTGTACAAATATGGGAGGTTTTATAAATGACATGCATCTTTTCTGGCAACAAAAAAGTCCCACAATGGTGTAAACATTTCCAAACATCTATTTTCAAAATGCTGTCTCCATAATATGAGCTTATTTTTAAAAAGTCATTTTCTTGCTCATCGTTAAAACATCACCTCCACTTTCAAGCGAAGGTGTATTAAGGGTCTATTATTTTTAAAATAACTGTTAGTCAGCATACTGCTGATAGCCACCTGTTATCACTGAACAGGTCAATTTGTAACATTTGTCTTTTTGTGAAATAAAACACATAATTATAATAATTATCAATAAAAACATAATAATTAATAAATTTTGCAGCTCTTCTAAGCACTTTGCCATGATAAAGAGAAACTTCTGCATGGTTCAAAAGATTTTCCTGGTCACTCCCTATGTCATTACAAAGTACTGTAAAGATTTTACTATTTAAAGGCCTTGTTTTCATACAATGAACCACAATTATGACATCCTGAAGCAATTTATGCACTTATGGCTCCAACTTCCTTGTTGCTTGCCTATTCATGATGCAGTGAATGAATTCTATATGTGGTGCTCATCTTGTAAACCTTATCTCAGAACCTTATCCAGTTCAGTCAAATCAGCCACTCCAGCTATGGTTACATTTGTACAGTTTTTCCATTTAAAAAAAAAAAAAAAAAAAAGCTGTTATTAAAGAAGATACTGTTTAGAATTAACTGTTAAGAAGCTATCTTGTCTGGAACATCTTTCCCTAGGGATTTAGTTCTTTGTGCATTTCATTATGGATGCAGAATTTAGTAACTACCATTAAATTCAGCCAGATTACAAAACAAACATCTATACTTTGATCCCACTGTCTGTACAGCAAGCTTCTCACACTGTGCAGTTTTTTCTAACTTGTTTCTTCAAAACTTTGGCAATGTTTTCCAGACATCTTCCAACAGTATCTGCTGACAAAGGAATGCATTTTAGTTTGTCACCACATTGTTTTCAATGTATTATTTCAGACACTTTTACTGCGGCAGGAAGAACAAGTGTATTCCCATCACTATGTGGCTTCTATGTCTTCTGCTACCAAAAAAGTTTTTTAAATATCTATCATTAAATTTAGTGAAGTCTTGTAAAGTTCTGGATTGAGTATTGACTGGATTGAGCAATGACTAGCATTGCTGAAAAAAGCTGTAGACGTCTGTCTTCATTTTCTGGGTGCTTAGTTTTTAAATGCCTTGCTAATTGTCATGGTTTGATGCTATCATTAGCTGATATCTCAATAATGTTCTCTTAGGGTGAGGTTCATCATTTACAGTAGCGGATGTACATCCATATTTGAAACACCCTTCTTAATAAACAAAATTTTTTGGCTGACTTCTTGTCAGATCTAATTGCCAAATGACCAAGAGCTCATACCAGGAGCAGAAGCATCAGCTCCGACATGTTCTAATTATTCACATTATTAGTATTATCTACAATCCATAGTCTCTTTGCAGGATTTTTTTAAGCTGATTGCCCATTTTTTTAGGGTTTGTTTGGTTAAAACTAAATAATACAATCCATAAATCCACCTAACTGGTCACAAGTAAACTGCATCCATTACAATACACTGGAAGTGAATGAAGAAATGAAGTGGCTACTGCTACCTCACCATACTGTGTAATACTAAAGCTGCCTTCACGACACCTCATGTACCAAATGTGACACAGGACTATTCAACATACAGACCAAGTGAGGGTGCCAGTGTAAATATGTGCACTAAAAAAAAAACCAAAAAAAGCCTAATTTTTTTCTTATTTTTCAGATAAAATATAAATCTTATATTTTTTTCCCACATCTCACTGAGTGGTCTTGTGCCCCTGACTTTGGAGGCCACTGACATGGAAGACATCATAAGAGCAACATATGCAATCAATTCTGAGGCAAGTAAACTCAAATTCTTCACAAGAAACCAAGATCTAGTTCTAAATGTACATTAAAAATCAGTTTAGGCATACTTTTTAAACTGACAAATTATGATTGGTTTTACTGGGGTTTTTTTCCTGCAACTGTTCAACCTGCATAGATCTAATGGGGTGGTTTTTTGGTTTTATTTGTTTGGTTGGTTGGATTTTGTGTTTGGTTTTTTATTAACTCTATTCCAAGCATGAATAAAGCAAAAAAACCACATAACTAACTGACTAAATAAATAAATAAATTGTGTCAAAGTTCTCAGGGAGACAGTTTATTGCGTAATCTCCTCAGACTTCAGGTTTCAGGTGGTGATTTATCTACCAGGCATACCACCTTCCCTAACCTGAGTTTCTGGCTCTGCTTGCTGCTAACTGCATTTGGCAAACAGGTTTGCTAATTTTCTGATAACAGGGAAGTGAGAATTCACTACACTTAGCTTTGCATCTTTCCCCTTGAAGAAAAAAATGACCAATGAGCAATTATTACAATGGACAGATGATGGAAATAAAGTGCGGCTTGGGGGTTGGCTGAAGGGCTGCTTGTAACTACATGATTGCATCCCATGTCAACAGCCCCCTCATCTTCTGTTCTGCCCATGTAAATGGAACATCCTTCTATAATGGAAGTCTATCTTATATTTTTGCCAATATGGTACACCCAGGTGCATTTACACAGCAACGATTACAGCTCCACACTTTCTTTATGCTGTAAAAAAATACTGGCATGTCTGCTGAACACTATAAAGTAAAACATATGGAGGTTCAAAGGAAAAGCATTTAAACTTTTCAAAATAAACAGGTTTTTATCAACAATACATGAAGAAAGTTTTATGTCATAGTTTCTATTCAAAAGGGCTTTGCTGAACAGAGTAAATTAGTTGAACTGACTAATTCTGTTTTCATCATGTACCAAAGATTCCAAAGCTGCAGTCCACTCATCCTTGCTTAACTGATTAGAAATCAAGAACTGGTTAGGAATTAAGAGGAAACATTAAATTTTCTCTGAGTCAAAAAAAAAAACCTCATCAATTGTTTTTTCTAGAAACTTCTTTGCCAAGGATATGTCAAAAAAAATTATTTAGCCTTCAGTGATCAGTTATTTTCACTAGTAACTATCCAAACTCAGCTACTGACATTTTTAAATTGTTAATCTAAATTATTCCCTAATTTAAATTTAAACTATTGCCTAACCAGCTCACATGCAGGCTGGTTCTCCTGGGAGACAGCCTGCTCATATGACAATATTTGTCATTTTTCTTCAACATTCCTTCTTACACACTGGGTCACACTCACTTCCAGTCAAACACATTTTCACTCCAGGTAAACAAAGCCTTCAGGAAGTTGGCCAAGTTAGATGGTACAAGGTGAACTACCTTACCCAGAGTTTTGGACATCTATTACTTCCTAAAGGCTGGTCAGACATATGACAAACACAGTTGCACAAAGAAGAAAACCGTAATCCAAAATTTAGCTGCTCAAACTTTGATAGGAAAATTACTGATGCAGACGAGGCAGGAGGCAGAGGTGAGGTGGGACGTGGGACAACAACTCTATCACATGGACTGTGGTGATAAAAACAGTATTAATGACATTGTGTAAGGTAATAGTACTGACTGTCATATTCAAGAAAAGGACAGGACACGAAAAGTTCTGCTGGGAGAACAGACTCAGTTAAAGAGTAGTCTAAAATTAATAAAGAGTGAAAGTAAATAGTGTTGACATAAATGTCTCCATATATCTCAGGTTTCTGGGGAGCAAGGCTGCTGCAGAGTAAGCAAGTATATACTGTATGAAACTAAGCAGAAACAATAAAGTCACATTGCAGAAGGACTGACAGACTTGCACAAGGATGGGACTACCATCTTACCTTTTTAGAAAAACCTTCTGTAAGCTGAGAAAGATTTTTAGAAGTTCTACTAGCAATTCTTCAAATACTGAAAATCTAGAAGCTTTAAGGATTAGCGACCTCCTGTCTTTATGGGCCAGAAGAAACTATTCCTGCATGGCCAAAAATAAACAAAATTTCAACCAAACAAGTTGTCTTCTCTTGGTGAAGGAAAAAACAGGATGGCAATTACACCAAGTTAAGTGAAGATTTCATTTGGAGGACTGAGAAGTTTTCATGGCCAGGGGTTATGTCTAAAGAAAAATACCTGTACTTTCTTGATCTAATTTGCAAGAAAGTCTGCATGAGAAAAAAATAAAACCACAGGTGGGAAAGAAACACTGAAAGATAAGGATCTTTTTTAACTAAACAAGTTTTATTTCAAATAATGCAAGCCCTAACCACTAATGGACAAGGGAACACTATGTCCTAGGGGACTATTTACTGTTTTCTTGCAACGTGGACAAACTTTTTTTTTCCCCTCAGCCCTAAATCCTTTTTTCTTGTTACTCAAAATAAATGCCCAGTTTGGGTCCTGAATGCATTGATTAAGGGTTAAAATCTTTGAGGTTAACTCTACATAATCTTAGAAAGAGGATTACGTACAGCAATGTAAGAGTCACTATCCTTGTAATTATAATCTTCCTGAAAATCAGGGGATTAATTTTGACAGGGCTACAATCACCACACATTCCTGATTATGAATTTGCTACACCTTCTTATCTAAATTCTAGGTTAAAACCTGTTGGTCTGAAGGATGTGAAACTTCACTTCCAGAACTGTTTCAGCAACACATATAAATACCCCCACCCTCGAAAGTCCAGGACAACAAAAACTCACAGAGAGATTCTTGAGAGCCACACGAAGACCACAGTTATCACAACACTTCTGTCTAAACCATCCTCATCATACATAATGGTTACATCAACTGGAAGAGCACAATCTATTTATTAACCCCTTTAGCAGATATTTTAATATTACTTCAGTTGTATAAATTATTTGGGGTAATTTATACAGATTGACTAGGACAAAATAAGACCCCAGCAAAACCACAGAATGGCTGACATATTAGTTTACTAAAAAATTAAAGGATCACTTCCTAATTCATGTGAATCAACAGTTTCTTGGAGGTCAGTCTAGTTAACAACAGTTATAAATTTACACTTCTGTGAAGAATTTTTGCTAAATCTCAAAATGCTATCAAAACATCAGAAATAAAAGAGAACCACAGGAGTGGATATTTCATTAATTTATTTTTCACTCTTTAGTAGATTAACTACCCGGTGGAGGTTTTTGTTGTAAAGCTGAAAGTAAAATGTATCATTGGGGCAGCAAACACATATTAATAAATTGATTGATGCTGTGAATCAGTAATTGAGGAGATATCTCAGGAAGAACCAAGACATTCAAATGTAGAAGAATACAACAACCAACAGAGAAAGCCTTTTCCTTACTCATGATATGACAAGAGTCAAGTTAGGAGTAAAAGAAAAAAAAAAAAAACCAAGATTGTAGAGTTCAATTACCTGTGATATAATTTCACAACATATGGAAAATCACATAAAACAGTTAAAATATAGTGACAATGTCAAATATGCAGAAACAAGCAATTACGCAGAATGGATTTTCAGTTTAACTACAAATGAGGAGATCTGCAAATCAGGAAAGTATCAACAGAGTATTTATTCAAAAAGCACAGTACCCCTACAACTACCTGAAGAAGGTCAAGTACGTGGCCTCTGATTTTTCTATTTCTAGTTTTGCCATCACTTAAAAACATCCTTTTTGGTTTTATCCTGTGGTTTAATTCATTAATGTAAAAAGGCCAATTGTTGCAATGCTGCTGCAGGTTTTGGACAAGTCAACAGTGATTGCAGGAGGCTGTAGGGGTCAGAATCTCAGTACTGTAGCTGTTCTGATCTTCTGAGGTGTAGCAAGGAGGGATTTTCTTGGAAAATTCTGCCATGGTGGAACGTGCAGTACAGGGTGGAAGTAACTGTATGTGAGCATCTTTCAGGAAAAGGCAATTGTTCCGCTGTGTTGGGGAGCTCAGGAAATCATTCACACTCCTGGTCCTGCCTCCAGGCCCTCTTCTTCTACTGAAGGAACAAGGCTGGGGCAGGGGGAAGAGAGTCATGACACTGATGAAAATCAGAGAGTATAAGGTTGTAAGCAGTTTTTTGATGCCGAAATAGGAACAATGAAAAGAAAAAAATAGAAAAAAAACCGAACAAACATAGATGCAGGTAAATTTCTTAACTGATTTCTTTTCATTCAGACATTCCAAAACAAGAAGTTTTATTCAATGCAATAATGGAAAGTCTATCTCATTATAAAAATAGTGATGATTTTGTTAGAGGAAATTGAATATATGTCTAATTAACTGGGGCTTTAAAAAAAGAAAAAACCAACTAAATGTATTCCTTCCAGAGAGAACCAGTTAACTCTGTATCATTAAAAAAAATCAAGAGTTTCTTCCTTTGCCATTGGGAAAGTTTCATCTCAGTAACTGGATACACACAAATAAAGAAATAAAGACCAGGTCTGTTTCAGATCTGGAGAAGTATCTGTGGACCCAAAAACATACTGGCCTTCATTAAATTGACCAGAATAGTAGAGTCATTTCTACAACTTGTCTTGCCTACCAGAACACTTAAAAAAAAAAAAAAAAAAATTAAGACTTCCTAAATGAATGGTTTTAATCAACAAAAGCTAAAATTACAGTAATATTTACACATAGTCAAATAGAGAACTTAAAGTTTTATTTCCCTGAATGCCACAAACCTGCTTGCTACTTTAAGAAGCAATGGAAAGACAATGCTTTTCAGTAAGAGCTATTTTCCACAAACACCAGTATGGCCATCTGAGGACCACTGAACTTGATTGTTCTTCACGAAAATTTCACCTGCCCTCTTTCATTTCAGATGTCCTCTTCCTTTTTAAGATTTAGTACTACAGGCCAATAAAAAAATGTCTGCAATTCCATTCTCTTTTCTGCACAAATACAGGAATATACTGTGAAGCCCAGTACATATTTTGTTTTAGGTGTGATAGACTAGCAATACAGACAAGAGACATCATGCAGGCCAAGGTATTAGCCAAAAAAGCTATATTCATGTACATCTTTATATTTAATCAAAATATTTCTTGGTTTGATTCCTTTCAATAGAATGTCAGAATTTAAAATACTCTAAAGGTGGCAAAATGGTACCATGACATGCTTCAGCCACTCAGAATTCCTTTAAGTATGAACTGTTGCACTCACTCTTAAGGAACCAAATTGTTTGAACATAAGAACAAACTTTAAGAAAAGGAAAATATTGTCCAGTTATACTATTGTTTTAATTATTTCACATTATCCATCCTTCTTACCAGCAAGGGCTTTAAAAAAGTTATATTTAATTGCAAATTAATATACTGTAACAGTTAAGCAGGCAGTAAGTCCCACCTTAAATTACTAATAGCAATTTTTTTTTTTATGTCAAATATAAGCCTTGACATTTCTTAGTTAATTGAAATTAAGTAAATTAATAGAACAAGAACTACAGAGTAATGAAGTACCATTAAGCAGCAGGCATTTTTTTGTCTCTCTTATGCATATACTGAAAAAATAGTCCAGTGGCAAAACCCAGTAAGCAATGCTCCAATGTGCGACTCCTGCCAGACGTATGCAAGAAAGGCAAAATCCAAGTTACAGAAACAGCTCTAACCTGTGTTTTCTAATCTGGATCCTTTACACTGAAGGCCTTGGATTCTTTCAATTAAACTTAATAGACCTGTTTATATGACACTGAAATGCTAGAGTTTTTTTCACAGACTAAACCAAGTTCTGTGTCTTCTGGTATTATGCTTTTGCTCCAACACAAGCAGCGGATTCCCAATCAGACATTTTTATGTGCACCAATCCAAATTTATCCTTTTTTTTTTTCAACCCCCTTGCTTTTTGCTGTTTTCACCTTCACTACCTTTAAATTTCAGCCCTGTGTATATTTTTCTCTTTGCATTTTATACCTATATATTTTAACTATCCACCACAGAAGTACACTTGAAAGCCATATGCTACAAAATAAAAAATATTTAAGATTGGAACCATGTAACATGCAAGTTTGCCATCAGGTTTTCTAAATATGTCTTAAAAATATGCATCATGAAATTAAAGAATCTGCAACATTACAAATCCTAACTTCTGTGATATTATGCTCAATGAATGAAAGATTATTAACTTTAAGAATCCCTGTGAAAACAATCTAAGAAACAGTCCTGTGTTCAAACTTAAGGCAAAAGATGGCACAGAATGTATTCAGAATCATAAAGAATAGAGTAAGTTTAATAATTAGCCAGGAAATTTGTAAGATGCAGTGAGTAGTATTGAACAGTCTCCTTACCTGTGAAGTATCTTTTGTGTAAGTATTATAAATAGTAGCTTAAGTCACTGTTTAATAGCTTAGAAAATACAAGAAGTGGAAATTAGTTTTTCACTGATCATTGAAAATAATACTGCTAAGAGCACTGATTTTACTTCTCATCACACAAGGAAAACACACAGTGGCAGTAGTTTTAGGACAAGATTGTAGTAAAGACCATAATTTGCTGAGTAAAAAATTATTTTCTGTGGTACCTACTGCTAAACTTGAGTCAGACAAATACTGATGGACTGAAATGCAGGTCTCCACCTTAAAAAAAATTCTGAGATGGTTTATTAAAACTAAAAACTAACAACTTGAAACTATGTAACAGAATAGTTAGCTACTTATCAAGATTATAAGATTCCTCCAGATCCCTTTAGTACTTACTTTTTACGAATAGTTTCTTCAATTCCTTAGTTATTGATGAGTTTAAAAAAAATACATATATGTTAAAAAAAAAGCCAAAACCAACTGTATTCCATCAGACTCATAAATATTACACATAGAAGCAAAAAGATCTGGAAAACTTTAAAGGACAGTAATATGTACTGTTCAAAACACTTGTAACTGTGGGACACATCTATGCTAATAATGAATATTGGAAACTTCCTTTTGAGTCAAAGGAGAGGTGCTCCAGTGCCTTAATCATCCTAATGGCCCTTCATAAACTCTATCCATCATGTCCATGTCTGTTTTGCACAGAGATCTGGGTGTGGCCCCACTAGTGCTGAATACAGGGGAAGGATCACCTTCCTCAACCTGATGGCAATTCTTTGTCTAATACAGCCCAGGACACCATTTGCCATCATTGCCCCCATGGGCACATTGCTGCATCATGTTCAACTTCACACACGTCAGGACCCCCAGATCATTTTCTGTCAGCAGAATGTTTTGCTTCTTCTTCCTGTTTAAACTCAAAAGTACTACCAAGATCATCTTCAATTGACAGTGTCCCAGGAAGAGCTTACAAGCATTACCTTTCCTGTCGTGTCCCCCCCCGCCCCCTCCTAAAAAACTGCAGAATTACCTGAGGCTGAGAGAACTGGAAAAGGACCCATCATTGTTAATTAGTACTCCAACAAAACAAAGGAGAAGAAAGCTATGATAATATCCTCGTACTTTATGTTTTTATCAACATATTTCTGACAGTGAATCCTCAGACCAACCAAAACAGTCAGGGATATAGAAGCATTTAATTTCCCATCTTTTCCCATAGCACATACTGGTGGGTATAGATATGATAGAGGCTTCCTTAGGATCTGCTTTGACATTAGTAGAATTTCAGCTTAAGCACTCTGCTCCTGCCTCACATCAACCATCACAAAGGTTTATAAGGCCCTGACAATAATGCAAGGTATTAGCTCTTCCAGACAGTTAACTAACAGCTTCTCCAGAGATACTTCAACATCCCTGATACATCGCAAATATTTTGTTACTAAGTTCCAAGTTGCCAACGCTATAGCAGACCTACAGAGAAATGAACTGGAAAGCAAACTTACTCTTAAATCACACAACATCCTGAGGTGGAAGACACCCATGAGGATCACCTCATCCAACTCCTGACTCCAGGACTACTTAAAAACTAAACAATGTGTCTGAATATTGAACTGGAAGCATTGGTCAGTTCCGAGCGTTGTGATATCACTGGTATTAGTGAGACTTGGTGGAATGAATCCCACAGTTGGAATGCCAGAATGAAAGGCTACAGGCTATTCAGAAGGAATAGGCAGGGCAGACAAGGTGGAGGATATAATCATTGACAAATTATTCTCTAGACAATTAGGGGAAACCCCCGGATTTGTAGCCCTTGTCCTTATGAGATAAGGACCTGGAAGCACTACAACACTGTGATGATGAGCAAGTCTTGGAAATTCTTGCGGTCTGTAAGAGGTAACTTCTTGTCACAAGTACTTAGTGATCCAACTAGTAAAGATGTCCTCCTGGACTGGTTATTTATGAATAGAGAAGGACTCATGTGAAATGTGATGGTGAGTGGCTGTCTTGGCTGCAGTGATCATGAAATAGTCCTGCTTAACTTTATATCCTTCTATGATAAGGCCTCCCACCTCATCAATGAAGGGAAGGCAGAGGATGTAGTTTTCTGGATTTCAGCAAGGCTTTTCTCACTAATAGCATTCTTCTGGACAAAGTATCCAACTGTGGAATGAGGCTCATGATATGCTGGGTGAAGTACTGTCTGAAGGGCAGAGCTCAAAGTCAAAGGGTTGTATTGAATGGGCTGGTGACCTGTCTGAGTGGTGTTCCTCAAGGCTGAATCCCAGGGCAGTCCTGTTCAACATTTTTATCAGTGATCTGGATGCTGGAGTTGAATGCACCATTAGCAAGTTTGCTGACTGGAAATTGGGGAGGGAGGTGATGATTTCTTCTGAGGGTATGCAGTGATAGGACATGAAGGAATGGTTCAGCATTGCTTCAGGGGAGGTTCACTGAGACATTAGGAAGTATTTCTTTACTAAAATGGTCAAACATTGTAACAGGTTTCCTAGAGAGGTGGTTGATGCCCCAAGCCTGTCATTGTTTAAGAGGCATCTGGAAAATGTCCTTAAAAACATGCTTTAACTTGAGGTCAGACCTGAACTGCTCACACAGTTGGACAAAAAGATCATTTTAAGTCCCTTCCAATTGAAATGTTTTACACTATTCTGTTCTTGCAGACTGATAGCCTGGGACCATGACCACTTCCCTGGGGAGCTTGTTCCAGTGCTTGACCACCCTTTTGAGGTCCTTTCCAACATAAACCATTCTATGATTCAGTGAAAAACTTTTCCTTATTAACCAACCTCACTGGACACCAGAAGAAAATCAGCACCTCTGTACCTGCTCCCCCTCATGAGGAAGTTGTAAACAGCAATGAGGTCACGTCTCAGTCTCCTCTAAGTTGAACAAAGCAAATACCCTCAGCTGCTCCTCATTTAAGTCATGCCCTCTATTCCTCCTTCGGACAAATTCCAATATTCTTCACACTAGGTCTGATATAAACATTTCCATATTTATCTTTTTTAAGTCAATCTATATGCATTTCCCATTCCTCCACCTCAGGAAATAAATCTTTGTCTACTCATATGGAAAACAAGCTACATACAAAACTATTTCATTTTCTGTATTTTTCAAGCACAGTCACTGACCATTGCTACAAATGCCCCAGTATTGATCCACGCATTATCTACAACAAATTGCTATCCTCATAGTAGGGTCTAAGAAAAAATATAGTACCAATACAGAGGTTTACAAAAAATGTATTTCAAGGTGTTATGCAAGAGGTCCAAACAAATGACAGACTATGATTGCACTGCACACATCTGCCTGTTCTGTTCTGCTTTATACTTGGACTAGCAAGTACCTTTTTAGCTTTTTTTCCCAAGCAAACATCACATGCATGACTCATACTGTCCACCTGCCTCTTCCCCCTCTTCCTTTCATCTCCATCCCTCTAAGTGAATTTTTTCACCATCAGACTCAGTTAAACTGAGAAGTAATATCCTCTGATGCACTAAGTTCCCATGAGTTTCGCAAAACTCAGTAGTGCAGCAGAGGAAAGAGACACAATTTCGTGCTCTTGCTGAGCAAAGGGCTGCATCATAAACTCAAGCTATCTAAGCTGCCTCACTCAAAGGCTACATAATAACCACAGACCACTCTGAATCACTCTGAGCTGGAGTGGTGCAGAGTCACTTTTTTACTTCAAGTAAGAAAGGTCTAGAACAGCATATGAAGAAGAAAATTGTAATCATAAGAAAAATCTGTATGTAACCTAGTTCCACTGCTCACAGAGTAACTTACTGCAAAATATTTAGGGTACACTTTGCTTGTGAATCTTAATCACAATGATGATCCTAGGTCATACCACAATATCAAATAATGAAAAATATCCTAATGCCTTCTCTGAGTATTACAGATAAGATCACACACACAGTGTGTGAAACAAATGGCATAAACAATTCTGGAGCACAGCAATGGTAGTTAAAGGCCAACAGTCCAACACATGTGTCAAGAAATCAGGGAAGAATATTTTCTCCTTAATTCTAATATTTAGCTGAATAATCCTCATATCTGCAGGAATATATAATATGCTAGTTACGTGAGTCTTCAGCCTCTCTGAGTTGTCTTCTGTTACGGATAATCCTAATGCTTGGTATGAATTACTGTTCATCAAACTTGCATCATGAGAAATGTAAAGTAAATGTATTAAGATAGATTGTTATAATATGGGTAGATTTTAGTGTATCTCTACACAGCAAACAGAAAATTTTACCCTAGTTACACATAGTAGCTCCATATTAAATTCAACTCTATAGGTAACATATTATAACAAAATGGAAAATGGAGAAGTGTGAGTTTCAGAACAGGCAGACAGCCTGAGCACATACCAAGAGTGCCCAGATAGCTTATAAAATCCACTCACAGGAATTCGTGCCTGTCACCACCACCTTATTAGTTACCACAGCCTCGACTAGTGTGAGCACATCTCTACTGCAGCCACAGCAAAATTAGCAAACATGAAACAACATCAAAGATGCTAACCAAGAGTGCTGCTGTTAGTGTTACAGCACTCGTCCCCCTTGTTTTTATGGGGATATGAAGAAATCATCACTAAGGAATACCAATAATGGGAAATACATTAAGACTGCCCTTCAAAATAGTCTCCCAGCCTCCCCATTGTTTTCGTAAGTCAGTAAGATACAATTCAAAGAGGGGAAGAGAAACCTACTCAGTGTTATGAGATAAAGTGGAAGAAAGGGTCTTTGCACACTTTTTGTCAGTAAGACATTTGATGTGATCCACCTCTCACCAGTAACTTTATCTCAAAAAATAGCTCAAAGAGGTGTAAGTAGAATTCACTGCATGTTCTCACTCTCTTTTCTCTGAATATTTGATTTTTTAAAAGTGCTATGCAAGGCTCTTTCCAGCTGTCAATCTCAGCGGTGTTAAAACACTAAAATATGCCTGTCCTACTTCCAATCCCAGACTGCACTAATCTTACCAATTACTACCTGAGAGCACTCACCCAAGCATTGTCACTTATTTTTTCAAAAATAGCCCTTCAGTCTCTACAGTGCTAGAAAATTCAGCTTGATCCTTACTAAGGCTTTCAGTGGTTAAACAATTCTCCCTTCTTAAAACAGAGTTGCTGGCTTGTGCTAATTATTTTCCAATGCAATTCTAATCTGAGTTCATCTGATTCCAAAATTAACTATATAAAAATGACAAGTTGAGAACATGAAAATTAATAAAACACAAGTCTTACCAGAAGGATCCAAAGCTTGATTTCTCAAGGGCCAATATTGGACCAAAGTAATACATTGCATATTAAGTTTAACACAACATTATAAAAGAAACAGGGGATTACAAGAAAACAATCTCACAAGAGTCAGTATCCTTTCTAGTGAAAAGCTAAAGTCTAAGTTATATAATTTAAAATTATTAACAGCCTATTCTTGAAAGCAAAACTGACTAGAAACCAGGCGAACACAAAAAGTGCGCAGAAAAGACCATCCAACTCCCCACTGAAGGATGTCAGTTTTCAAAATTATTCCCTTATTCATGTTGATTTTGAAGGTAGATATTAGAGACAGAGGAAAGACAAGCAAGGGAAAAGCACCTCCATGGCCTTTACCCACAAAACATACACTTGCATGATATGGTCAACGTGCAGGTCTTCCAGCCTGAAAAGCATTAAAAACCCTTAGTCATTCTCTAAGTCTTCTTCCATATAAATCTGTCATCCCTGCTGTCCTTTTTGTACCTTCTCCAGTTATACTGTACAGCTTTGGAGACAGGGCAGAACATGGAAAAGACTAAGAAATGCACAAAGCATTCATTCAAGCTAGGAATGAACTGTGGATATAGACAGTGGCATGATGATGTTGCCTGTTTTATTCTTTATTCTATTTCTGCATCTTCAGCATCAACCTTTGAAACCACCACTTTTTAATCTGTGAGGTGTCAATAAACATCTGGAAAAATGTTCTTACTTTGCCTCTGTTAACAGGGAGAGACTGAAACACAAAATTTTCAAATATTCAGGAAAATAAGCCCAAAGTATATGTCTCAGCTAATACAGATTTATTTAATCTAATTTTAATTTCTTATGGCCTTTAAAGTTTTGAAACTCAAGCAACCGCATAACAGATTTATACAGAGCAGACAACAGCAACCAACTCTGAAAGCAAGCTGTCCCCTCATATATAATATCATTTCAGAAAAAAACTAACAAAGAAAGGGGCAGTCCAGACTAACTTGCACATAAAAAGTATTTAAAAATGCACTTAAGTTTATACTCTGAAGTACAATTTGCATGACCTTTTTTATTAAAATCCCTACTACTTAGCAATGGATTTTCTCATTGTCTGTATAACAATCTATTCTTTCTTTTGAATCATACATCAGCCAATCTCAATTGAATTGTGTAATAATTACTTCTTGATACATTACTTTCCTCAATTTTTCAAAGTGTGCTCTAACATTTCCTTGCGTAGTTGTATGACACAGGGTTTAAAGCATAGGCTGAACTTCAATCATATTCTGTTCAAGGTTCTGTGGGCCTCTGCTAAAGGCCTCTCTTCCTTCAGTTTTTCTTAATGCTAAAAATTAACAATACTTTTCATTTTGCACAGGAGCAGTACTATTCTTATAGTTTTCTCCTCAATTAGTTATTTTTTCCTAACCAAAAATGGAATACAAACAACAGAGAAACCAAACAGTCCGAAGAGCTGAAGCTAGGAGATCCCCAGAACCATTTGCCATAAAATGGTAACATTTTCAAATATGCTTGTGTAAGTAACATAAAAATAATATGCAAGCTAGTATATGTTAGACTCTGAACACATTCCAATATTCAGTTTTTTATTCCATTCCTGATGGAACATTTTCAGAAAACAATTCATAACTATTTATACCTCATTTTGAAGAATGGTTGTAGCTACTCCTTCCAACACACATTGTCTTCTATGTTAACACAAAAAATGTACCTACCACCAAATATTAAACTACCCATGTTATTTCCCTCAAAGTTCAGCTTCCATTACTCAATAAATAATTTCACTATCTACTACTATATTCGCCAGTTCATTAGCAGCAGACTTTTTGTCACATTACAAAGATTCCAACTAGTTTTTTTCTGCATAGCTATTCCTTTAACAATGCAGTTTAACTCACCATCCCATGACAACACATTTTGTCAACAACCTCTCACAAGACATTCAACCATGGATTTATTTTATTTTATTTTGAAATAACACACAGATATCAGTCTTCCATCAGATTTTTAATACCAACTGAATTTTTCGTGTCCTTATAACTGACATCCACAAGTCAAAACACACTTCTTTTTTTCCTTTCTTTTTTTTTAAAGCCCCAAATCTTTCCAGCTACTACAGTAAGACCGTGATCATTTTTAAAAAAGATAACACTGCAAGAAGATAGCTGGAAGTGGAAATAAATTATGCCAAGAATGAAGGAATAAAGGGAACTGAAATTTAAGAAAAAGCAGCTGCCACGCTTCGAAGCAAAGGGGAAAAGGGAAGTTTGGCAATGCTATTACTCTTCATCTTCTATTGAGCTTTCCTCGTATATATTTTATTTTGCTTTTTGATTGTTATAAACAGATACTCTTATGCCATTGTGGATGCTAGGAAATACAAGAAAGATAATTTCAGTATACCAGTTAGTAAAAACAAGGTCATCTTTTAAGACCAATGTATCATGATCTGTTCAGCAGTTTTAGTTCATCCTTACAAACAAACAAAACAAAAACACAACCTGAATTTCTCAAGAACTAGCAGAGCACTGTGTTTCAAAACTGAAGATGTGCTATTTTTTCTCAGTTCTAATGCCCAAAAATATTGTGCAATCTTACAGATTATCAGCTTTATCTTTCCTTTTTTACTTTACTCTTCTGTAAAACTACAGCTCCTTAGAATTTATTTATACTGAGAAATTGATGGCTACCTTGAAATGCACATACAATCCAAATTCTCTCATATTTTTCACCCACTCACATGAGGAACAGATAAAACTTTTTTAGTTGTTTCTTTTTTTAAAGGCCTCTCCTGCTAATCTCCTGCTCCATTTAGAAGCTTATAGCAAAAAATGTGGGTTAGAAGCCCCAGTAACTAGAAATGTGCACAGAATATCCTCTGTATACTTCTGTCTATGCTCACAGTAGCACAGACGAGCTCTCCTCTGCCCACTTCAGGCTGCAAGGCAAAGATCCTTAAATGCGTAAAACAGAATTATTTTGCTGTTTATCTTCAAAATGTGACTTCCTCTTCTTATTGGTTTCTATATTGCTTTCTTCCATCTGCACAATGATTTTCTGCACAAAAAGTCTAAAATCCTAATGGAATAAAAGAACCTGGGAATAATTTTGTGCCATTTGAACTACTTGAGAAGGTCAGTTACTAACATGCGTTTGTATTCCCAATGTCATTTACATATAAGACAAATCAAGAGACAGTCCTACTGTGTTTTCATAAACAGATAATTATATTTGAAAAAAATTATTTCAAAGTGATTTGGGCCAATGAAAAATTCCATATATTAGACATCAGAGGCTGAATTTCACTACAAAAAAAAAGGCTATTGGCTGTACTAGTTACGTCCCTCCAAGTTAACATTCTCACTGATGTTAAGAAGTCTTCAGGTTTTGAACCAGTTATATTTAAGTATGCTCAGGCCCTAGCCACTTAAAGCAGAACACAAGCATCTCTAACATATTCCAAAAAAAAAAAAAGGTGATTAATAAAACCCCAATAATTTGGGGTTCTGCTTTGTTAAATACATGCTTCACTCCAATTTTTATTGAAGACTTTATTTTAGTCAAAAGCCCTTACACAGTAACACAACCAGCACAGATAATTTCAGTTGATTTTTCAAAATCAGTAGAATTTATAGGTGAAATCCAAAGCCATATTCTCATTTAACACGATTTTGAAAATGCCTTTTTTTTTTTTTTTTGGCAACACTGAATTATGAAACTGTAAATTATATTAAATTAAGAATTTACACAAACCTAAACATTGACTAAGGGAAGAGGGAATTTAAAAAAAATTGTTTCTTTGCCATTCATATGCTGCTAGAGCAATACAGTCACGTAAACCTGCAATGATTAATTGTTTCATGTTATATGTGTAATAGTTACTAAGTCCTACATACAAGAGAAACCTAAAGGTTTCCCTGAGATACTTTCCCTGCAATGCTAAGAAATTTAAAGTAAAATATCTAGCACCCTGTAAATAATTCTGACATATTATAGCCACTCTGACAGGTGATCACTTCCCTGGAATCTCCAGTGTTCCTCTGTAAAGCAACACCACACTTGCGAAATGGAGCTAAACTTAAGTGTGCTTCTGGTTAAACTAGCAGGTCCTCAAACATGGCAGATATGTATCCCAAGCGGCAGGAATTAGAACTTTTCACTTACTGAAAGCAATGAAAACCAGTAACTCCTTCTTACTCCCTCTTAAAAAGTATTGGAGTAAATTTTCGTGAAAACCATGCAATGTCACTGTTCTACAGGGGAAAAAAAAATAAGCAGGTGCACCACTCTAGGACCTGTTCTTTTCTATTAGCCTTTGGAATGCCTCTTCTAGACACTCCCAACTCCTGCTGCTGGGGAAGAAGAGGCTTCTCCTTCAAGAAAACAGAGGTGAGACCTCTGATAGTTCCAATGGTCCTTACCTATGGGCACTTTGTCACCACAGGAAAATGTCAGCAGATTACGATAAATCTGAACTAACACCTGCACAGAGAAATTGGTTACTGATGCAGTGACAACAAACTTTTAAAGAAGGACCCAGATGTAACCAGCTCCTACCCTCTGCATTTGGACATAGACCAAAGCAATATGAAGGAATGTCACTAAGCATCGCTTAGCTCAGAATTCAAAGGAAGAGTTCAGCAGTTCTGGTTTACAAGTTACACAAGGACAGGATTTTGGTTAATACAACACTGGGAGCCTGCCCCAGTTTACACACTTTCATACAGAAAGGCACACAGGAACAGCTTTTCTTATTTTGAGTTGCCATGAACTTGCAGGTGAGTTACCCTGTGCAGAAGCAGGTAAGTGCAGTACTAACCTAGCTTAAAAGATATGGCATTTTTATCAGTAGCTTCACTCCTTCTCTTTGGTCTTTATGAAAAAAGAGTAACTTACAAGAATCACTTAAGCACAGCTTGCAGCTAGTACTTATTTTTTGTTTATTATTCCATCCATTACCTCACCATGCCTATAACTCAATTCTAAAATGATCTTGGGCTTTTTTTGTGGGAGAAGGGGATTTAGGTTTTGGGGGGGGGTTAAGCTAACAATGACTGTTTGTTCTAAGTGCATAAAGAGTAGCTATTTCCAATTAATAAACACGGGTTAGGCCATGATTTTTTGATTATGGCACCTTAGTTTTCAAATCCACTGTTTTAATGGCATAGGAATACTGAAGCATGAGGAAAATGAATGCAATACCAACTTCCTGTCACAGATCTTTACCCCTGATTCTTCTTTGTGTCCAAAACCAAGGAGAAATGTCTTTCCACACACATTCTTTTATGAGAAACAACAGGGAAGTGAGTAAAAATTCCAACTTATCAAAATTTCCAACTTCATATGGAAAGATAAGAAGGAAAAAAGAAAAGCAATAAAACTAGCAAACACTTCTCCTTCTTCCAAGGCTTTCACAGTCTCAAGAAAAGGGGTCGCCTCTGAACTCAATCAGTATTCCTGTGATTTAAGAACCACTTGAAGACAAGTGGTTACTTAAACTTTATTGCCAACACTTTAAAAAACCACACTGGCTTACTTAAAATGGTTTTTTCACTGATGTTTAGCAACAAATGTAAACTATTTTTCCAACAAAAATAATCCATATTCTTTTAGTAATGAAATGTCCCATGCCGAGAGATTAAATCAGTCCAGGTACCTAAAACTGCTCTTAAGTTTTCAAATATAATGGTGAGTTTAAGGGAATAGTTCTACAGTATCACTGGGTAAGTCTACTGATAGTATTAAGTTGCTGAACCTAGAAGCACTTTAAGATACAGCTCAAAATACACAATGAAGAGGTAACAAAGGGATTCTAAACCCACAGTTTCACAAGCAACATCAACTGAAAGTATGTCTAGTTGCCCCATTTGAAAGTAAGAGTCCCGGTAAACGGTGCTTTTGCAGCTCTAAAATTTTTCTCAGAATGATGAAAAACCCTTCAGATGTTTTCTCTATGCCAAATTTCTTTAATCTTTATTAGTACTAAAATCAACAAGAAACAATAATTCAGTTTATACCTTGATCAGCACAGATCCACATAAGGCAACATACACAATTTAAAAAAAATAAACAACCAGTCCAAGTTAGTAAAGCATTATCACAGACAATAATAATCAGTTTGTTTCTATACCACAAAGGGATTAAAACCAAATACCAGTTTTAAGGGGATTCATTACTATAAAGGCCATATTGTCTTTCACATCTATGATCCTATATAACCCAGCTACCTGCAGTGGTGACTGCATCACCTAGTAAGCCAGTAAACTTGCATAACCTGAGTGTTTTTCAATGCACAATATCCTGATGACTTATTATATGACACAGGTGCCCTGTGAAAATACAACTGAAATATGAATACCTCTTTTTACTGTTTCACCCAAATATCAAAGAGCTCCCATCAAAATGATGAGGTGGTGTGAAGTCCTTTTCTTTCCTTGATATACAGTTTAAACATTTACAGATCTGGAAGCAGAGCTCCTAGTTAAACGGGGATGAGAACTGGTATCGTTCCAAAAATAAGACAACTACAAATAAAATCAAGTAAATAAACAGTTGGAGTGAGTTGTAACATTTTGCAACAATGTAAACAAAGATAAATGACACAAACAGGTCTTTTGAGGTCTTGAATTCACACAGTCTGCTCAGCCCAAACACACATCATGAGGGCCCCGAGAGACAAGCAGACACCTATAACCTGAGCTGTGCCCAAAACAACTTCGCACCCCGCCGTGCCCTCTGCCTCTGAGCCGAGGCACACTTTGGCACCGTGAGCAGTGACAGCAATGCACTGGAGAGGGGAAACGGCTCTTCACCTCCTCCCGTCCCGGCTTCACCAAAGGAAGGTGAACTGAAACAATATCCTTCTCCTGTTTTCACCCCGCAGATAAGCCAGCGAGGGCCGGCCGTGGAACTGCCTCACTGACTCCCGGCCACTAAAGCCTCTCGCAATCCACTCAGCGTTGACACAGGTCAGGACTCAGCCCTCAGTCACCCTCGCAAAGGCCGTAGACAGGAATAAACAAGGTTATTCGCCTGACACCGGACACCGGCGACACTCCCCCTCTCTTTCCCCCCGCTCCACACCTCCAGAGGCTCAACACAGCCCCGACCCTCCCTCCCATCGCCAGGTGCGGGTCCAGAGGCCCTGAGCCCTGTCCAGACTCGAGCCAGGGTGGGAGACAGCAGGGAAACACAGCAATCCTTCAGGCACCATGTGGGGCATCGGGAAAGGAGAAGCAACAGCCGCCGCCCCCCGCCAGCAGAGCCGGAGGGGTGCGACGACTTGAACTGCAGGGAAAGAGAGACCAAGACCTCAGTAGAGCTCCCTTCGCCATTTTAGCCCCCACGCCCATTCCCCTCCTCCCCGCCCCTCGGTGACAGGGGCAGCTCGCACCCGTCCAGCGCCCACCCCCCTGCCCTTGCCGCCCCGGCTCCCCCACGGCCGAACGGCGGCGAAGAGCGACGAGAACGGCAGCCGCGTTTCTCCCGGGCCAGATCGCAAGCCGAAGCGGCTGCGGCACAGCCGGTTTTGTTCTCTTACCGTGGCTCGCAGCCTCACAGCTGCTGCCGCCTCCTCCTCCTTCCTCCCACCTTTTTCTTCTTCTTCGTCGGCTCCTCCTCGCCGCCGCGGCGGCTCCTCACCCCTCCGCGCCGCGCTCCGCAGCCGCCGCCGCGCAGAATGATGCCATCTCACAGCGGCATCGGCGGCTCCTGCACAACAGCCCTCCTCCCGCCGCCGCCGCCCCTCCTGGTGCTGCTGCTGCTGCTCCCGCCGCTCCTGCTGCTGCTCCCGCCGCTCCCGCCGGGCGCCCCCGACGGCCGAGCCAGCCTCGTGCGCGCGCCCCGGGCACGGGCAGCAGGAACTTGTGGAGCTGGAGCTGGAGCCGCCGCCGCCCGGGCGGGAGGGCCCAGTCGGCACCGAGCAGTGCGCAGCGGCGGTGGGAGGGAGGAGGCGAGCCTGAACCGAGGCTCTTCAAAGGGGACAGGGCTTATTCCTAGCGCCTGCCCCGGGCTGAACCAAGTCGGGCGCCGCGGCGGGGAGAAGAACCGAGAGCACGGAATCGACCTCTGGGGAGGCGGGGTCGGGCTGCAGCGCCGGGGCGCCGTGCGCGGGGCAGAGCTGCTGGGGCAGGATAAGGAGGGTTCCCGATAGTCGCTGCCCCCTGAGAAGGCTCTTCTGCGGCGACGGCGCCGAGAGCCAGCACACCCCGGTGCTGTGTGAGCGATAAAGGCGGGGAGTGTCTCCTCCACCCGCCTCCCGCCCTCCCTCCCCGGCCGCGCAGGCAGGGCGGGCTCCTGGGGGAGGCTCAGCCTGGAGGCTCAGCCGCTGCCGTGACAGGAGCCGCTGTCCGGCTGGCAGCGGGATCCCTCCGACTGCTCCTCGTCCTCCGCCGCCCGACCTCTTCTCCCTCCCTGAGTAACTTACCCTTCCCCGTTCTCGGGCGGGCGGATGTAGGCGGCAGAGAGGCAGCTCTCGCAGCCCTCGACGGCGGCGCAGAGGCCGAGCAGCTATCCCGCTGCAGGGCGAGACACCGCCCGCCCCACCGCACCTCCGGCAGCCCGGGCACGGGGACGGCTTTCCCCTCACAGGAAGCTGAGGCATTCCCTGCAGATTTGCAAACCTAGAAGTACTTATATGCACAGACATGTGAGGCTGAAGCTGTGCCTTACACTGAAGACTAATGAACTTTGGCTTCGTACCGTACCACATGATGCTGTGTAGGCAGTGATAGCTTGAAATTTCGGGCATAAATAAGGCCTTTGAGTGGTTGTCTCAAAAAGTCCAGCACCACTGTTAATTGAAAGGAAAAAAACTTATAGTATGAGACCCTGGAGCAACTTCCAGCCAAGTCTGGTATTTTATTATTCATCAAAAACAACATGGGGGCCAGCAATCTGATTTGGGCATGTAAATTCTTTCAGGAAACAAAAGGAATGCTCCTATAAGTACTACTTTCGAATTTATTCATTCTTTATAGAAAATATATAGGAAAGCTACAAAGTTTGGAAAAGGAAGAAATATTATGTACAGTTCAACTTTTAAAAGGATCTTAGACTATTCTAGAAGAAAAAAAATACTAATCATCTCTTGACTGATAATAGTAGTACAAGTGCCTGAAAACTGTGGTGGTTTGAATTTTTTCAGGTAGTAAATATAAAAGAATATGTGAACTCAGAAAATCCAGCGTGGGAAGTAAAACTAGCTGTTTACAGTTAACAACCCAATTAATCCATCTGATTTACAGAATTCAGGAGATACTGTTTTATATACAACTAACGCTTACATTTAAAGAAAACTAGAGTCCCTCTTTTGTTTGGAGATTGTTCAAGATTAGGTACTTGCTTACTCCATGGGACTACTTTTACAATCTTTTAGTAGCACTTCGAGAGTCTGCCACTGAGCTCCATCTCTCTTGCCTGCTTGTTTTTCTGACATAAAACAACCTAATTGAAATGGATGCAACATTGCATTCCCAGCCACAAAGGGTGAGTGAAGGTGTTAATGGCAATATTTCTACCACTGGTCTTCACATAAGATGTTAATTTCTCTACTGCTAGGCTTTACTTGTTACTAATATCAGTAATCTGATACTGATATTTCATGAAAAGTAGCAGCATTATTTTTTAAAATATGTGTAAAATTTCCAAGTGCTTCTTTCTTGCCATATGAAGTATGAAAAGTGAATTGAAGTATTGAAACAATACTTTATACAGAAGTTATGGTCTTCTCTGGTTGCCTCCTCCCTGTTTCAAAACAAATTTTGTCATATGTTTGTCTCACTTGGGAGAACAGTGACATTCCAAGTATTCTTCCCCCTTAAAAACCATTTAATGCACTAATAAATGCAAAATGTCACAAGTTTGGTTTTAGATGTCTTATAAAACCTCAAGATTTTTTAATTTTTCCAACTTTTTTTAGAGCAGTAGGTAATGGAAACATAGAATCATAGAACAGCTTGGATTGAAAAGGACCTTCAAGTTCATTCAGTTCCAAACCCCCTTCCAGGGGCAGGGATACATTCCACTAGACCAGGTTTTACTCAGAGCCCCATCCAACTTGTCATTGAGCACTTGCTGGGGTGAGGCACCCACAGCTTCCCTGGGCAACCTGTTCCAGTGCCTCTCCGTAAAGAATTTCTTCCTAATATCTAATATAAATCTATCTTCCTTTAGTTTAAAGTCATTCCCACTTGTCCTATCACTCCATGCCCTTGTAAAAAGTCCCTCTCTGACTTTCTTGTAGGTCCCTTTAGGTACTGGAAGGTGCTATAAGTTGTCACCTTCTCTTTTCCAGGCTGAACAATCCCAACTCAGCCTGTCTTCATAGGAGAGGTGCTCCAACCCTCTGATAGTATATAAATACATTATGGTTAAAGGTCATACCTTGAAAATTTGCTGAAAACATCTAAGTTATGCTTAAAAGTTATACTTGTATACTCATATTTGAAAAAGTGCAAATACAGTTGTCTTCATTTTGCAGATAAACTCCTTGTTTTGTTTTTCTTCTGTGCTTTGGCCAGTAAAGATTACATATTTTATATATAGTGCTGAAGTCTAGGAGGAATTAATGCAGATTTGGTGTCCTCACTGCCTCAGAGCTTTGCTCTTTATAGGGTGAAATAAAGAGGGTTTATTAACCCTTTAGTTACCCCTTTAGAGGGTTAACCTCAGGGAAGGTTTTATAAGCGACTGAATTTACCAAAACAAATCAATCACCACTGAAACTTTGCAAAAGGCTCTGCACTGGGTCTATCCATAGATTTTGATAGATCTTTTCTGGCATGCTTGAACAATGTACATTTGACAAGCATATATTTTAGGACTGGCTATTGCAAAATCTAGGTTTTAAAAGACCAGAGCATCCCCTGACTGGACTTGTATCTTACCTTTTCAGTGAAAGTTTCTGCTGTTGTAACTGCATGCAGAGGATTGGCAGTGAGAACTACTAGCCGTTAATTGGAAGGTCCAAGTAAATGGTAGTAGTTTTGCTCAAAATATACCTCTGAAGAACTCTTCTAGAACTTAATAGAGAGTGAACCAGTAAAACTGTGAATTAATGCCTTTATTAGCCCATAAAATTACTAGCAATAATATCTGTTTGCATTTCTGTTTTTCTTTGATTTTTCTAACATCTTACAAAAGCAAAAGTTTTAGAACTTCCATAGAAAAGTGAAAGTGAAGTGTAATAATTCAACTTCCTTAACAGTAATGCAGTAGTAAAAGATGAGGCTGAAACCAAATCTTTCTGCCTTTAATAGATTCAAATACGAGCTGATTTCCCCTGAGCAAAGGCACGCAGAACTAATCTGAATATATGTGTGGTTTCTGTTTTGAATGAGCAGTTTTATATTACAAGTCTTAAATGCAAGTGATAGGGTTGGTTCCTTATTGAGCCCTAATCTTCCAAATGTGAAAATTCAAAAAGCAGTATCTAATGAGAGTAGGGGGAAGATTTCCCTGGTAATTGTTGGGGGTTTACGTGGAGATTTATTATTACAAAATTAATACTGAGTAATAAAACTTTTGGATGAGTTTCTTTGGACCATATTAAAAAAAAAAAACAAAACCAAAACCAAAACACTGTCTAAATCATCTGAACTGTGGTTTAGATGGTACTTAAACTCTACGCAAAAGCCACAAAACCCTGTAGATGTCGTCATCCAAGTCTGCCAGTGGATGTACTCGGTGTTCATAGATGTGTGCATTAGGCCCCTGATGTCTTCACTGCAGCAAAAGAATTGCTGCTTGATTTAAGTCTGTTTTGTTTGCGGCCTGGGTGCTGATAGTAGGTTAAGGGAGTATCCAGTACAGAAAAGATTTGAAATCAAGTACAGAAGTTACAGAGAGGACAGAGCAGAGAGGAAACACGGTAGCAGTGATCTCCAGGTGTTAACAGTATCATGATTGGAGAACTTGGGACCTAAAACAGTTATCTTCTGTGCCCTCCTAAACTCAAACGAATCTCTCTTTTCAAGTCAGACTGTGACCAATTAGTGCTGTCTGATTTGGGACCAGGATTATCCCTCCTGCGCCAGTGCTGTGCAGCTTTACAAAGGCACACTGAAGTAGTGCAACAGAGCAATGCCATACAACTCGGCAACTAGGGAACATAGCTAGAGCAGCTGGAAGTTTTAGTTTCTGGTACTGCTTCCCAGCAGTGTTCAGTTGTTTTAATCAACAGCTTTTCAATGCACAATATTGGCTCCTGTTCCAGTACAATAAATACTCCCTATAACAACCGAGTGTCTGTACTGTTGGCATTTGGTCAGAGGCTTCTCATTTTTCTCTCTCAGATTCCATGATTGTTGTGTTCTGAAAGCAGACTGAGTATAGTTATATATATGTTTTATCTATATGCATGTTTTTGCCTGTAAAATTATACCTGAAATACATATTGTCATTACCAATGTGTAAGTAAGGGGCAAGGGTTTGTCCTTATGTTGTTATATGGGGCGTTTTTTGACATTACACTTAAAGTAGAATCCTACCTTCGTAATTTTTTACTGCGTATAATTAAAAGTCTCTAGCTTTACAATGGTTAAGGAGCTTGGGTTCAATTTTTACTCCTATTTAATTATTTCCTCCTATCTATCAGAGGTATGCATACATTGCTTCTTACTTAAGGTATGAGAGACAGATTTTACTATGATATATGCAATATTTGGCACAATCATGTTCTAGTGTGCAATATAAGGTTTTTTGCATATGTAGTAGTATAAATAATACATAAGAATGATCACCTTAGGCACACTTAACTTGATGCCTCACAAAAATTTGGAGTCTGATTGCATTAAAATGAGTAGGTTTTTAAAGCAGTATTGTGGGGAAATTAAAATATGACAAATTGCAAAGACTTGACTCTAGTTAGTATAAATCATTAAAATTGCTTGCCTCTGGTTTTAGACAATATTAGTTACTTTATTTATAAATGTGGACTTATAATAAGAATCTTTTTCCTACACCTTTTTCCATGACCAAAAAGAGTTAATTCAAAAGTTGTAACTTTATAAATCTTGAGTGACTTATTTAGGGGGTAAAACCCATTGATTTTCATCTACAGTTCCAAACAGTGTATTTTTCTGTGTACAGACGTCTTCCAAAATGACTCTGTGTTTTAAGAATACAGTGATTTCAATACCTTGACGTTATCATCTTTTCAGATCTATTTTTCAGCATTGAGGCACAAGTGAATCAGCAGTTTATTATGTTTTTCATGTAAGCCTAGATGTTTGCATGCCTAATCCTAGAAAACTATGAAGAAAGTTGTCAAATTTTTGTTGTTTCTGCTGGGCTATCCCTTAGCAGCATGGGATGTAAGACTTATTTTGTTAAAAAGAAAAAAAATTTACAAACCAGTACATCTCATCTCATACTTGAATGAGATTGTATTGCAATTTTCTGTTTTCACACTGCAATAATGTGAAACGCATTGATGTAAATTCACTTATCTCTTGAAATTGTAGCACATAAATGTTGAGCCTCTGGTTGAAGTCTCTTGCTTTGTAATTTTGAAGCATGTGTGACCTTCTGGCTTGGAAGCAGGGCTGAGGTAGGGTGAGGTTGGGACCAGATATTAAGCTGAATGTGGCTTAGATGCCTGAGATGAATACAGAGAGGTGATGGAGAATGAGGGGCTCTAGTCCTATTGTATGAGGGTAAGTGATATGCCACAGAAGAGTGTGGGAGCATAGCAGCCACCAGGTTTGGGGGGTGGGGGGAGCCATTTAAATAAGAGAAGGGAATTTATTTGGTTTCTTCTGTTGTAATATTTTGTAATTTTTATCAGCAATAAATGGGCTATGAGTTTTGGAAAAGAAAATCAGAGTATGGCAAATTATTTTATCCTCACTTCCCATGGAAACAAGATGCATGTTTACCGAGTCTGTGCAATTACCCTTACATCTCCATAATAACTTTTTTGAGTTAAGTGGCCAACTTCAAACATGTATTACAAATCTGATAAATTCTTTTTCTTTGAGATGGCAGAGTATAGAAGAAAGCTTCTGTAAATGTCCTCTGGAAAGGCTACAGTCGAAGAAAATGCTACATCATTAAATTGCGCACTGTTAAACACTGGAGAATGGGGAGCAGGGAAAGAGTAAACAATAAACCAGCCAGCCCTTATAAATGCCTGCCATAAGAGAAGGCTTCAGTTCGAGTTTGCATTCTTAGGCACCAAAGTCAATCAACCATGAATAACAAATCTTTAAGAGACCAAGCTTCATTAGTTCCAGTACTCACTGAGTGATGTGATTTAATTGCAGCACTACCTAAAACAATGCTATGCAGCCCATAGTCTGTGGGTAATTGATGGTCAATAAAATATCAAAAGGGAGCTCAAAAAGCAAATCAAAACCAGACATTCCTGCACAACCATATTGTCCCACACATATGAGCAAAATGGAAGAGGAAAATAAAAATTAGATTAAATTTTTTACCTTTGTTTTTTTAGCCTCTAAAAGAAGGCCATTGGGACTGCTTCGGCACAGTAGGTACAACATGGTCTCTCAGTTTGTTTTGCTTCCAGAGGTTAAGAGTTCCTTCCGTTGAAAAGGTTGAGAAATGTTGCAGTCTAGAAACCATAGTCAGAGAATCAAGGTTTTGGTTGTTGTCAGAAACCATATGTACTTTTTCCTTTATTGCCCTATTTAGGTAGTGTAACTGAAAATGGTCAAGTAATTTCTTTTCATCCTTTGTCAGAGCATGGCCTAAGTGAACCAGAGTCAGCCATTAGTTTGAGCTGCAAATTACTCTTGTCTTTTCTTGATCCATCTCTGAGCATTAATCAGTAAAACTAAGAAATTGAAATCTTCAACTTGATATTTTCTGAGACTTGGCCATATTTTTTTCTTTTAACATTACAATGGTTCTTAGAATGTTCATTCTTATTTAAGAGCTGAGAGCTCTTTCTTCCTTTAATATAGATCTCTCTTCCTTTAATATAGATCACATGCTTACTGCATTTCTGAGCAGAACTGCTTCAGAACCTTGTCTTTCCCCTGACCTGCCTCTCTAAGTTTTCATGGATTCCCACCTGCAGGCCTTTTTTTTCTCAAGTCTTAGAACTTCCTTTGTCTCTGAAAATCCTCTCTTCTTTTCCTCAACTGGACATAAGAATTAGACCATGGTACTGTATGCATATCACTAAATAAAACAGACTTATAAATATATGCATGTGTTTTAACAACTTGGGAAAGTCTTTTTTAGTCAAGTATTTACATCATGGTACTGTTTGTTTCTTTATGAATAATTCCAGTGTTTAATGTAGTTAAATACATTTCAGTTTTGAGAATTACATATCCTTGGTAGAACATAGTAATCTTGGTGAATGGTTCCTTCCATGACTATTTCAACTGTTAACAGGAATAGATAAGAGAATGTTTAACTTTGCCACTTTTGATTTTCTTATTATTCTCTGTTTTATGACACACTGTCCCCAGATTGTTATTAAAATTTCACTAGCAATTTGTGCAGGCTGTGCATTTTAAAATAAGATATAAAATTTATACTTATGTATATGTAATTTCCTATTTAAAATCTTGTTTTTAAAACCTTGCTCTTCTTATTACTTCTACAGGAGTGTTTTAACAAATTAAATATTAATACAGAGTAACATTTGCATGTTTACTCTAAAAATCAGTGTATTGCTGCTCTTTAAAAGCATTTAAAAATGCATTACACTTTTTCTTCCATATTCTGCACATTCATTTTAATATGTGTAAAATTTTTAGCCTAGATATGATGGAATGACAAAAGACACATTTCAAAGAAAGCTAGGTTTGAGCACTCTTTTGTCTTCTGTAGATGACATCTGTTGATTTGCTGGGCCAGTTTGTGGCATGATCACTGGTAATGGCCAGACTTCACGAACGAAGAACCGGGGAAGGTCTTTACACCTTCCAGCCTGTGCATTGGATTTTTTAGGTGAGTTACAGTGT
>JAYRBT010000082.1:125657904-125672055 GCA_036023395.1 Myiotriccus ornatus | reverse complement strand
GGATTGCCTTACAGGGCTAACGAGCTCCATCTGCCCGGGGAGTGGCCCTGACCAGGAATCGAACCCGGGCCTCGGCCGTGGGATTGGCAATATCACAAGTAATGCAATTAAGTCTAAGTCAATACTCCCTGCTATAGTCTCAGCTGTTTGAGGTATAGTGGAGGTGAAATGAGGTTCTGCCACAAGTGAAAGCCCATGGCTTTTAGATTAAAAAACAGGGGTTTCCATAGCTCTTTCTCTGTATGATGTAAGACCTTGAAGAAGAGACTTAGTTGTGAATTTTCAAGTGCAGAGGTTCCCATATGCAAAGGTTTGTGGAAGATATATATGAGGGGTATGCTCAGATAGATTAGTTGTGTTTTTAAAGGGTGAGTTCTATCTTGCACATCTCTGTGTATGAACTGTAAGTGGCTCCTTTGGCTCTCTACCAAGTACTGAGTGGATACAGAACTGACGTGAGATACTGTGCACAAAACTTCTCCTTTATGAATATGGCCTCAGGGACGGTTCCTATTTTCAGAAAATAGTACTACCCACCAGCTTTCTTATATTCACTGGATTGTAAGTGGGAGAAAAATGAAAACAGGGTTGAAAGGAGAAAGGTGGTGGAAGATATATTGTTTGGAATAACAGAAATCAGAAAAGTAATGTATTATTAAATATGTTGTTATTGTTATTATTATCATTATCATTGTCACGATTATTTCTGCTAACAATTCTAACTATTCCTGAGGGAGAAATAATATATAGAATACAATAATTAAATATGCACCAGAATAGTTCTTTTTCAAATGTGTTATTTTTCCTCTCTAGACTTTAAAGACAAATACTGCTTTGGTATTCGTGAAGCAATGATTAACCAGATGGAGTAGTATTTGCATGGAATTTGTTAAACTTAACAACAGTTTTACCTACAAAAACATAAAAGTTTTGTAACCCAAAAACATGAATCATTTTCATCCCTGTTCAAAAAAAATACTAGGAAAAAAAGGTATATTGACTTTTTTCACACAATTTTCACACAACTGATTACTCTTTTCACACAATTGATTACTCTATGTCAGCACAATGTTAAAAAATGACTTTACAGCAATATCCAGTGAAGTGTCTTGATATTCACTTCTGGTAAAATAACAATTTATTTGAAAATGCTGAAACATTCTAACTTGTTTTGAATAACTATAATAATATAAGGGTGTTGGTTAACAAGACCAAGTTCTCTAATGATGAAAAATGTTATTATGAATTAAAGTAAAAACTACATTTAGGAGGAGACAGTTAACCTGCATTTCTCAAAAATAAATATTTTGTTTTCTCCCCTCTTTCCCAAGATATATCACATTAACTTTGCTAAGGAGCATGCTAGTCTTGCTATATTGAGGAAAGTCACAGACCAATTTTGTTGATTTGTCTTGGTATACAATTTTATTTTCTTATTTCCCTTACAAAAGAAAATACAAAGAAAATTAGAAATTAACAAAAGTGGAACTCAATGAAACAGGAGGGATAAAATATCCATATAACAACAAAGTGAAAACTCATATGATTTTGGATACAATTTTTTTTTAATGGTAACTCAGCTTGGATCTGAGCAATTTTATACACCCCTGAAAGTTCAAGATCAGTCATTAATTGAACTGGAAATGGTAAGAAAATCACAGGAAAATGTGTATATTTCTGCAGAAGTGATATCCCTTTAAGGCTGAGATAATCCAGAGTTATTCTGAAATAGTTAGCTCATAGCAAGCAAACTGTTGTTTGGATTTTCAGCAAAGCTATGGAAATCCATACTTTTTCAGTTACATTAGCCCCTTGACAGAAATTGAATTAGATTTCTTTACTAAAACGTTATGTGTAAGAGTGATCCACATATCTAGCCTTTGCTGTTTCCAAGGTATTGCTTTTATTTTTTCAGCAGCTGTGCCTGCTGCACTGACAGTGGCCAAACAGCAAATACAAGACTTGGACAACGGATAAGATGTTGTAATTGCATTTTCAGTCAACCTAAATTACATTCCAGTGTAGATGAGAAGGCATTTTCTTTTAAAAAGCAAAACTCGAACAAGGAGGTCTAGTGTAAAAATTATTTTTTTAATATATAAATCAAGGGATTCTAATGTTTCACTGTCATTTTTGATATACTGAGAAACCTACAAATAAATAATTGATAACAAAACTGAGCTGCAACCTATGTGCCTTTTTTTTTATTGCAACAAACCTAACTGACAAAACTGGACAGGCTTCAATTAGAAGACTCAAGTCAAATGATCTTTGTGAAGCAGCCTAATTTTTTAATCATTAGATAGTGGAGTTGACTCTTTGTCCCATTATGGTCAGTTATTAAAATCTCTCCTGGTCTTTAGCATTGTCAGTATTTTGGTTATGAAATGGTTATTTTCCTATGCAGCTGGCCCAGAAGATCTGTGTGAGTTTAGTACATTGTTCTTCTGCATGGTTTAATGCAAAACCTGCCATGTACAATTCCAAAACTGTTGTTATTGTTTTTATCTTCTAACTAAAACAAACAAACAAGACTCCCAAATAAAAAACAAACAAAACAAACCACCAGCTTCTGAAGATCATTGTTAGGAGATTGTAGAACAAGTGGAACATGGATCAGGCAAAGTCACTGTGTAGGGAGTTTTTCCACTGAGTCATTCGCATACTGAGGAAAAGAACTGACAGACCTGGCAAGTAAACTGATGAGTTCTAGTTTCTCTCATGTATGTAATCCACTTAATGGCATGAAATATTGACTATTTCATGAAGACTTTTATAAGGAATTATCAAGATATTCAGCAATAGTGTTGGTTTTTGGTTTGTTGTTTCTTTGTTTAATTTTGGTTTTAATACAAAATTAGTTTATTCTCATTTTTTGTTTTCCTTCTCTGCTTTTTCCAGAGGGCTCTTTTTATCACTAATGTGGTTCTCTTTGACAAGATAATATAATTCCTGAGAATCTAGCTTTCAAAAGTCAGGGAGGCTCTCAAAAGCCAGAGACATTAGTTGAGTTTAAATACATCAAATATTATACCTTCTTACATTTCTAAGTTTACTTGTGCTTAATGCTCTCTTTGAGACATAAAGGGCAAAAATATGATACATTTAATTTTTTCACTTACAGCTTGGAAGCAGGTAATTAACTAATTTCATATGGCTTGCAGCCTGAAAGAAAGTGGGAACAAGTTATTGTATTAATGTGGCAAAAAGCAAGTCCAACTGTGTTTGTTGTTATTGATAATGATAATACATGTCTTTTTACAGGACATAAATATCTGGATATCTTATATAGGGAGAAGGTTAACAGTCTTTGTTATTGTTTTAAGAAGACAAAAAGTGGTTTGGTTTTTGCTTCACAACTTAAATTTTGTCTTGACAGAAAGGGGTTTTTGCCAAAGAACAAGGTTTTATTCAGCTTAACAACAACTTTATTACTGTACTACTTTCTTTCTGAGATAGGAGTCCTTCACTGTTGAGTATTTTCTTATTTTAGGAATATAAAACCATGTCCTGACTGCAGGGCAGGAGTGCAACCATATCACACACTGTGAATATATATACATATACATGACCATTTCAAACTGTCAAAACTTGTATTAAGTTTGTGGATCCTATTTGTAACAGGGAACTGATAGATTATTTTTCTTAAATTTTGGTACTAGTTATGTTAAGATTCATAAATTACTGTTAGGATTCATAAATCACTGTGTTACAGAGAGAGAAACCATTGAGCTGAGTGTGTGTATTATTTTTTCTAGCCAAGGGCAGACTGCGCCCAAGCACATTTGGACAAAATATGACTTGGTCTGCACTATTTCTTATCTTGTAAAAATCATCCTATTGCAGCCACTATTAACTTTTAAATGGTAGCAGATTCCTCCTGAGAAACAACTTCTTTTTTTTTTCCTCAGATTCAGACACTTTACTTGAGATAGATTGTCTTCATTCAAAATTTCTATAGAAAGTTAGAGAGTTTGGAACTGGTATCATAGAACTATTAGATTAGGTCATGTAATTTTTCAGGGTTTTA
The DNA here is from genome assembly GCA_036023395.1 of Myiotriccus ornatus. NCBI lineage: Eukaryota > Metazoa > Chordata > Aves > Passeriformes > Tyrannidae > Myiotriccus > Myiotriccus ornatus. Next base: position 125,668,025 of record JAYRBT010000082.1, on the reverse strand, counting down.
ACAGGTCTTGGTGTTGGTCTATGTATTTCTGAATTTCTAATTCTGTAGAGACAGACTGTCTAACTGTTTTTCTTTCAGTGGAATTAGATCATTGTCCCCATTCTGGATGCTGTGTGACTTTGCCAGAATATGTCAGTTATTTGTTCTTTCTGTGACTTCAAATACTGTCTGAGTAATAATCTGACCTTGTTTATAAGCATCCTTTAGTAGGTGATGGAACTCTTTTGGGAGACTTAAATTTCCAAAAGGTTTTATTTATTTTTCTTTCTGCTTATATTGTATACTTCTTAAGTGCACAAACTGAAATGTTTTGAAAGAGTTTTTAATAATCACCATTCTCATTAATGTGCCTGGTGCTGTGCCCAAAACTAATCTAAATTGGTGCACTTCAGAAGATGTGTACTAGTTGGAAAGAGTTCAGAGCAAACAAACAGATTTTATCAGACATCTAGAAAATGTGATCTAGAAGGAGAGACTGAGTTTGTTTAGGTAGTTTAGCACAGTGAAAGAGAAAACAGAGTCTGTTCAGGATAGTTATCTTTAATGATAGTTTGACCTACTCTTAGGGGGGTGAACTATGGATTATTGGTAAGATTAATTGGGAAATAAGTCTTTTAAAAAGAACCTTATGATGGAAATGCTGGGCTAAGACTTGAGAAATTGCGCTCAGTTCTTGTCTCTTGCCAAAGTGGCCTTGGGAAATCACTCTGTTCTTTGATCTGCCAACACTAATGTGTTAATATTTTTCCACTCTGTTTTGTTTATAGGGCTTAAACCAATTAGGACTTTGGCACCGAAAACCTAACTCTGTCATGCTTGGAGCTTTTGAATCTAAAATTGCTCCAAGCAAGCAAGCCTCTTTTAGTCTCTGACTCTTCAAAATGTCTAAATTCACCTGTGATTTGATTTCAAAATTTTCCAGTTGTTTTGTGGGGTTTCTGCCTGTCTTTTGCCTGGCGTTGTCTCAGTCTGAACAAGTTAGTGACTAAGTCTTGCTTAAACACACTTAGGATCAGGAGCTGGTGCAACTCCATGTTGTTTCTTGTCATGCAGAGTCACTCTGTACATCTACCCAAAGTCTAGAGACCTAAATTAATTGATTTCAGTGCTCACTATCATCTCTTTTTTAGTGTCTCAGACTCGCAAGTTCATGCCTTTAAATTGTGCTGGTTAGGACATTTCATTGAGCTTGGGTTGTTCAGCAGCCAGCCAAAACTGTTTCAGCTCTGTCACTGTTGGCTATAGATAAATATACGGTTCTGGCAGCAAAGAACAATCCCAAGATCTCTCTGCTGAGGGATTTAATTGATAAGTTAATGTAGTTGTTGGCATCTACACCTAGGAGCAGCCTCCTGTTCCAGAGTGGGATAGTCCCCTTATGCTCCCGAGTAGTATAGCTGTGCTCTGAGCTTAGCATTTGCTGTTGCTCAGCAAGATATGTCTCTTTGCTCAGCTGAGCGCAGGTTTTATTTTGATTTGCTTAAGCTGTCCATAGGGTACATGTTAGTGAAGTGGCACTCTATGAAGTTGCCATGTACCTGGCAGTCTTTAGCTCTTAGTATGTGTGCTCTGATGGTGGGTGAAGGGACTCATTATCTTGATTAAGACTTACAGGCCTTGTAATACAAAATAAAAGATACCTACATACCTACTTACTTTACCCATTTTCTAAGTGAAATCAAAGAACAGAACATATTTGAAAGCGTCTACGTTCTAATTGCTATCACTTCATTTGAATACAGGTGAGTACTTTTTGGTAAATATGCTTTGTCTGAAGCATTTCAGAGGCTCATTACTAATGTGGAACTGGACTATAACTTCTATTCCCTAAGAGCTCAAAACTAAGTAGAAGAAAAAATGTTGCAATACTTTAAACCTGTTAGAAGGCAGAGAGCTGGATTGACTTTGTCCTCTCTCATTTTACTCAGATGGTACACTCTCCCCATTACAGAGATGTAGTCAATCTCAACATCTGAACAAAAGTAGCAGCTGGCTAAAACTAATCTAACCATGATTAAGGTAATGCTGATTAAGGTTGCATGTGCATGGATCCCGTACCTTCATGGTTGTTGTTGCTACTTTACACTCCTGTTTCCACCCTTTCCAGAATGTACAGCCATAGTTACAACTAACTGCAGTAAATTCTTCAGCATTAGTGGTTTTGCTTAAAAATACTTCAGGATATTAAACCATATCTGTGTATTTCACACTCAAAAATGACGAGGCTGTATAGTCCTGATCTGCCATTAAAAAAAATGGTCTGTTATTTCCCATAAAATATCAATTCACTTCCCGTACTGCCACAGAAAAATAGTTTGCCAGATTATGAGTACTGTTTAAGTCTCCTGTAGGAGCAAATAATGTCTGATACCATTCATTGGGTGATATTTAAGAACAATATGGAACTTGTCATAGCAGTGATTTTCTTCTGAAATTGAAAGTCCTGGCTGTCACTAAATGTTAATCCTGTATGTAGTTCCATAAGAAGTTAGCAGACATTTGAATATTCCACTCCTGAAAGTGCATATGCCACCTATAAGATTGCTCCAGTGGAAATGGAATACAGCAACTTGCATCATAGGCAATACTTTCTAGTTTCTTGATGTTCTGTTCACTATCCTGCTTTCCTGCTAGGTCTCAAATCTAGTTGAGGTTGTGATCTAGTTTAGTAATCTTTTTTTTTTTTTTTTAGTTACTTCCAAGAAATGTGGCACTGCCCACTTCAAGAATAAGACTGCACATCTAGATGGAATGTTTGCTCAAGGTCTGGCCCAAACCTCTTGAAGCCTTGTGCAATGAAACATTTGATTTGCAGGACACTTAGATAAAATAGCATGTAGTGCACATGTGATTAGAATGAGCAGGACTGATTGGAAAGGCTGGCATTTTATTTCATGAGTTAATACTTTTGGCAAGGGTTTCTTTTAATGCAAGACTTGGCTTGTGCTTTGGTAAGGTTAAAAATCCTGAGGGATAAAACTACAGGCTATATAGTTTGTCATGATTCAATAGCAAGGACTGATCTAAAAACCATAAAAGAAAAAAGCTAGTCTACTATGATTACATTTAGAGTGACAGCCTTGGTGTCATGGTAGAGACTCTAAATTGTTACTGCTGGTTTTGAGAGAAAAACATTAAAGCTCACACCTTTAAATCACAAACTCTTTACATTGGAATGACAGAAATAAGATTTTGATATGGAAGTCATGACATATTTTATACAGTCACTTTTAGTGGCATGCTTTAAAAGCAGTTGCTTTCCCTGCTTTCAGTGGCTTTCGCTCTTTGGTTTCTGCATGTTTACACTGAGCAGAATGAAGAGAGTTCATGCAGCTGGATCCCAATATATTAAATTAAATAGGTCTGTTTAATTAGTCAGATGGACGAACCTCTGAACCTAATCAGAAGTGTTCTAATTGTAGGTCATGAAGACCAGAGAGGGAAGTGATGATAACAGTATTGGCAGAATTTCTCAGTTACTGTCTCCTGCCAATGAGAAGTCATCAACAGGAATTCATCTAAGTGTTCTAAGAAAAAGTTATCTTTTTCAGTCAGCTGCTCAGTGCGTTGTGACCTGTGCTGGGCACAATGACCATGCTGGTTATCTACCTGGCACAGTAATGCTCTGAGCATCCTGGCTGCTGCAGGACACTGTGCAGCAGTCCATCACTCTGGGCAGCTCTAAGGACAAGTTCAGGTTTTTAACGTAAACCTTACATGTACAACTCACACGAACACAGACATTTACTCATCCCGGAGGTTCTAATCCTGCTCCAACTGATTTCAGTAGGAGCATTGTAATTTTTTGCCACGAGAGCAGATTAGTGGACTATTACGTACAGTGGTTTTTGCTGTATGTATTTATATGCTGGTTTTAAGTCCTTTGTTGTTTGTTTTTTGGGGATTTTTTTTGGTGCCACAGAATGCTTTTATAACATATTGTTTAGAGTAATTTGGAATTTGTTTGTGGATTTCATAAGTCTATGAAAGTCGTAATATTTGCTATAAATAAACTTCATCTGTTTTATTTTGGCTCCTTTGGCTTCTGCACATTTCTAACAATGTTAGTACTCCCTCTTCATGTAACAGATGATAGATAAAACACTTTGGTCTTGTAACAGTTATGATGGTTCAATCCTGCTTTTTTCTAAAATACATATATATATGTACCTCATGGAGCCATTTCTGTCAAAGGGCTAGTTGCGGGGGTAGATTTTTAAAAGCATATTTTCAGCCTTTTTGAATTTTTAAAATTTCTCTACTAAGGGAAGAGCATATGTGATCTCCTTGTCTTTTTTTCTTGGTTTATCCAGATAAGGGACAGCTTTTGTCCGCACACTCTGCCATACTGAAGCTTGATTGGGATTTTTTTGGTTAATAGTCAGAGGTTATAAACAACACTGGTATAGGGCTCAAATGAATTTGGCTGAATTATTGCCATAGGTATAAACAATTTTTATGAACTTTCATCAGGCCTCTAATTATGTAAACACTCTCATTTGCCTCTTGTGCTGTGTGGTATGAAGAAAATTACTTAAATCAATTAAGTTGAAAATGCAAGAAGAGTTTACTCTGCTTTATTTGATTTCAATGAGTTTATTACAAATCTTTCAAATTTTTTAATTGTTTTTTACATTTTCATTCAGAATAAAAGGCGTTGTGAAGAACTTGTTGCAAGAATTTTTACCTTGTTCTAGACTGATTTACCCACTGGTCTCTCTCAATTTCCATCTGGTGTGTGACTCATTAGAAAAATTTGTAGTTGATGCACATGTGTGCACATGTGTGTGGGTAAATACATATAATAAAAGAGAAGCTTAAGAGTGCAATACAACACAAAGGAAAGGGAGTATATACACTTTCAATATAATATTATTTAGATAAGAATGTTTAGTTTTCCTAGATTGGAAAACAAGAAAATATGGCCATTATCTTATCAAGGACCTTGCAACTTCTACCTGTTCCTTTTCAAAGTCAATCTGAGTTGCATGTTATGAATAAGATTATAAATAGCAAGTTAGAAAATGTAATGAACTTCCATAGAATGCATTTTTGTTAAGTAGCGCTCAAAAACATTGTTGAGTTCCCATTCCCTGTATCTGTGTGATACAACCCAGGTTTCATTGGCTGTCCTGAAACTGGCAGAGATGAACATGCAGCAGCTTGGGCTGAGTGTGAAAAGGGGCACGTATGACAAAGTTGTCATAGAATCACAGAATGCGTAAGGTTGGAAGAGACCACAGTGGATCATTAAAACCAACCTCCCTGCTAAAGCAGGGTCACCCTAGAGCACAGGATTGTCTCCAGTGAGGGAGAATCCACAGGCTCTCTGGGCAATCTGTTACAGTGCATGGTCGCTTGCATTGTAGATCTTCTTCATGTTCAACTGGAACTTCCTGTGCATCAGTTTCTGCCCATTGCCTCTTGTCCTATTGCTTGGCGCCATCTAGAAGAGCCTGGCTCCAGCATCTTTATGTGGAAATGACCTTTTTTTTTTCATTTCAAAAATATAACCTTTAGTTTCTCCTTGTTATTATTTTCTTGGTAAGAAATATATTGCATTTTATGATATTTTGCTCTTAAACTGCACTGCTACATGTCAGTTTTAAGACAGCAGAATAGGATTTCAGCAAGCTTTTAAAAATGCTGGTGACAGCAGATTCCACCATGACTGAGGGTAAAAGCCACCCCTGGATATGTCATTTGATGGCAGACAATTATTGCAAAGACAGAGGGAAGAAAAAAATTAAACAGAAATTTTGTGATAATCACCTCCTTACAAGACTGGGTTTTTAGTAATTTTTGAGATTGATTCTTCAGTACTTAATTGTCCAAGAGACTCAGAACTCACACCTGCCAGTAGGATTGTGGTTTATATTTATTTCAGTTATCAGTAGCATACTTTCAGAACAATTAATTTTTCTTCTTTTTATTTACAGAGCAGCTTCAAACTAATATAAATTAGGGCATTCATTTTCTGGCTTACACACTAAAATGGAATTGTCAGTGACTGTGTTCCACATCTGGAATGTTTGCATTAACCGTGCCAGAGGAGTTATGAGGGTTGGAATTTTTTTTCATTGAAAATCCCAGTAAATATGGATTCCAAATAGTCAAGTGTTTCTCATTGTGTGTCATTGATACAAATATTTTTTACCTGGGTTCTTTGAGAGGTTTGTCTTGCTATTTCTTAAATCACATTTCTTGTTTTCTCTTTGTCGTTTAGGAGATATCCCAATATATTGAAGGATTTTCTATTTATTTGAGAAGATTTTTTTGTGTCATGTAAATTGTTTCAACTGCCTGGTAGATATTTTTGCCATTTAGCACTTTTTTTTTTTTCCTGTGATTTATCCTCAATTATTTCTATACAGTCTTTGATAAATCAATCTAGTTGTCCAGCATGTCATTGGACTTTGTCTTATTTCCTTTTAAACTATTAGAGTTATATTCATTCTAACAGCTTTATAAATCTGATGCATATCTAAATACTGTCCAGCTATCTCTCCATTCATATACTTTGAATCTGCTGTTTAGGTCTAAAGTAGTTATTGAAAAGTTAAATATACTCTGACTCAAGCATACTTAGTAAAACCAGAAGGCATCCTATTGTCATGTGTGAAAGAAATTTAGGTTACACAATATTAGCTTCTTTAATAACCATAAATGTGCAGAATAAACCAAGTATGATACTGGCTTATTCCTTGTGTTTCCTGAAAGTCATGATGAATTGACAGAACAAGAATAAGAGTCTACTCTTTTCAACCGACTGTGAGTCCAGAGCTAGTCTTAGGGCCACACTCTAATATGATTAATTCTATAAATCTTCAATTCCTAACACAGACACCTAGTGCAGTAATTTGTGTAGGAAGGAGGGATTGGGCATGGGAAGTGCTTCAAACACTGCAGCCCAGTCCATGCACAGCTCTGTGCTGCTCAGCTCTTTGTGAGCAGATGGCAAGTACATCAAGCCTGAGATACAGCCAATGACAAGAAAGAAAGATTCACAGCTCTGAGAGCTCACCAGAAGCTCATTCCTGCTCTCCACCTCTCACTGAACACACAGGACAAGGGGCATAGTCAACACAATCATACTGAACAAATTAATGTGGATAGGCTTAGCCACTAAAGAGTGTGAACGTGAGTTCCTATTGTTTAAGAGGTAAAACGGAGAACAAGAAAAGTAGCTCATTGCCTCATGCTCTCCTCTCTTACAAGCTGACGCCGTCATTAAGAAGTTAATGATGTTTGTGGTAGTGATTCTGTTATCTGGATTTCCACTGTAAGACCTTGTTAGAAATGATATATGGCCTTTATATATACATACATGCATATATATATGTATATGCATGTATATATATGTGTGTGTGTATATATATATATATATGTTGAGAGAGAGAGACCAGCATGAAGACTACTTTATTAACATAGTATGAATTATATTAATTATAGAAAAAGCTAGGTGTTTGAAGACTTACAAGTTTCAAGTCCTAACTTGCTTAACCTTAAATTGGGTATAATTAAGGCCTGGTACCTCCTGTCCTCATTTAGCAAATATCTAGAAATTTGTTTTGAAAAAAGCATCAACCAACACTAATGCTGTCCTTTCCATAGTATAAAGACAAGTTCTGCTGACAGTACAGTCATGTAAGCTGCAATTCCTGCTCATTTCTTTCTGAGCCAACAGTATCCAGACTGTAGCAATAGCAGCTGCATATCTTCCCTGGCACAGAATGATTTAGGGTGGAGAACAGATTCTTTCCCCTTCAAATCACTTCAGAAAATTCTTGGCAGGAATCCAGCTGATTTGTTTTGTTCAACTAAGGAGGCTTGATTTATCAGTACAGAAAAAGTATTCATGCACTGTGCTGAATTGTTTTAATTCAGTTTTTGTGTCACAGACCAGCTGACTTTGTTATTCTTCTCCCAACAATTTTTTAATGCAATTACTAAAAAATATAGAAAAAAATCTGTTGTTTTTGAAAGTTTATGATGCAGTTTGTGATATGGGTATGAACTGGAAAGCATTTGCCACAGATTAGACTGGGAAATACAAATTAAGTAGTCCAACATAAAAGCAGTGCAAGGAAGCAACTACACATGCCAAAATGAAACTGCAATCCCCAAATCTTCAGTTCCTTTTTTAATTTTTAGTTAATTTTTCTAATTCCTACTAAAATACTTCTAAAGGAAACTATGAACATATTTTTAAAGTAATAGTATAAGGTCCTCTGATGTTCACAATACAGCAAATACTAAAACTTCTCAATTATGCATAAAATGAGTATGCAACTTCCTGGGATATAACCCTTTGATGACCCTTACCCTTACCACTGAAGTGTAGTTTTAGCTATAAGAAACCACAAAGTTTTCTATTTTTTATGTATGAATGCATGTTCACATGTCCATATTATAGAGAGCTGTATTATGTCTCAGTTCTTAAAACCATGATGCCTACATGTTTTCCAGAAGTCTGAGGTATTGACATCAGATATATTTCATTTTTTTGTCTACTCAGCAGGAAGTGGATTCTATTTCTGTATCATATTACTGGAGGAACAGTCAGCTGAAGACTGAAATTTGCTGTTGTGCAGCGTCAAGCTGAGGAGTCATGCAGAAGTCAAGGTACGGCCTATTTAAAAGATAAAAGGGCAAATTCTTTGAATGAAATAGGAAGGCAAAATGTTGATATGGCTTTCAAAATCTTTCCTTTTTCTTCAGCAGAATTAATCTTGTCCTGCTACAATCTGGCTTCAACTGTTCACTCTATTTTTAGTTACTGATCTTAGCCAGGTCCTCAAATAGCTCAGAGCTGGTGTTGTTTGTGTCTGATGTAAAACTGATACAGACTTGGTTGGTATTTTCATTCATGTTCCGTAATGTTCCCTAGCGCATACTTAAAGACGGAGTCTTTGGTGTCCTGGGAGGAGATATTTGTATTGCTGTGGAGTAGATCAGAGGCCCACTGTTTGACCCTTACAGTGCTCCTCATTTGACCATAAAGGAATACATGAAAACTTTTCAGTGAAATTGGAATTATGGTCCTGTGCAGGGCTAAGAATTCATCTCCATGATCCTTGTGGGTCCTTTCCAACTCGGCACATTCTGTGATTCTGTGATTTACATTTAGTTGCAGAGAGGTGTTACAGTTAGATAGGGTCAAGAAGCTCCCTCTTGAGATTTGTTAAGGGAAATCTCAGACTTTGTCTCTTTTTTGTGTATTAACTCCTTCATACAATCTTGCATGCCATGAAAAAGACCGTAAGTGTGAGATAGTAGTGGTTTAACTGGCCCTTTGAGAAAGACATTAATTCAAAAATAAGCTATTAAAGAGCTTTTCAAATGTCATTGATACAAAGCTTGCTTCCACAAAAGAGAAAGAATATGTATGTAAGACTTTGCAGGAAGTTTTTATTGATCAATTAAATTAAAATAGGAGAGTGAGGAACAAATCTACCAACAAAATTATTAATATTGCCACGAATATTTCCTTATGAAGTACTCATATCTCTAATTACAAGATTTTTTTTTCCTACACTGGTACATATAGGGAGTCTCATTAATACAATTTAAAACATCTGGTAAGAGATAACTTTTGAAAAAAAGATTTTTCTTATATTCTAAGAAATTATGCACCTTTTCAGGCATTATAAATTCTCAGATTTAGAAAATGGGAATGTAGTTGTTAATTTTGGTTCTGTGTCTCTGAGAAATACATTCAGCAATCCATACAATATTCCTGCATTCTTGTTCCTTTAACTTCACATAGGCATAAAATACTCCAAAATGAAACTGGTTGTTGAATGCAAGCACATTCATCTTTACCTGTAGAAAATAGGAAACGCATGTTACATTTTTATTGATATCATTTGTTGATGATTTAGATGAGGGGATTGGGTCCACCATTAGTAAATTTGAAGATGACACCAAGTTGGGGGGGAGTGTAGACCTACTGGAAGGCAGGAGGGCTCTGCAGAGGGATCTGGATAGACTGGAGAGATGGGCTGACTCCAATGGGATGAAGTTCAACCAGTCCAAGTGCCAGGTCCTGCACTTTGGCCACAACAATCCCCTGCAGCGCTACAGGCTGGGCACAGAGTGGCTGGAGAGCAGCCAGGCAG
>JAYRBT010000082.1:125628511-125650840 GCA_036023395.1 Myiotriccus ornatus | reverse complement strand
GACCACTGTAAGAATATACTTCCTGCAGTCTGAGGCATCCACTGTGAAAGAACAATAACAAAGAATTTGGAGAAAATGTGCCAGGAGGAACCATTAGCTGAATGAAGTATGTATAGCCTTTAAAGAGACCAAAGAGTAGTGACCTGTGTGCTAATATTTGTAAAATACTTTGAAAATGCAAGTCACGTTAGATGCATATCCTTACAGCATTGTGCTGTAGCAATGCTAAAGAGGATTTTAAAAGGGAGAAAATAATACAAAATCCTTAAGTAAAAATCATATTAGCTAGACTCAAAACAATTAGACCTTTTCAAACCAAATCTTCCTTACAAAAGTAAAAATAAAAAATACAAATAAAAAAATAAAAATAAAAATAAAATAAAATAAATGTTAACCAAGCCTGTCTAGGCTCACTTAGGAGCTAACAGTTGGTGGATAACTGGGTTATTCATAAACAAATGGATCTGGAAATCAGCCTGACATCTAAAGCATTTTCATTAATGAGATATTAAGCTAGAATTTGGATGCAGAGCTAAAATTTTAAAACTCCCCAAACAGTGGAGTAGAAATGGAAGGAGCTGGATTTGATTCCTGGACTTGAAATCAACCAGATGATCTCAGACAGCTTGTTTTATCTCACCATGCTTCTGTTTCCCCCTCCATAAAACAGGGTTAATGATCCTGACCTTTTCTGAGACACTTTGAGAAACCCCAAATATTATTGTTATGTTGCAAAAACTTGCCTTGTACAGTTTGTTGCGCATTATTTCAATGTTCATTTCATCCAGGTCATTTTCAGACAAGCAGTCTTGAAAGAAAGCAGCTGCAAGCAGAGTTTACAATATTGTAGTATAAATATGCATGCTGATAATATGCATCTCCTGTCAATTGCTCACTAGTGTGTGAACAAGGATCTGAGGTTTCTGTTGTACAAGAAAGAGTGATATAACAGAGAGGAAGAGAAATCCTCTTGATTTTCCCCTTATCCTCCTACTCCTTCCTATTTTAATGAGAATCAATCAGTGCTGCAGCCAGAGTCCAGGTCTCCAGAACAAATCAGATGGGAATGCTAATGAAAGCCCTAATCTTCTCTGAAGTATATAGTTTGGGTATTATGGAGATTTTCTAGTGAGGGACATGAAAAACAATTTTGTCTTAAATCATGCAGGTATTCTTCAATTGTTAAGGAGAATCCTCTTTCCTATTTTCCCTCTCCTTATTTGAGTATGTCTGTAGTGGGGGAAAAGCAACAGGTTGCAACTGGTAAAGGGCACAAGCTGCACAGAACTGACTCGAGAGCAAGCTTTTGAGCAGGAAGACAGTTGGACAAAGTACATTTGTGCAGCTGGACTGTTTAAAAATACTGTATTCATAACCAACAAAGGTGTGCCAAACTCTCACTGTTCCTGAGCTGTGCCAGGGGAGCAAAGCAGTGCTGTATGTCAGTGTTGTCTCAAACAGTGGCAGTGGAAGATGGTATTTAAGGAGAGCATGTGAGCCTGGCCATGTTCTGTGGTCTTCTCTCTTCTTACTCTTCCAGAATCCAGATTTTGGATGGAGAACACCAGGAGCTGTGGCCCTCAGAGTTTCTGGTAGTATCTCCTCATAGATCTATACCCCGTAGATTGGTTCCATTGTTTTAAAGATCTAATGCTACTGTCTTCTTTTACAAACTTCTTTAGCAAAAAAAAAGTTTCAGAAATTTACTACCAGCTATGTTTAAAAAAAAAAAAAAAAAGACAGTTTACTTTAGTTTACCTCTTCTAAAACTGGTTTTCTGCTGGAATTTGGTCTTCTGAAGGATTTGGTAAGCAGCAGTTCATAGCTTACTGTGGAGAAACCGCTGCCCTTAGAACTCTAAACCTTGTCCTTATTTCTTTATCACCCTTGTCCACTCCAAACTGGAGTCCAGCCTTTTTGGTCTGTCCATGCGTGGCAGCACTGTTCATTCTAGCTGTCCTGCTCTGTCCCTTCTCTGATTTCACTGTACAGGATGCTAGTGCCCAAGCACTCGTGGGGGTGAGCTGCAGGGCATCCTCTGTGAGGGAAAGCCAGGGCTGCCCATTGCTGGACACAGCCAGCACCAACCAGGATCCACTGCGGGGCACAGCTGAGCCTCTCAGCCAAGCAGGTGTATCTGATGGGGGCCTACCTGAAAGCCAAATTGGGACTTTTTACAAGGACATGATAGAACAAGAAGGTGTGGCTTCAAACTGAAAGAGGATAAGTTTAGTTTAGATATTAGAAGAAATTCTTAGGGGGGTGGTGAGATGTTGGAAGAGGTTGCCCAGAGAAGTTGTGGCTTCCCCACCCCTGGAATTGTTCAAGGCCAGGTTGTGTGGGCTTTGAGCAATCTCGGCTAGCAGAAGGGATTGGAACTAGATGATCTTTCAAATTCTTTCCAACCGAAACTGTTCTTTGATTCTATGACTCTAAGCTTCCCCCCTCCCCCAACATTCCTTGTGACACTCACTGCCTCTCTAGAGGGATGGAGTGTAACTTGCAGTGATAATTAAGGAGGAAAAGGAGAAGAGCCTGGAATGAAAGAGTGGAAAAGGCTGGAGGAAAAGTATTTTCCCCAAGTGTCTAAATGTTTCATTCATTTCTGCTTCTTTCCTATTGTCTGGATCAGTAATTAATTACATCATATACATATTAATCAATAATAAATCAAGTTAATTTTCCCTAAGTTGAGTCTGCTTTGCCTGCAACAATACTTTACAGGTGATCTTAACTTGTGCTGGGAGTAGGGCATGAGCAAGTGGCTGGGTGGGAATCTGTTTTCTCTCTGGGGCCAACCTACCATACCTTCTTGAGCAGTAGAACCCAAAATCACTCCTGGTCTGAAGATGAGGGCACATAATGATTTCATATATGTTCAGATCCATCCAGTTCCATCTTATTCTCAGTACCCTTCACAGTAGTGCCCCACAGCTTTTGTTTGTATTGGCTGCAGCAGCACATTGAGCAGAGTTTCATCTTAGTTTCATAATGTGACATTCCCAAACTTTTCCGTGTTTGGCTTTCAAATTTAGTTCTTCAAAATAGGACTTCTCTTTATGTTTGAACCATGCCCAAATCTCAAGAGGGAATCTAGGTTCTACCACAATATCTAATACTAGTAGCCATCTGCTTGATCTTTAGTGAGGATATACTTTTTAATTATAGATGTAAGTGTTGAAATAAAAGATCTAGATGCTCTAAATCAGTGACAACTTCAGATATAAAAGATATTAACTACACTTCTTGAGTAGCACGTTTTCTTGTGTCTGCTATCCAAGGTGGCTATAGAAGCTGTTAATAAACATTACTAGAATACGTCCTGAACACCACTTCAGAAGTGCTTGATCCATACTTCGTGTTTTGTTTTACCAAAACAACATATCCAGTAGGAAATACGTTATTCTTAAGAATACAGGATTAATAGTTTCAAGAAGAAAGTGAGAAAAAATTTAGTGTTTCTACCTAATGGTGTGTCAACCAAAATTGCGTTGAAGAGCTCAGTGGGGTTTGAGGCAATGCTGACTGCTTCCATTTGCTCAAAGCTTCCCAGTGGATGGCACTTGGGAACAAGTTCAGCTATGGGTCGCTGATGTAATGTGCCAGTTATTAAAAGAATTACATTGTCAATCATATAGCTGTATCTGTATTTGAAAGAAAAAGTAAAAAAAAAAAAATTATAATGACTTTTCATTTTAAAAAATACAAACCTAAGATTTTTTTGAAAATTAGCAATAACACTAAAAAGTATTATTAGTGTGTATGTTCACTCAGTATCAACAGCTCATAAAAAACCAGCAAAAGTTTTTAAACAGCAAGTAAGTAACACCACATTAGTTTTAAACAACATGACTGATTTGGAAAAGAGACTCTTTTAAAGCAAGGGGTACTGGACAGAGAAGTGTATGGTAATCTTTTCACTAAAACAGCAGAATTCATGCAGATGTCCAGTGTTAGGCCTTTCTTCTCACTCAACTTTAAACATCATCCCATGAGAAAACAAAAGACAGGTTCCCACAGATTTCTTCTCTATCACTAAAAGTACTCTTTTCAGTAGAAGTTTTCTGTCATCTTCTTACTATTTTTATTGTCAAAGAGGCTGATAAGAGTTTTTGTCAGTGACTTGGAAATGGGAGTGCTACTCCCTTGGGATGTTTATGGCATTTGGCTAATCCATGTTGTTATATTGTCATAAAGCAGATCCTTGTTCTTAAAGTTGTTTAAGCCAATCATTTACAACTTCCATCTGTTTATGATGGTATTGAGATCATAGCTTTCTCTTCATCTAGCATCAAATAGCAGTTGAACTTTTAAAAATAGCTACTTGGATCTAAGTATCTTGCAATACACAACATAAAGTTCTGATCTTGATATTCGAATAGTATAAAAAGTATGGTAGGGTGTGGGATGTGGTGTTGTTCCCCCTTTTAAAAAAGGCCTAGAACTTGCCACATGCTGAGGAATTAAATCACTGCCCTATACATCATGAAATTGTTAATCTTGCATGAATCATCACCCCAAACTTCAGTTCTGCAAGTTCTCTGACTTAAAAGTTGTTTGAAAATTATAACTACTTTTCCCAATATCTACTACTTCTCCTGCTACTGTACACATAAAGAATGTGCTTCTGATCTTTAAAATAAATAGTTGCAAAGACTATACATATAGTATATGTATATACATATACAGATAGTATTTATACATATATATGTATATGATGAACTTATATTTGCAAATAAAGTATGCAAATGTTGCAGTATCAAAGTAATTTTGCTGGGCTTGAAGTTTAATAGAAATTCCAATACATTGCATTTACACTATTTTAACTTTTAGCTACTTTTTTATTTTGAGTCTGAGCGGTAAGCTATGTGATAATATTACTTACGTGATAAAATTAAGAAAAGTGGCAAGTGGCTCAAAAGCATGGTTTCTAAAGTAATGAAATTCCGTGAGCAGTTTTGCTTTCAGTTTATCATCGATGGTGGAAATAGTGAGAGGCCCAGTTTCATTAGCCAAGAAGTTGCCATAGTCTGTAGTCTGTAGATGTAACTTCAGGTCTGGAATTAGATTCAGGGAAAATCATGAGAATAAACTGCTGTTTTATTGTCTGCAAACCAAATTAAAAAAAATTAAATGTTAATTTCTTTCATGTTTTCACACTAAACGTCTGATCATCCTCTACTGAAAAGTTTTTTACATAGGTTTAGTATATAGTGTAAAAGCAAAAGTAATGCAAATTTATACTGTGTTCTACCAGTAAGACTAACTGCTTGTAAGAAAGAACAGGAAAGAACAAATAATTTACACCTTTGTCAGAAGTTTCACCAGCAGCTTTCCTTCTCAGCCATGCCACACAGAGTGTTACTACTGTCTCTAGTCCCTTCCCTATCAGGTTTGTTCAGTGTTTTGGTTTCACTGATTTTGCAACATCATAATGCATTAGTTGTTTCATCTGCTGCACTTCTACGGACTGTTATGCATCAATAGGAATCATCTTTTACCTTTGTTAAGATCTTAAATTTTTGTATAAAACATTTAAATATCAGGTAAGATTATAATCTCCTGTTATCAGGCTGCCTGAAGAAGAGGAGAGAAAACATCTTGCATGGTTCACATTCTGGACTCCAAATGGCTTCTGCAATGGAACACTTGAGAGGGCAGACTTATACTCTTAGCATTTCTGGTTTGGCTTTGTATGATTTGGGGCTGTGACTAGAAATCCTAAGAAGCTGTTCCAAAAACTTGGGTTATTGTGACATATTCTATTTGTGCTCTCAACCCTGGTGACTGAGGAAAATGAGTTGTTTTGACCACAAAGTTGAAAGAAGCTTTCATGCTATCAAAAAATTTGTTTGACAAATTTTCTCTGCTATCCATTTTTTTACCACCAGCAAAAAGTAAGAATTTGAATCAGTTCTTGATGTTCTAAGGAGTTTAACATTTCCTTTTAGAAAAGCTCCTGCTGGAATGGATAATTATGTTCAAATTCTATATTAAAACTATTGTAAATTATAGATTGGGATATTGTTACATGATTTGTGCATTCATAATAATTAGATTTTCATCTAAAATCTGAAGTGATAGTTATGGAAAAGGACAACAACGCTCCCACTGACTGAAATAAAGGTGTACCTGTAAGGGAAGTTAATTTGCAATTAGCAAGGTATGCATTTATCAGTACAGTAGCTACTTTTGCCTATTTCCCCATGTATATACTTTCTTAGTATGCAATAAGGTTCCCTACACTGGGACTTAAAGCAACTGGTACATTGTGAATTCAAACTCCTGCATCTAGCACTCTAGCTTACTGAGGTAAACCTCAGAGTTTTCTATGAAAGTTGGCTGCCATTCAAGGTTGTTCACAGCCTCATCCAAGCTGGCCATGAATGTTTCCAGCCCCTCTGGGCAACCTCTTCCAGCATTTCAACACTCTTCTTGTAAACAATTTCTTCCTTATAACCAGTCTGAATCTGTTCTCTTTAAGTTTAAAACCATTACCCTTGACCTATTGCTACAGGCCCTATTAAAATGTTTGTCTCCATCTTTCTTGTAAGCCCCTTTTAGGTACTGAAAGTCCGTAATAAAGTCTCCCTGGAACCTTCCCCAAGCTCAGCAATCTCAACTCTCTCAGTTTTTACTCATAGGAGAGGTGCTCCAGCTCATCAATCATCTTCATGGCCCTCCTCTGGACTTGCTCCAACAGGTCCATGTCCTTCCTATGTTGTGCACCACAGAGACAGATGCAGTACTCCAGGTGGTGTCTCACAAGGGCAGAGTAGAGGGGAAGAATCACCTCCCTCAACCTGCTGGCCACACTTCTTTTGATACAGCCCAGGACACATTCGGTTTTCTGGGCTGTGAGCACACGTTGTCAGCTCATGCCTGGATTTTCACCCAACAGTACTCCCAAGTCCTTTTCCACAAGTCTGTCTCAATTCCTTCCTGTCCCAGCCTGTATTGATACAAGGGTTTGCCCTGACCTAGGTGCAGGGCCTTACATTTGTCCAATTCTTGAGCTTTTTTAGGTCTCTCTAAACGGCATCCCATCCCTCAGATGTGTCAACTCACCACTCACCTTGGTGTCATCTGCAAATTTGCTGATGATGCACTCAATCCCACTGCCTATGTTATTGAAGGAGATGTTAATCAGTACTGGTCCCAATATGGACCCCTGAGAGACACCACTTGTCATTGAGCTCCATCTGGACACTGAGCCATTGACCACTACGCTCTGGATGCAACCACTCAGCCATTTCTTATCCACCAAATAGTCTAACCATCAAAACAGTATCAAATCGCATCAACACACTCTTGCACAGGATAGTCTTACTCAACTAGCACTCTGGATCTGTTAGGATTTCTCTGGATCTTCCTTCAGTAGACTGAACTTACGCTAGCAGTGTAAATCAGTTGCTTCTAAAAATTATATAGGTGATCATAGAACTTTGCAAAAGAAGGCAGAGGTAATTGGTCTCTCAATAGTCAGAGTCAGATTCTTGGAAATAGTCATAGTTTCAGCACAGGCTTTTGTGTAGGAAGAAGAAAGATAATTCAAATATGAACAAAAAAGAAACTCAGCTAACTAAAGAAAAAAAGATAAGCAAGATTAAGATTTAAATAAAAACAGAGAGTTATACCTAGAAATGAGTCTAAATATGTAAGACCAACATTTTTTAAAAAATCACTAATATTTTGATTTCACATCCACATTTCCTGTGAAAATTATTCATTTTTACTTCCTCTTTTTTGTTGCAAAGAATGTAAAAATACTTGGCATATAGTGAAATTAGATAATACTACTTTATTACATGCAGAGAATTCCAACTTTCCTCAATTCCTTTTCAGAAGAACCACGGATGAACCACAGTGTGAACTGCTGGTCTTAAATAATAGTTCTCTATTGTTGGCATAAGTAAGATCTGGGGATTCTTTCAGTCAGACACTTTTGCTAGTAACGTGAGGTGGTGACCCAGCACAATTAGATGGCTGAGCACTACAGGGGTCTCAGACATTCCTGTTCACCAAAACTTTTTATTGATGATATCTGTTCCTTTTTTTAGGCTCTCTTGGAGACCTAAAAATTCTCTGGGTTTTTCAGCATGTCCACAAGATCCCTAGGAAAGAAAATTCTTATATTTTAGCTGTTAGAACGGTTGTCATCCACCTGTATGGTGTGTTTCCTCATACAATTTTATGCAGGAAAATAATATATAGGAAAATTGTGACTTTAGATAATGTGATTTTAAATCACATGATTTTATTCACAATTGAACAGCAACCAAACACAATTAAGAGTATGAGTAAAGGGAATTAATGCAGAGAGGGAGACTAATTTAAGATGACGCAGTTAAGACAGGAATGATCCTGATCAGAAAGAAAGACTATTGTGAGAACTCGAACAAAGTGTCAGCCTGATCTCTCAGCATCAAGTACATGGGAACTTGTCTAACTCCTCACTTTGATGGCCAAATTGCCAACTAGCTGCACTTTTCTTTGAGTTACACTGTTATTTCAGCTGCCACATGCTGGCGAGCACTAGCTCTGGCAAGTTAGGTAAACTTATTTCAGTGATATGTTGGAAGAAGAAGTGGAATGCTTGTCCTGTGATGCAGTCTCCTAGAGAATGGGAGTCTTTCCATCACGCAAATAAGCAAGGTAGGAATAAAACACTTAATTTAACACACACCCTTGTTCTACTTCAAAGACTGCCAGCAAGATTTCTCTGGGAATCTCATTCGTTTGAAACAGATGATGACACAGGGCCAAACTAGTAACTTGCTGCTCACAAGGTAGTTCCATGGAAATTACAGTAATTCAGTCAAGCCCAAAAGGATGTCTAAGTTAAGCTGGAAGCCTGTCTGTATGGCCCTGAATTGAGAAGACACAGTGGTATCATAAGTCAGTCAGCAGACTCCGTTTTTCTTTCCATCTCAGTGTTATACTTGCTCTGTGATTATCAAGCAGATGTAATGCATTAATCTAAGTTTTTCTTGTGGTGCTTCTGTACTGACATTATGGTTTCCTCTCTAGAGATATCAAAACCACTTTGAAATTAAAAGATCCTTTTTATTCTATTTATGGGTTACTTTGAGTGGTTTTGATTTTTTTTTTCCCCCTACTTTGTTTCAGCATATTTATAGAGATTTTAACTTAGGCCATTTTTTATGGTGTGGTGCTATGCCACAGAAT
Organism: Myiotriccus ornatus; assembly: GCA_036023395.1. Classification (NCBI taxonomy): domain Eukaryota; kingdom Metazoa; phylum Chordata; class Aves; order Passeriformes; family Tyrannidae; genus Myiotriccus; species Myiotriccus ornatus. The sequence continues at coordinate 125,641,651 of JAYRBT010000082.1, read as the reverse complement.
GCAGAATAGGGTAAATTTATTACCTTTTAATTTGAAGACATGAACTGATGCCACTATTGACACACAGCATAGTACTACATCACAAATCACTGCTGAATCTTTTCAATGGAAACAAACAACAGTGTATGAAATTTACTTTAGAGGTAAGGGTCTGTGGTTTTGTTGCACGGTACACTCGTGGTGCAAGTTCAATATCACAGCAGCCAACATGTGCAGAGAGTTTAGTGTCATGTAGAAATCCAATATTTCTCTTATTTACATGATAAATAATGTATTTGGTGGGTAACTGTTAGGAATCTGCTAGCTGTCTAAAATAAGTAGAAAATATTACAATGGAGAAAAAGATGTAGCTGAATAGAGAAAAAAGGGAAGTGATAGTATGTAGTAGAGATGTGCTTGTAGGAGGTTTATGAAGGCTGCTGCCTCTGTTGCTGAAATAATTTAGATTTTAAAATGGAATGAGCACTAGTAAAAATAAGGTTCAAAAATAAAACTTTTTGTTCTTTCTATTATAAATCCTAATTAGAAAAGAATTTTATCTCTCTGTTGTTATTTGTGGATCTGCTGCTTGCTTTTCATAATATTGAAGGTTTATATAACTCAGAACTGTTTGAAAACTATTTCCTGGTGGTATATAATGTTCTTGTAGTGTGACTTAAAATTTCAATTTAGATAGTTTTTCTTAACTGTTCTTATCATGAGCAAAGATTCTTCTGGAAGGGGCGTAGATAATTCTTTTTTTGTGTGTGATTTTAAACCTGTATATTTTCTTTTTATTCAGAAGTAACCAGGATTTTTTTTTTCCACTTCATGAAGATTTAGATGACATCATTTATTGAACTCTTCTGGAGGGAGAAGTGAAGTGAGAGCAAGGTTTAATAATTCCCCCATTCTGTGTTCTGTGTCTTTTACAGACATTTAGTAACTCTGTTAGCTTTTCCTGAAGTCTGTATACTCATGGAGCAGGACTTTTTGACATAAACAATTAAATACAATATCAAGAGTATCTGTGAAGTTTTTGAATTGCATAGATCACAAGTGCTGGAACATATAGGATACAGACACTGTTGATTTTGTCCAGCTGACATAAAGAATAGATTTCAGTTCTCAGAGTGATTTTATACATGTGTTCTCCATGTCTGAACTGTCACTGTATGAAATGGAGAGCTGATACAGCTCTCCAGGTTATCAGCTGAAGTCGGTACGTGCACTTGGATGATTGAATATTGCCTAGATCACACTGATTGTACCGACAATCTCTTCTTTAACTATGAGAGGAATTTAATCCTGCTGACAGGTAAATATGTATGTGCATTTCTATGTGCAGTTTTAATCTGCAAGATGAATCATAGCTTTCATTTTGGAGCCAGGGAAATGAACTTTATGTTCCTTTAGAAAGGTGATTTTTTTCTGTTGCATTTTTTTCCTGCCAAGTGTCTAGAGGTATGTCATATGATTCTTTGTACAAGTCTGTCTTGATCAGGCTGTGACCAGTCTTGGCCACGGAAAGCTGTTTTGGAAACTACTGGGTGTTCTCTTTATTACTGTGGCAAAGTCACCTTGAAAAGAGCTTTTTTTCCCCCCCCCCCCCCTATTATCCCAAGGTTTATCTCTGTGGAGTCTTGTTTTCTCTTATTGGTAAGCAGAATGTCTCTCATTACCCTAAAACACATGAAGTAATAGATTACTAAAATTATATCTTTTATAGAGAAACTCAGAGCCAAATGGTAAGCTTTTAATAAGATTTTCGGAACTATTTCATCCAATTGATATGAAACTTCAATACCTGAACTGTTCTACAGCATGGTTAAAATCTGTGAGAAGGCTACCAATCTCCATAATGTCTCCAGGGATGAGATTTCCAAACCTTATCAGTAAACAAAAAAATCCCATCATCTGTACTGCTTTGCAAATCATAGTCTTCACACAAATCATAGTCTATTGAAAGCTAATAACTTAAATATAAGAACAGTTCTTCAAAGGACATCAGGGTTATCTCTGGGTTTTAAGATAAGCTCTCAATACTTCAGTCTTTTATATTGCTTTCTTCAAATGTCTAAGCAACAGTATTTCTTTCTAAATAAAAAAAACCAGCAGACTTACCTTCAAGTGTCTCACATTGTGCTAAATTGACATAGTCTGCACTTGTCAAGATCCCAGCTTTGAACCCTCGGACCAGACCCTCCAAGTAGCCATGGTCTACATTGAAATAAAACTCTGAGTATCCTGGCATGGAGAAAAAAAAGATTAAATCTCTCTGCTGGATACTTGATGGTACTGAATATCTGCCACCAACTGTTTCTCTCCTCTTTGGAAGGAGTGACAAATAGTCACTGATTTCCTGCCAGCCTATGATTGTGTTTTACCAACTGGTTTCTTCCTGTTTCTTACTCCTATTGTAGTTCCAGTTTAGCTGATGCTTACTCAACAGCCAGCCAGAAAATCCAACTCCCTCCTGTCAGAGCCAGACAATGAACCTAGTATTGTTGAAAGAGAAGCCAAAAAGGAAGTGCAAGTTTTAACCACTGCTTACAAGGATACTCTGCACTGATTGAAGAACAAGAAAGCACAGTAGAAAGCTTGAATAACATTTTTGTATTTCTTAACTGTATTATAAACAGGAAGTTATCAGTGACTATCTTCTGAAAAAGTATTTCAGCACTGAAATAGATGGCTGTGACAGAACATAGTCTATTCACGGAGCTTAGATTGTTTTTTAGTGTGTCTGCATACCTTTTGGTTTTTAACATATTTTGTTTTTACATTTTTGCTTGCTGGAAATTTTCTGCTGCTCATCTCTATAAAGAGATAAGTATACAAAGTATAAGAGCCTCCTAATCATTACTGTGAGCATTAGATCATGTGCATGGGTGAAAAGTCTTTGAAGGGTTTGACTTTCATTGTCCTTGAAAGTCAGTATCCAGAACTTGCCTCAAAACCATAGTTTGTCCAAGTTAAAATACTCTGGTTGTATTCAAATTTAGTGCTTTTTTAGACTTTCTGATTTTGATTCAATTTAAACTCAAAATTGCTACATCCATCATTTTTATACTGAACAATTAAGTCTCCTACCTTTCAGATTTTGGTGCCCTGAAGGTGACAGTAAAAGTGGCTGCGCTTCTGTAATCAACACAGAAAGTCTATTTTCTCCCTGAATTCACTAGTGTATGAAACACATTTCTGCAAGCTTTGCTGGAAGGCAAAGTCTTATGTCACGCTAGGTGCTACTTAAATATGTAGTTAACTGAAGCTCGGGCAAGTTGCAGTGCGGTGTCTGAAGGTTGCTGCATGGTTGGAGGGTTAACACCAGCAACATAAAACTGCAACAGTTGCCTGCCATCCACATCTCAACACACAGACTCATTTTTCAGTGCTTTGAACATATTTGGTGTATTGTGTCAGCTGAAGATATGCACCACGGCTTCTCTATTGATCTTTTTGCTGAAATGTGGCTGCAGCAAGAATTACGAGTCAGCAGCCACTGAGACAAGGCTGTGACTATGAGACCTTCTTACCTATCCTGCAAGGGGAGAGACAGGTGAGAGCTTGGTACTCACCAGGTGATTCCTGTCTATACCGCCTTGCTCCTGGCACAGCAAGGCTTTGCAGGCTGCATGATGATGCACAAGGTGCCTGCATGTTTGCTGCCCAAACAGCCACTCTGTCTTCTGGGAAGGTCACTGGCTCACTGGCTTCTTGGCTGGCTGGCCAGGAGCTTCCAATGGGCAAGAAGTGGCCACGAGCCATTTGGTAGCCAGGTTGAGAAGGGAGATACTGCACCTTGAGGGTCAAATTAAAATTGTCTCAGGTTGGTTATTACCCCACCTGTAACCCATGACAGGGGAAATAATGACAGCATTTAGACATTTTGAAACATCACATGCTCAGATATTCAAACTCTAATTACTTGGGAGTTCAAGCAGTGCCTAGACTATTGATGTTTGCTCCTTGTAAGTTGGGTTTACAGATTCAAGTTGGTCAGCTAAAGAAGAATGAGAGACTAGGCCTATTAGACAATAGAAATAAAACATCTCCCTCCCCCACACAAACAATTTGGTTTTGTCTCCTACGTCTGCATGCCATCAGTGCTCAAACCCTTCTCATGCAAGAGGTTTTCAGAAGAATTTTGTTGATAGTGTTTCAGAACCAGGGAGATTCTTCAGGATACATGACCACTGTCAGTACTTCCTTACCGACACATGAAGATAATCACATTTTAACTCAAACCTGCTCTTTGGTTGCTGTCATCATTTTTTTTTCTAACGTGTTTAGCTTGACTGCCTCTGTTTTATTTCTTTTCAAAGTAAAGAAACAGGGACAGGTGATAATAATAATTGTGTACACTAAGAGCAATGTTTGATTTTAACCTACAGATCTCTAAAGTGTGTGTTGCATAAACAAGTAACGTCTCACAGCAGCTGAATTCAGGCCTCCCCCAGCTGCAATCACAGCATATCTGAATGTGGCACATATCCAGCTGGTGGCAGTCCAAGGTTATGCTGCCGATGAGCTTCCAAAGCTTCAGACGGCACAGCCAGTACAGAAGTGGCTTTGCAATAGACCCTAAATTTAGTAAGGTCATGTGAATATTGCCTGGCAGGTGCAAATACCATCACTGGTGATCCTTCAGTGAGAAAGTGTCGCCATGGATCCATAAATACTGATGAGACCGCTTAAAGTATAATCACTCAGCAAAGTTTTTTGATAAAATTGGTGTAATTTTGAATGATTTCAGGAAACTGCAAAATCAGGATAAAATTTTGAGTGATTTTATCTGTTAAGGGATATGGTGTCAGAGGATTTGATCCAAGTTGATGAACTTCATTCAGCAACATCAGAAAATCCTTGGTCCTATGACTAGTGTTGCAAGAATCATTGAGAAGAAGAAATAGCTTTAGCAACAATTTAAACATTATGCATATAGTTAGGTAATGCACTAAAGTTTTATATAAAAATATATATTCAGTATCTATTGTTACAATACATTAATATAATGTTCAATATCTATTGTTCTAATTTCTTATAATGAATGGCTAATACTATATGGTTCCTTTTACATTTGTAGTGTGTAAGTTTTATTTATATTATCATTCTTTATATTAATGAATTTATTTACATAGATCTGTGATTTTGCTTTAACTGATTACCACGTGAGCAAATAGGATACTCTCACCTGTTAAGTTTGTGGAGTCTAAAGGTTGAGATATTTTTAAAAGAATTTTTTAGCAGTGAGCTAAACAAATACTGATAGTGTGCTTGGGAGGAGAAGTTGTTTCAGGTTAAGCAGCATTAGCAACACAAAACTGTTCGGACCTAAGAGCATAATTTAACCTTTGACACTCCAAGTTTTCAAGAGACTTTGAGCCAATATGCATATCTTATTTAACCACGAGAGGTCATTGTAACACTGCTCTAAGCCACCTCACTTCAGTTTTCACCTCCACTGGGACATAAAATTGGAAAAAAAACACGAAAAAAAAATATTATTTTTTTTAATTGTTTTTCAGCTAATCTAATCAATGAAACTGGCATATACTGATTACTCGCTCAGAAGTGACAAACAAAATATTTCCCCTTTACTAGTATTTTTGCTATATGTGCAGGTCTTTCTCTGAGCTTCCTCTTTTTTTTTTTTTTTTTAACAGCGTTGACAGCTGCTAGCCACGAGGTTAATACTAAAGAATAAATGACTAAGAATCAGCAGGAGAATGAGTAAGTGGTGTTTTATGAGTAGAATGTTGAATAAATCACATGAATTCAAGGTTACTCTTCTTCTTCTTTTTTTTTTCTTTTTTTTTGTTAGACATATGTAAAGATGCTACTTTTTCATCTTGGAACCTTATTTAGAAGTCTATTTATATCACCTTTAGGCAGGCAGATCTCTCCTTAAATTTTGCTTTTGCTTACGCAGAAACAAAATTCACGCAAGTCTTGACGATACAATTGCTTACAAGATATTTAGCATTATGAGTGACATATTCACTCTTAGCAGTATATAATGCTACTTCAATGCATAGGTGAAACAGATCTCTTCATCTGAGTGTATATTGACTCTTTTGTTTGGCTGTGGGAGATTTTTTAACCTAACACTGGCTCTGTTCTTCCTATCCTGTCAGTGGAAAAGGCTCATCCCTTACTTCCAAATCAAAAGTGTTTTTAAAAACGTAATCTGTTTTTTCAGATGCTTCTCCCCCCCTCTCCCCAAATAGATTTTTTTTTAGATAGGCTAAGTAAAAATTACAAGGTGTGTACTATTCAGATTAAAACTATTTTAATTTTCTAACACAGTAGTATCTAAAGTGATTCAGAGACTTTTGGAATTCAGTGTTTCCAGCGGGTGTTTTGTTACATATCTTTTTGCTGGCATTGAAAGGCAATTACATCAAAATTCTTTAAACTTTGTAAATTCTGGAATGTTCTCCTGTAAATTTCTGATGGGTGTGGCCCATTCCTAAAAATCTTTCTAAAATGTGATCTGCTGAAATACCCCAATTTCTGAGAGTTATAATAATAGGAGAATTCTGATTGCAACATGTAAAGTGAGATTCCGCTTTTCTGAGGTGTTAGGTACTTGTAAGTCTCATAAAAAGAGTGTCAAACATATTTAGATACTGCTTGGACCCTAGTACTCTACATAGCTACAAGTACGCTACCATGGGTAGCAGAAGTGTAGCTCAACTACAGTGAACACAATTATGTTTGTCCGAGTTTCTGAGCTTGGCTCAACTGCTCTCAGCCATGAAGAAATAGTCCAAATGCAGTTATATCTGTGACTGCTTAAAAGTTAAAAGGTAATAAATAAATAAAATATGTTGTATTTTCATAAAATGTATGAAGAATGAGAACGATAGGCTATACCTTTATTGACACAATCCACCTAGCTTGCTTTCTAGCTATTTTTAAATCATGACAAAGGTGCGTTTACATGCTGATCGTCTTGATAGCTAAGCCCTCTTGTGCCAAAAAAATGTTATGCATAGCTGACACACCCAATCCTAACCTGTACCCCAGCCAATTTTTTCTATCTTTGATTAGAGAATTCACAGCAAATATGCACTCTAAACATTCCTATCACTTAATCAGCTTTTGACTGAATTTACATAAAATACACCTTTATTCCTGTTCCTTGTTAGGAATGTTATTTTGATATTGGGCTCACAAATATCACTCACTAGTGTTATAAAATATCAAAGAGCTCCCTTTTCCCCCTCCCTGGCATTCAAAAGATAATCTAGCAGCTTTTTAGGTCAGCAAGCCTTTTGGGTTTTTTTGGTCTTTGTTCAAGGAATTACATGCCAGTGTAATAAAAAGGATTTTATCAGAGACTTAGAGTGGTAAGTCTGTGGAGACAAGCCAGGAGAAAATCATTATCAGTAGATGTAAACCTAGAGAAAAGCAGATTTGAGTGAACTAACACAGCTCTGGAATGCTTTCAGAAGTGATGCTGGAATTTTACGAAGTTTATACAGTCTCTTACAAAATTGGGCCACTTTGGTCTGAATAATTTGTACTTTTAGTCACTCATATTCTCAGCAGCCTTCAGCTCAGACTCATGTTCTGGCTAATTCTACTGAGGGTGGCAAGAATTCAGATCCCGTGTTTCCCATCGGAGTCCTTAAGCTGTTCTCTGCAGAGCATCAATACTTTTTTTTCAGTTATCCTAATTTTCAGTCATCTTCTTGAAAAGATTTCATGCAGATGAGCACCCTTTTCTTCATGGATCAGTTATTCACTAACTGTCACAAAATTCACAATCAACAGGTGTATCATCTTTAAATTCCTTCAGGAATCATGGAAGTTATATCCTTGATACATCCTGGAAACAAAATAAGGATGATAAAACTTTGGTATAAAAAGTACAAGCAACTCAATGTGAAATGCAAATGGTCCATTATTTCCCCATTTACAGTTTTTCTCACTGAACTGATTTCTAGCATAGATGCAAATTCTGGCAGCTTTTTTCTCTGATAGACCAATTGGCAATAATATATCTCTTTTTGACCATTAACTTTATCTACTTCAGAAAACAGCCAGACAATACACATAACTAAAAAATGTAGCATTTTTTTAACATAACACTAAATGATTATGGATTTTATCTCTTACATACGATTCTTTGTAATCTTCATTACAGTTCCATTTTCCATTTATGACTTCTGTCTCAAGAGGTTATGAATAAAGTCTTAAAACTGATATTTACTCTAAAATCAGAACTCAGTTTCAACTGGGAGATGAATAGAATTTAACTTGAGGATTAATGTATTTTATTTGGTTCCGTGAACTGGATATGTTCAAAAAGTATGTTGCTCAGCTTCAGACTTAAACCTGATGTGTTACAAATTTTTCACTAGGTGGAGCAATAGTATCTTTGTTAAGATACTCTGAACTCCTGTGCCAGGAACTCAGAATATGCAAGGACTGAACGAAATCAGGATATATTGTAAATGGTGCATTTAACTTGGGAATATATTTTTCTTCAATTTAAATTTACTGGGTTTATTTCTGATTAGTGTTTTGCTACTTCTGATACCTCTTAAGAATTGCTAAAATGTGGAATTCTTAATTTTACTTCTTTTTTTAGCCTCATTTTCATGAATGTTATATAGCTTCTGGAAAAGGTAACACAGAAAGCAGTCCAGATAACAGTTTAGTACTTGTTGTTGTTGTTTGTTTGTTTGTTTAATGCATGTAGTAGGAAAGAAAACCAAGTTCTGGCTCATAAGTTACACAAATACTTGCCCAGTTAAAATTCTCAAAAATGTCTTTTCACAAGAATGCATATTTTTTTATTGCTTCCTTACATTTTATGTTAAAACATTTTTTTCAAGGTATATTGCTTTAAAATATAAGGATAATTTAAGAAATAAACTAAGAAGCCTTTCAATCACTGTCTATCTTCTTAAAGTTATTAATTTGAGAAGTATCAGTGGTAAGGTTTAGAATTTTTTAAGACAGTACATTTTTTTAGAGATGTTTCTCTTGATACCTGCATGAGTAATGAATCTTTATCAAAAGATTAATCTTTTTTACAGGACTATGTTTTCAGAAGAAAGATTACATTATTTTGCAAAAAAAGTCAAGGTGATAGATTTTATATTTTTATTAAATTATATCTATTTTGTATTTTAATTCATGCGTTTTAGTTCATGGCTTGATTTGCCCCTGTTATGCTATCAGGCCTAGAAAGTAACACCAGAAGATGTGTTATTGTCATGATTTATGAAATGGCTGTTATTAATGGCTTAATTTATAAAATTTATAAATTAATTTATCAAATTAAATCAATATATCAGATTTTGATTTGCATTGAGGAAAAAATATAGTTTGATGGTACATTTGTTTACCCTATTTCCTCTACACATAGCAGAATCAAAATATGTTTAATTATGTAAAAGGATTTGAAAATAAATAACCATCAGATACAGTTTAGGATGTAAAAGACAATTTAGGACTGCTTCTGGAAAGGCTGATAAAATAAATCCTAGTTTTAGAAAGAGAGCACATAGAAATCATATTCTGTTACATTTTAAGAAGTGACTTAATAATTGTTTAAGCTCTTTTGTTGATAGATTCCTCTCTCCGTGACACACTGGAGTCTCATTCATAAATTAATCTCAGTCTTTAGTAAAATATCAGAGTTGGTTTTAAACATGAATTTTGTATTTTTGAGATTTGCATATAGAGCTCATTTTTTCATTTCTGGTTTAAACAAAACCATACATCAGCACTGAAGCACCACGGGTGACTGAGCTGACAGAGCCCAACGTCAGAAGGACTTAAAACACCAGAAGAAATGCTATTCAGGGTAGTACTCAGGAATTCAAGTACTCAAGGTGTTCAGGTATTCAAGTACTACTCTGTTAGATAAAGTTCTTTATATCACATTTTCCCCACAAACACAAATGAGTACCTGAATCATAGAAAAGGTTATTTGAGAACAGTTACTTCATTTTTATCTTTTCTCACAGAGTCATACACTCTTGTCAAAAAATGGGGAAAAAATGATAGTAATAGTAGTGCAAGTGCAGTAAATATCCTGACACTGAATCCTTTACTGAAAAAAATAGATGCTAAACCTTCTTTAATGCCAGGGCCTGACTATCCATATGTAGAGGGATCCATAGGGACAAGTGGGATTGACAGTAAAACAATTACACGGCAGTAGGATCTGATTTAGCATGAACAAGCACAAACTTGGATTTCTGTGGCTCCAGTGCTAGGAATATCAAATGAAATATCCCAAAGTTTTGCATCTCTGGCTCTCCTAACCCCAGAGCTGTTGTCCTGAAACAGGTTCAGACCCAGTGCTTAAGAAAACCTGGTATAATGAGCTATCACAATTTTCACAGCTTTGTGGATGGGGTGAATGCCAGCAAACAGATCAGAGTTTTGTCTGACTTTAAGTAGAGAAAGAAACTCTGAAACTTAGAGGTACTCGTCTCTTTCTAAATAACATAATTTTCTTACTCAATTGAATAAAGCAGCTGATTTTGTCACAACAGTAGTTTCTAATAAATATATATGAAAGCCTCTAAATATTTTGTGAGTAAAGGATCTGTTTCTCCCTATGAAAAAACAACACATTCCTGCCTGCATGTATAAAAGCAGATTCCCCAACCTCAGACTTTAAACTTTATAACAAAATACTATGATTTCATGCAGTCATAAAAGACACATGAATTTGTCTGAAAATAATACTGTGAAATGCCTGGTTAATTCCCTAATCTCCATGTGCTCTATATCTTATCTTGAGCAAATTACATTTACAGGTCCTTGCCTTTGATTTTATGAAGAAAAACAAAATACAGTGAAGGTTTGAGCTGGTACTGTACAGCTTACTGTACAGTGTATTTTCACTCCGATTGGCATATGTGTGAACAAATGATTAGATAAGGAGAAAACCCAAATACAGAAAAGATAATTTACCAAAAAAGAAAAAATAGTTTGGCCTTTTCACTGCAGAAATTGCTTTAACTTATACTTCCCTACAACTTCTTCAACTTCAATTTTAGATAAGTCTACTGATTCCAAATGAGTCACACAGAGTGCATAAATATGAAAAAAGTGTAAACAAAAGGTGCTGCCTAACAGCAGCTGACTATTGCCTGGAATTTAAAATTAAATTCATAGAAAATATAAAATTTTGCATCATCATTAGCTAAGTGGCATATTAGTCCGATACATTAATTTTATTACTAGATTTTTGATTTAAAGAATTTATTTTGACTATTCCACAGAGAATTTTGAAATAATATTCACAAGATGATACTTCTCAATGACTTAAAAAGTATTCAAGACTATAAGACATCATGCCAGAAATTACCATGATTAGTTTTTGAATTATTGTAATTTTTGCCTTTTTTAAATTTTAATTTGATGTTTTCCTTGCCTTCTCCTGCAAAACAAAGAAACCATAAGTATATATTGCTTCAGTACTTTACTTCTCAGTTCATATTCTGTGGCAGACTTCTGTTCAGGGACTTTTTTCTAATTCATGTCACTAAGCATTAAGATGCATTAAGATTCTGTAGAGCTGTCTTTCTATTCCTGCAATAGTTATATCACATCTGAGAGAGTTTATAATTATTTTCATTTTAAATGTTCTCTAATGGTAGGGAATTTGTCCTGCTGTGTTTGGCTTGTGCAGTGTCTGCTCAGAGCTACCAAAGACATTAATACTATTCCTTTTTAAGTAAGTTTCCATGGACATCACAATGCAGATGGACCTCCCTGCCAGATCATTGATTTCTTAACTCACATTCAGTTTCAGAAATACTGAACTCAGCATAAGTGATATCTCAGAAGGCAAGTTGACAGAATATTTTAACTATAAAAATATTTCTTTGTGATTACACTAAAATTCTGGGTAGATTTTGCTGCAGGGCTTTGATTTTTAGATCAGATTCACCTCCTGGCAGACTCTTTAAAAACTAAATTTTTCCCCTACAAGTTTTTATGAATGACAGATCTCAAGAAATGTACAATTAAAATGCGCAAACATGTTATTAATTAGATTAACCCACACCTTTTCATAATGATGGTTTTAGCATAACTATGTATTTTGAATACTTTACTTCATAATTTCATAATTTTGCTTTGCAACTAAAAAAAAGAACTTATTTACATTAAAGATACAAAAAAGTATTTTGAATAATCCCTCTGAAGTTAGTGATTAGTGCACTGTATATATCTGTAAATGATTTAAACCTATTTGCACACTAAAATAGTGAATTTGAACTTTATGAGTAGAATATTTTTATTTATTAAACAATTTAAAATTAAGTTGTTGAATGTAAAGTTGAGGGTTTAAAAAATGAAAATTAAAAGGGGCTTGCAGGAATTTTGGGGGGAGAAACACATTCCTTTCTAATGTGTTCTTCAGAAAAAGAAACTGTAGACTATACAGCTATTTCAGATGCCCTAATGAAGAGCAGAGAACCAAAATATTGGAGAAGATGAACTGGATAATCCATTAAATACTTTACAACTCTAATGTATATAGAACACAGATTTTCCAAAATGATTACACGTTTTTTCATTTCACAAACCAAGTTTATCTGTAGGTGTTGAGAGCTAGAAATGCTAAATATCTTTGAAAATCTGATGCATGGAGGGCTCTTCCTAAAGGAGTCTGTAATGCTGCTGATTCCCAAATGACATTGGTGAGGATTTTCATTTGTGTCTGGAAAATATGCCTCGGGGTGACTAGGATGGAGTTACCTCAAATTCGTGGCATTTTCTGGGAATTTTTGTATGTGGTTTTATGACTACATCTGCCTCACCCATCAAATCAAAGTAAAAATTACTGAATAAAACGTAGAAAGACTACATTAAACTGTCAGCATTTCATATCACTGAAGCTACTGCTAGTAGTCTTGCCAGGAGTGCCATTAAGGATAAACATCAAAAAATGAGCTGAGAAGAAATCTTAATTGTCATATGAATGCTGTGTGTTTGAGAATTAGCTGAATCATTTCCTGAAAAGAGAATTCATGTTGTAATAGCAGAATAGTCATTGTACAGAGGTCAAGCACACCTACCATGAACTAACATCTGTATGCAAAGCACACACACAAATAACATACATAAAATACTTCTGTAGAGGGAATCTATGCAAGTCCTGCAGGACTAGCTCAGAGG
>JAYRBT010000082.1:125564881-125607964 GCA_036023395.1 Myiotriccus ornatus | reverse complement strand
ATTAAGAACAAACTTTTTTAAGAAATATTTTTTTGCATGTGTAATTTCAGTTAAAGCTGTGAAACTGTGTGAAATAGCAAGTCCTTTGGTTCTGCAGACACAGCCAAATCAATATATGACTGAAATAGTTATTGCCTCTTTAAGCTGTATCTTAGTTTGCTTCTCTCTGTAAGTTTTAGCTACTTAGAGTCAGATATCACCAACATCCCCCCTTTAACCTAGAGAAAATCTAGGTTAAGTTCAGTTTTCTCAAAGCTGAATGTTGCTGTGGGTCTCAGGTTTTGTGGAATTTTAACTTGCTCTTAGGAACAATAAGTGTTAAAAGTCTGTATTCTTCTCTGAAGATCTAACTATAGTTCTTCCTGCTCAGAGGAGAGATTTTGGAAAGACTGCAGGGCAGCAGACCAGAGACTGCTGTATCCTGAAGGCTTTTTCACTTCAATACAATAGGTAGAACTGTTTGTCAGCAGAAGTTTCTCTGTTAGCACTAGCACCCAGCTTCACCACGCTGCTGCCCACCCAGCCAGTCCTTCTTGGTCCCACTGCAAAGCTGTGCTATGTCAGCTCTCTGCAAAATGCGTCAAGCAAATTTGTAGCATTGTATGAATGTTTTGTACTTGCCAGCACCTTCTCTTATGTTTGTTTTTCTCTCTTCATAGCTGAGACAGTGTCTCGAGTTAATGCATTTTGTCTTCACATTAGATGAGAGTAACTCATGCCTCTTAAAAGTGCTGAACTTTCATTACACTTACTGGAGCATTTCCAGAGAGGGAGAAGGAAAAAGTGAGGTAAGTAAATCTGGAAACACAACGCAGCCCAAAGAACATGTTATTACTGTAACCCTTTACCAAAGTTCACTGTAGCCAAAACAAGGTATGTAATAAACTTTAACTGGAATTTTGTTTGTTCTTCTGCTCTTACCACACGCCTACATCTTCAGCATACATGGGCCTAAGCCATGGACTTTGGAACAAGAACTAAGCCTCCCTCACTGCACATGCTTGTTGTGTGCCATGGGGCATGCTTGGAGGTGGTGGATTCAAATATCTTCATATGATTAAAATGTGCATGTGCCAAAAGAAATTATCCCCTTTTTTCCAGTACTAAAATCCACCACCTATGAGTTAATGAACATCGTTGGGCAAAGTCTCTTATGTTTGATAGGGGGAAATATTAAATTTTCTTTTGTGGAAATATTTCTAGTCATCTATAATTACTTGCCAATAGGAAGACTGAACACAGAAATTATTCTATTCTGATTCACTGTACAGCCCTTCCTTCCTCCTTCCCTCTCTTCCTATGCCTCTTGCCATCAATCTTTATTTTTAAGCAGCAGAAACCTGGCAATGAGCTGTAGCTACTTCTGAATTTTTAACACATGTAACAAAAAATTATGAGTAGGATTGGAGATCTGAACATATAGTACATTTTCACCACTGTTTATATCTCTGGTGTCTAGGTACATGAAGATACATAAAGTAGGGTAAGCTGCTGTTCAGTACTTTCTGGACTGTGGTATTGAAGCGTGTGTCTGCAGGAATATATCTGAAGCATGGTAAGCAATCTGGATTTTAATTTTCCAAGGCTATTGGTGAACATTAGTGCTCAAAGTAACAGAATTAATTTTTACTGGATACAAGGCATGGGAGTGGTTGACAAATTTCTTCAGTCTTCAGGTCTTGGACTAATATTTCACTTCTCCCAGTGAAACTATGTGTTGACTGAGCTTATTTAAACTGAACTCTCATTACTCCATGCAATATTGGAATTATTCAGGCAGTTGATTTCATGGGTCACTGCTGCAAATAATGTAGGTTATATAAAGTGTAAGAGATGTGCTGTTAAAATGAATGTCTGTGGCACTCTTTTGAGAGGGGTCACTGTCAACTTGAGAAGGTAAGGAGTAAATAATAGAAATACTTACTATTAAATAATATATATTAGGTTCCAGAAACTAATGCATAATTATTTTAAGCCATAAAAATCTCATCAATGCTAAGAGAGCATTTGGTATGCTCTCACTAGGAAAAATAATGTAAAAAATAAAATAAAAATAAATAAATAAATAAAATAAAATAATAAAAAAAAAAAAGCAGGGAGCCTGTGCTGGACTCTTGCAATTGAGAAAATTATCTGAGTATATATTTAGTGTCCCGCACTCCTCAGGATTGGCTGGGCAATGCTGCTGATTTCACTATGTGGCATACTGGAGAACATGGGAACAAAGCACAGCCCCAGTTAGCTCAGCTGCTAGGGCAGCCAACAAGTTACAAGCACTTTAGATATGGAGAAAAAAACCAAACCAAATGACCTTCAGGCTGTACCTGTGAATGAGCACATGGTTGATGGTGTGCATGTGTTGTCTGTCAACATTTTCTTTAAAATCTTGTTGAATAATATTTGCAGCAACCATTATGGAGAGCTGTGCAAGTTCATCGTCATAATTAGAAGGCCAAATGCAAACCTTTTTAAGAGTTATCTTCAGTGTTTGTCATTTAGGTGATGACTGGTTTTGCAAATTACAACTAAATCAGATTAATATTCCATTAGAGGGAAAGCCACACAGTTTAAGCAAGTGATAGAAAGATTAGAAGGTGACCTGCACTTGCAGTAATGTGGTCAAACTACCTACTTTTGTTCTGCTGAGTTTGACATCTGTCTCTGGGATTGTGTTTTAATCTAGACCCTTGTTCTCACTCACTTTTCACTCTTCATTACGTACTCTAAAATCTTCCCCCTCTCCTGATTAACTCTGATGTGCTCATTTCTCACTAAGGCTGGAGTGTTTGCACCTGAGAGAATTTTTTTAAATAAATGTATTCAAAGTAATTTCAACTTGGTGAAGAGAATGTTAGAGCAGCGAATGGGTAGGATAACTAATAACTCAGTCTATTGCAACTCTATAGTATACTGAAATTTGCAACTTAATAGGACAACAAAGACAAGACTATTGGAAAGGCTCTGTATTAGATTATTGTAGAAAGGACTCTCTGGGGTCAGTATTTTTAAACTACTCTTTCACCACTGTTTTGAAGCTTTTTGAGAACAAACTTCTTGGAAAGGATCTGTGGGAAGGCCTCTCTGACACTGAAGATCTCCAAACTCAGAGATAAAAATGCACAGTTATCTTCTGAAATGACAAATAAAATGCATTGGTTGTGACTGGGTGTGCTAATTTCCTTTTTGCTGAACACTAGAGAATCCATGTCTCAGCATCTGGTTTCATACTTCCTTTGGCTGCTGTAGAGTGAAAAGCCATGCCTGGACTCTGCACTACCATCTGCTAGACACTTCAAAAGTCCATCTTAGGACTGTACTTTTGATAATTACTGTATTTAAACAAGATGAAGCCCTTCATGTGATGATAAATCAGAATAGCAGATTTGCATTGGCAAAAAGTGGCCTGTTTCACAAAACCATAGATGCTTGTCAGAGAACTCACTGTGATTATTATGATCTTTCCAAGTTTCCTTCTGTGCACTAAGGACCCACATAAGATCAAAAAGAACTTTATTTTTAACGTTTTTTATTTAAGCAGTCTTTTTCTCATTCTCAGACACATCATTTTTGGTTTTGTTCTTAATCCTGCAGTTTAAATACGTTCTATGGAGTTTTATATCCTTGTTTTTCCCCTTCACAGGTGCATACACACCCTGGTATTTCTTGATACTACTTTCAAACCTTTAGAGCCCTTATTGACAAATTAATCAAAAGCCATTACAAGCCCAGTCAGACATTCAAGGCAGGTCTAGAATCCATCCCACCATTCTGACTTCCAGGAAATTTAGCACACTGAATTGCATTTAGGAACTACACAGCTTACAAAAAAAATACAATAGTCAATTTTGCATATGCAAGTACAAAGCAGTATCACTGTCGTCCAGAGACTGAATCCTTTAACAGTGTGGATGAACCTGAGAGATTGTAAGATTGGGGTATCCTTTTGGAGTTCACTTCCCCAGCAAAAGGCTTTGGAGTTGCAGATGGGCTTCAGGAGCAGGAATTAAGACTGAGCTTTTAAGAGTAGGAAAAAATGGTGGGACACAGCCATGTCATTTCATATTGCTTATCATTCATTAACAAAGCTATTCAAACAGTAATGGGATCCTTGCTCAGTAGTACTTTTGATGAGAATCTGATAAGACATAAAGCTATTAAAGTCAGGCTTCTTTAAAGATCACAGTTCACTGAGCAACTTAAAAGCTTCAGTAGAACAAAGCTCATGCAGGCCTCTGTTCTGGTGTTCTGCACAAGATAAACTTCAAATAGTGTCTGCAGAAATAATGGCTTATTATAACAACTATTCACATCTAGTCACTGGACAATACTGTAGCTAAAGTAAAATATAAAATGTTTTATTTGTGGAGAGAAAACTTAACAATTAGATTTGTCAAGTCAGCTGGTTCAGAACCTCATTAAAGGGAAGTGCGTGTTTGATGAAAAATTCAGCTCCCACACACAGATATTGAGGACATGTATATGTTTGTTCTGACAGAAAGATGAATGCCCAAGTCTAGGAAGCATGTGAGTCCTGGCATGGCATTTCTTTTGTTTAGGTGGATGAAAACACAACCTAAAAATACACAATTTCTAGAACATCTAGAACACAGAGCAGATGTTTGAATTCAAACCACAATATGGTACATGCAGATTGTATTTAATTGGCAAATACTTAAAGGCCAAAACACCTCCTGAAAATGTGTGTTTTACTGATTCACAATTAAACTGTTGGAAAAAATGCAGTGTAGGTTAATAGATGTGATCAGTAGTGTTGTCTGTTACAACATGTGAGTCATCCCCAGTATCTGCTGTCATGGCTCACAGCTGCAGAGGTCTTACTGAGATCAGACTGAGATATTCAATTCACAACCCAGAATAAAAAGGCAAGTGGCCAAAAGGATGTGTTTCGTGCTTTGTAACTTTTAAACCTGTAGAGACTTCCAGCCGACAGCACTGGGTGAATAATCAGATGAGAATGGTTGAACAGAAGTGGGTGCAAATGGGAATTCCATATGTAAGTACTGGGCTAGGAAAGCACTAAATAATGTTCTGTTAGGTTTAAGAGGAGGATATAGCAGTCTGAGGATCTCCAGAATGGATAAATAGGCACTGTAATACAGATGAGCTTGGGAGCATCTTGTGCTATTGCTATTTAGGAAACTGCACAGAAATGAAATCAAGGTACAAACACAGGGTTGGTTCACACAGTGTGGGTGGGGTTGGATCCTGTAGGCATTGTCTTGGTTTCTGCTACTGATGTCCTGTAGTAAAAGTAGTAAATTTTGGTGAATAAAATCTAGAAAAACTCTGATGTTCCAGGAAAGTGAGAAAACTATACTTACATATACTTTTGCTCCACCAGTCAGGGTTCAGTATTACTTCTCTTTAAATCAAGGAAATATATCTACATTTAGGCAAATGGGTATAGCATTTACCTACAATGTTTATTTAAAAGTCATTCAGAACTGCAAAGTCTAATTTTTTTCTTATATACAATTGTAATCCAAAGATACATTAAAGACTTTAATTACATTAAAGACATTAACAACACTAAAGGAGGTTGTTCCTTAATTTACTTTTGTGCTACTCTGTTAACGGTTTTGTGCAGGTTTGGGCAAAACGTTACATCAAAGAAGGTGTCGCTGCTGGTGATGTAAGTATAAGCCATCATCAAAGTGTGGGATATTGTAGCCACTAGGCAATAACTGGTATCTGAATGGATGGCAATATTAGATATAAGGCAGAAAGATAAAAGGTTTTTTATTATCTGCTAAATTTTTTTAAAGCAGTTTTGTTGCATTTAAGTCCTTAGTCATGTTGACATCTTTTGACTACGTATGTTTAGAATCTACAGTACTGCCCTTGTAGTTTTGCCATCGGTTTAACAAATGATTTTTCTTCCACAGCAGCTGATTACCTTCTAGAATCATATCATCAGTTACAATCCAGTAATGCTGTTTCTCATTCCAGAAGGTACCATTTAAATACTGTTTTGCTGGAGGAAAGAACAAATATAAAACACAGAAAAGTCACCAACTTAATAGCAGACTCTACATTTTCTGGTAATCCGCCTGAAAGTCTGAGAAGAAAAGATTAGATCGAAAGGGTTGGGAGACCAAACTACTCTTTACCCCTTTCTCTAAGGTGAGCTAATCTCTACAGGTCAAAGTTCAGCACTGTGGTGCAGCAGGAAGGAGCTGCTGATGGAGTGATAAGGCAGGCAGTCATATTGTGAGGTTTGAGTGTGCTAACAAATGTGTGACGGTAAATGCAAACATCTAGCAGAAGGAAATGAAATTATATTCATGCTCTTCAACATCAACAACACAAGTATTAAAAGAGTCATTCCTGTACTTCTCCCTCCACCAGATTTGCTTCTGCATTATTTTTTTATAAATATACGGAGGATAATTAGCCATTCGTAATGAATTAAATACCGGAAAAAGAGCTCAGTTTCTGTTGAAGTCATTGAGCAAATTTTTCAGCAAAGGGAAGAGCATACTACTAATTGAGAAAAATATTTAAATGTCAGCATGTCTTATTATTAACATTTATTACTAAGTTAGTATTAATAAAGATAAGCATAATGGAGAGAAAACCTTACATTCAGCACTTTAAATGCAGGTCAGCAGGCCAGAGAAAGTCTTTAATTCACCTATGTCTCCAAGAAGATTGCTAATGCCTGAAATTCTTATCATCAGTTATGTTAAACTATAAAACATAACAGACTAGAAATTTAAGAATATATTTTAATATTTAAACCAAAACATATACTATCAGTAAAATGAAAACACAGAGATATACCATACAAATCTGTCCAAACTGAAAGTGAACTTTCATTTAGAAAAGGATGGCTGCTGTATTGCATGATATACTTAAGAAGCTCTCCAGTTCAGATATGCCTCCTTCCTGCCTGTCCTCTGGTTTCTCAGTCTCTTAAAGGTACCTGAACAATTCTGGAGTTATGCCAAAGCTGAAGTTGGAGGTGCCATAGAATGGCATGATAGACCCAATGCAGTCTCTGGTTACACAAGGAGAAGATCCAGAGACCATAATAAACATAAACCAAATGCCATGAAATTGCATGTGGGTTTTTTTGTTTGTTTGTTTGTTTGTTTGTTTGTTTTACTGCCCTCTAAATTCCTTTCAAAAGCATGAAAGATGTCAGAAAAATAATATAACATTTTTGGTTGGCATATGAGACAAGTCAGTCACTGGATAAGCATCATAGAGATAAAATTGAACTAATGTTTTGAATGAGATGAACAGAAATAAGATGGAGAAAGGTGATTAAGGTTTCAGCCCCTTCAAACTGGGGCAGAGGTGGTGGAAGCTTTTGGGGAGTACAAAGGAGAAATGTGTCATGGAGAATGAGGGAAGACTTGATGCCATAATACGTGTTTGTCACTATAGCTGTCATGCTGCTATGGATGCAGTTGAGTTCTGACCTTTTTGCAGAAGTATCCTTAGGGGTTTTTGGTCAGAATAGTTTCAGTGGGCTATGAGAGAAAACTTCTTGCTTTTGCATAGGAGTTCAGGAACTGCTCAAAACACAGTGGTAAGAGAAGTACTTACCAATCACACTCAACTACTTCACTAAATATAAATGTATTTGTGCTTTTGCTTCACACATGTCTAAAGAGCAATATACAATTTTCTAGAGAAGCAAGTAGCCTAAAGTTAATTCATGCTCCTCCCGAAGTTCTCTATAGGCTAAGTCTCACTGCCCCAACATGACTTAAATTAAGTAATCTTATATAACTACCATTTGTCAGGGGAATAATTCCTTCCTAGTCCAGGAGTAGCCTCACTGGCAGGTCAGAACAGAAATCACTTCAAAGAGTACCAAGGTTTGACTGACAGCAGAAACATTCTTGGATTTTTGATTAACAATCACATGAACAGTAGAATGGGAATTTGTGAAAGGGATTGGGGTTTTTGAGAATTACATTAGATTAGTATAAAGCGAGAGGCAGGGTAGATATGGCCTGGTAGCAGACAGCAGTAGAATTCAGGATAAGAACAAGACTAAGCATAGCTTTGGCTGACAGGAAAAAGACAATGATCAGATCTCAATTGCAATGAGCCTAGGTTTGGGAATAGCTATGGGATGAGGTAAGTGGGTAGAGGCAGGCACAGACAGAAGAGGAAGGAGCATAGGTGCCAAAGCCAAGTTTTCATGTTCACTCTGACACAGTACACTGACTCATATTTTCTTCTCTGATCTCTACTCACCTTGCTGAGCTATCATACAAGCCTTGGCACTTTCCTGTGCTCTCTTTTCTAGCACTGTGCTTCAGAAAGTTGGATGCATTAATGCCCTTGTTGCTACAAAAGCAAGGCATGACATTTTTGCATTAGACTTTATAGACTCAGAGCTAGCTATGGGAATGGACATCTCCAAAAGATTCAGGAAAATCCTTGCCACATTCTGCAAAATATTTGAAGTCTTTCTGATTTACTTGTAATCCCAGTACCAAGTGTTTGGTTCTCTGTTTTCAATAGAATATATTCACTGAATTATTTAAAAAGGAAAATAACTTTGGATATTAGGCAATATCCAAAAAAAACTCAGATTCTGTGAGTCTTAAAAACTTTACTTCATATTGAGGAAAAAACTTAATTCATTGCCTTTATTGCACTGTATGAGTTTTTGTCCTTAACTTGCTTCCCTGATTAGAATTCTATATTTTCACTACTGCCAGTGCTTCCAACACTATTGTAGGAATTACTATTTTAAATTACTATTATAATTTGTAAATTGCACTGTTGTAAGTTACTCTGTTGCTCTGTACCTCACTCCTTTTCTTCTTTAATAACAGGGGTGATGAAGTAGAAGTGGTAATAAGTGAAGTGAATAACCTCCAGTACAGCAGTAGTAGTACAGGCATTCATCCATTCTTACTAGTTACAACTTTGGAGGGGAAATTCTCTGTATAAAATTCTGTAATTATTAATGGATTGCATCTAAGAGAGAAGCAAGGTGATGATCAGAAGTCTAAGTAGCTTTGTGAAACTCTTAGTTTAACTAATTTTCTATAGTTGGGTTTTCTAAAATACCATTCAGCTACCTTTTGTTTACAATTTATTTCCCAAACACCAGGATAGGGACACTTTTTTAGTGGCTGAAGCATGATGCTATTAAAAGTATGCATGTTAAGCAGAAAAATATGTCTATTGGAAATGTCGGACTGACTTATTCAAAGATATTTGTTTGGTTTTGTTGTGTTCTTGTCAAATATGTATAACAGAAGTGTGATATTCTGTTGAATTTCATATTTGACCCATTTGGGTCTTTCAACCCAAAAGGCTGAAGTATACATGAACGTCAGATTTCCTCTCTATACAAGTGAGAAAATATATATATATATATAACCAGCCGTGAATCAACTGTGATTGATTCCAACTTCTCAAGTTAGGGAGTTGCACCTATTTGAGAACAGAAATATGCCTAATCTATTCCGAAGCATGTAAGAAAATGATCTTTTCTATATAAGAACATAATTTCATAACACCTAGGCAGCTAGCTGGGGAAAGATAAATTTTCTAAATCAGATTCTCGGCAGCAGTATTAGCAAGCTAATTTGTAGTTCCCAAGATCTTCCATTTCTCATTTTACATGATGAAAAAAAACCCACAAAAGATACTTTCTCTGAAGATGTGAGCCTTATAGTATTATCTGAGGTTTTATTTATCTATCTATTTATCTATGCCATAGCTCTTTTGAAAAAAACAAATAGAAAACTAAACACTAAGTCTCTTCGTCAGTGCAGAAAATCCATAAATGTCTGTATGCATAATTAACCATAAAGATGAGACCTCACTGATTTGACAATTATTCTTTCAGATCAGGCTTGGGACACTAAAACCTAAACAAGGCAAACACATGAAAATGGTGATATGAAGCAGAGGAAAATTCTGTAAACAGAGACTGGTACAGACTCATGCTCTTACTGTGAAATTTATTCTGTATGGAATGACTTGTTTATTTATTTTATGAAACCTGACTTCAGACCCTCACTTTTTTATGATGGGAAAAAAGAGTGAGAAGATTATAAACTGTGGTAAAAGGTGGGATTTCCAAGGAAGAGAATTAAAAAGGGCACTGGAGTAACAGCAAAAGGTAATTACTTATTTTGCATTTGATCTGATAGGAAATACTTGATGGAAACAACACCGATAGGTGTTTCAGGCAGAAACTGATAATATAAGTTTGAACATGAAAATATAATGTCATAATATGTTCATGAAGGTGAAACAGCTTCCAGATATTTAGAGCAGTATTAGTTATGCCTTCCAAAGAACAACAATCGCTTAGGAACTGCCAGACATTTAACAGATCATTGTCAAAGTCAGCTCCACAACTACCTACTTTTACTGGACAGGACATGGGCTTGGCAGTGCCAAAACTAGAAAGGACAATAATAAACAGAGACAGAAAAATAGAAGCACAACTGTTACTCCCAGAATCAAAACAGCGGAAGAACTGAGTCTCACACTCCCAAGCAAGAGTGTGAGTACTCTATTTATAGAGTAACTACAAGAGTACTCCCTTCCCCTGGTTCTCTGCCCTATCCCTTTCTCACTTTTTTCTTTTTTAATCCCTTCTCCATGGATGGTTTAGCTGCCCATGCAAAATAATTTAGCCAGTAAAATTGGTAATTTTGTTTCCTTAGGTATTCTGAAATTTGTGCCAGTGTACCATTACGAGCCCATCTGCAAATGACAGTGGCAATGAAGCACAGCCTTACCCAACCTAGGGGAAGGAATTACTGTGAGAGGATCAGGAGTAAGGATCTCCTACCACCCCAAAGGAAGCCATTCACTCTGCAGGGAGTTTCTAAGATGTGCTGAGCAGGTAAATGTCAAGGGAAAAATGGAGGGAAAACTTTCAGACATGGCAAAAGACATCTTGCTTCACAAAGAAAGAACTGAAAGACACAAAATTAAAACTAGCTAAGGTCAGCCACCACTGAAAATCTGCAAGTGATTAAACAACTGATTAAACTCTAGGTAGTGTAAGATTTTTACCATCTTAAAAGTGGTCCTAGTAAATGACTAATATCTGCTTTGAATTTTTTAATGCTGTGACTGTCTAGTGTTCCACAAGTGCCAGAACTATTCAGTTGATTTCTGCTTGTTAACTATTATTTGTCAGGTTAAAAAAATAAAAACAAAAAAAGAAAAGAAACACCCCCCCCCTCCCCCCAGTCAGTGCCAGGCCCAGGGATGTCTTTATCTGTTATTTGGAGGAGAACAGACTTTGTCCTTAGCCAGCTGGGGTCCTGATTGCCTTGTTACAGGAGTGCTGGTGTAGGGAGGGCACAGATGGCAGTGAATGCCACCCAGAGCTGTGTGTTACTTCCAAGCAGAGAAGTGTGTTACTTGCTGACAGTGCTGCTGGTATGTGGATCTTCTGGAGATGGATGAAAGCAGGAAGCTGGGCAGGTCTCCCAGACTTGGTAGAGATGGAGTGCTGTGTTATGGCTCAGCTCTGCTCCTAAGAGCCAGTCTGAGAAATGTGTTATGGAAGATTTCTGGTGTGGCTTGCATCCTTAAAGAAACATGAATGTTCATGTGTCAGCTCACAAGGGATAGACCATGCCTAAGCCAAACCCTCAGAATAATACATGACAGGGACATCTCCTAATGGAGATCTGCTAGGAGGGAAACATATGCAAACAACATACTTCTTATTTGAAATCTGAGTGACTTGGATGTCACCTCAAGAAAATTTTTCCTAAGTTGTGTGGTGCCCCTAATCACAGCTGTTGCATGAATGGTGAAACTGTTTTGCTTTCTGAAGGCAGCATATGTACTTTCTGGTGCTTCAGACAGTTATTGCACGTCTTCTTCATATTTCTCTGTGTTAGAATAGACTAAAACAGTTCAAACACTTTCTTTTACAGAAGAATTTATTGCACAAGTGTAGTAAAAATATAGTAATGTCCAATCTCAGTAGTTAATAAGTTTGGGAATCACAAGACACCATGAAAGATGGGGGTTGAATAAAAGAAGTGAGAAAATAATGAAACTATAAAATTGGCAGGTTTTGCTTAGTGAGTAGCTGTCTTGGCTTCCTACCAATGCTGTTTTTTCTGTGTCTCTGCAGACTGAGGTGACATACACTGTGGATCTTGCATGTCATCCTGACTAGACTTTGGAGGAGGCCCTGCACTGATTCATGCCTATGAGAGACTAGACCCATTTTTATTTCCTTCAGATAAAATGTAGAGAAACTAATGTGCCTGTGAGAGTCCTAGGGGTCATGTAGCAAGGAAGAAACATGGCACTGTTACCAGTTTGCTTTTTTTTTTTTTTAACCAAAATGTATGGCATGGCACTAAATATCACAGTTACTGGAAACTTGAACAAAATGCTCCCACTGAGAACTTATTTTATCAATATAAAAATCAGTGAAATACATCAAATTTAGTGAACTGTACCTATTCCAGACCTTGAGCTCAGAAAGTGTGGGCACTGTTGGGTGGGAAATTCTGTGTCTGGAAAAAAAGGTTGGGGTTTTTTCTTAGCTTCCTAAGAAGCTTGTTCCATCTTGATTGGGTTTGAGTCTCGGAATAAGACTTGGGGAGATTAACTAGAAGACGTATTCAGGAAACAGTGTTAATAGTTTTAACAACACCAGGTTAATGGAGCTGGGTAGCATATATAGCTCTACCCATGATGTACCTATGCATCTAGTTCTCTTCAGGCAGTTATGAAAGAGACACCTATCATATGATGCTTTACACTCTTCTAGAAATACATACAGATAACAGTTTACAGAAGTTTGCAGTAGAATGGGAGAGTTATTTGACAGATTAAAAGGCATCATATAAATACAAATATTCTTTTTTAAAGTATAAGCAAAGTGATTAAGTGTAAAGAAAACTATGTGATATTCAAGTTTGTGATGATGAGCAGAGAGATTTTATTAGCACTTTGATGTAAAATTATCAAGGAGAGAGATGAAAATGAAGGATGAAAGATTAGAGTCACGTATCTTGTTCATACTGGAATCACTCACTGTTTTTCCATAAACAAGTGTTGTACATGTGACTGATTTATAATGCAAAATTAAAAAAAAAAAAAGAAAAAATGTTAGTTGAGTTGTTTGAGCAGTGTGAAATGGCTCATTTAGCAACATAAAAATCCTGAGTACATGTGTTTGCGTGAAACTTTATTTCACCAGATGAAGAGTGAATTGCCTTGCTTATAAAGAAAATAATATTCCTGAGGGGAAAATAAATTATGAAATATAGAATGAAGCAAAAGCTAACAGAAGAATAAGTGGAAATTATTTTTCTGTATCCTTTATCTAAATTCAAAGCAGTTTCTTTTTTTTCAATGGTAGAACCAATTGTAATATTTCACATCAAGGCTTAAGGATGATGGCCTGGGTAGTATTTGGTATTTAGTAACGACTTGGAAACTACTACACTAGAGTATGTTATTGACCTGTGTGAGTTTATGCATCTTCTCTGCCAGAAACTTTGGAGAAAATTCTTCAGGGAACCTCTGAGGGGGAATAAACACTTCTATCTACCTTTAACTAATATGGTTTTGTTTTATAACTGATTAATGCAGATTTTTATTTTTTTTTAATAAAGCACTCTGTTTATCTTTTCTATTGTAATAGATTATCTTTCCTAATTTAACAGAGTGGTCTCCTTAGGTATAAAAACATCTAGTGCTTTAGAATTTGCAACCTTTCATATCTTTTTCCATTTGTTTTAATCTAGTTATTATAGGTAGACATGAAATGCAACACCCCCTCATTAAAATAAATGTAATGTTGTGACATAAACTGACAGAAGTAGGCAGGTCCCAAGACAGTGTTCTTCTCAGCCTCCTCTCATACTGCTGAGACATGAAATAAAACAAGGTTCCTCAATCCCAGTGTTTTGAAGGATCAGGGTTAACACAAAGAGAAGTCAGAAGAGTTCTGATATTTTTATTCCTATTTTTCACCCTGGAATTCCTTGAAAAATCCAAGCACATTGTTTCAGGATACCTACATGAACAAAAACTATTGTGATTAGGACGAAAAAAACCCTTTTAATCTTTTAAATTGCATTTTGGGCAGTTAATATCATTATATGGAGCTTTGTTTCACTTTAAATATACTTTTTAAATAGTCACACTAAACTCTGCAAGCAGATTTTTTTGTGATGGTACCACAGAAGAGATCATTCTATTGTGTATCTCCTGTGTGAGAGAAATGCAAAACTGAATAGAAGAAATAAATTATTACTAGTTAACAGGAAGTATAATTTGTAGACATGGAGTGTATCCAGAAATAGAATTTCCCAAAAGAATGTTTAATCTCAAATATGTCACTGAGGGAATAAAGTACATGTGTGTAGAGGTTGTGTTGTGATATTTACCCATACATTTCCCTGGTAAACTGAGTTGGAATATATTTTCCAAAGTAAGGTAGCATTTCAGTATTGTTTGATGTGTAAACATATTGACATAAAACATATTCTCTTCAGTTTTCAGCAAGTTTCACGTCCTAGAGCCCGTCTCAGCTTGCAGGAAATGAGTTGTATGGAATTCACAGCTCCAAAATACAGTGGAGAGTTTGGTGGCAGACAAGCAGGTTACCAATGCTGGTGAATAGTAAAGAAGGTAAAGGACAGTTTTTATCATCTTGAGATCTACAGTCAAGCTATATCTGCATTGGAAATTAGAAAGACTCTTTTCAAATAGAGGACTGGGAAGGAAAACCTAAATGTTTTAATGACTAATTGGTTGTAGGCCTTTGTAATTTATTTTTATCACAGAGAATATTACTGTAAGACACTGTACAGGCAAGGTCCCTGGGAGGATTTGGGATGAGATACCCAGCAAAACTGTGGTCCCAGCTACAAATAACTTGCTTACCTCAGCTTCACAGGTCTTCACAAGTTTAAAGCTAATTATAACTTTGACAAAATACAAGAAATTAAATCAAGACTTTGGATTGGCTTCCAGAGCAGGAAATTAAGTCCCTGAGAATGCTTATGGCAGCAGTTTTTCTCAAACTCATCTTCCCAGCAGAAGTTATCAAAGAGTGATGGTTTTTCCAAGTTCATTTAATAAACGTCTGGTTGTAGTATGCATAATGGCACCACATACACAAACGGTTCAAAATTTAGGAGGTGTGCTTCCAGGGATAGGACATCTACCACCTGTCTGGTTCCTCTTTACTAAGTTCCCTGTAGTCTGAATAACGTCATGTCTGACCTTTTGTCCTTTTATTTTTTGAAAGCTTCAGTATTCCCTGGATTTGTCCTGGGAGCCCGAGTTTGAGCTGCCCTGCCTGGTACCTGGAGAAGTAGAAGTGAAGTAGGACAAAGCTTCTCACAGCTTGAAATGCTCAGAAGTCTTCGTTCAGTTCTAGTTTAGGAAATGGAAGTTTTAGAGGACTGGTGCTGATCCTTGAACTGAATTCAGCATGCTAGTCCTCAAACAGAAGATATGTATCCCTTTCTCTCCCATTCCCAGCAGAGTGCCCCATGGTAGACTATTCTATCCTGGGCTATCCCAGGCTAGCAGGGTCTACGTGATGTGTTGTGTGCTGTTGCAGTTTCAGGTAAACATGGAAAATAATGTGGTTTGTGAGGAGATTCTGTAAACAAAGTATGGTTTAAAATCTGTGCATGTCCAAGGAGACAGTAGGCATGGTTGTTTTGACTACCTGTCCCCATTCATCACTAGTACTGTAACTTTGTCATGACACTTCAGCGTGAGGTGCTATCCTACATTTTAGTGCAAGAAGTGCCTGGCTATGCCTCTCTCTCCTCTCATGGCCTTTGAGAAGCCTGTTCTTAGCAAAAGGATCAGTCCTGAGTGAATGGAGGTGTCTGCTGGCAGTCCTGGGGAAGGTGCTGTGGCTGGAGAGCAAAAGGGAATTCTGAGGACATGTCCTTGCACTTACCCTACTGACCATCTCAAAGTGGGTCTCGCCAAGGAAGCCACCTAATCCCATCCAGGGGCAGCCGGTGCACTGCACTGAGCTGCATCTCTGACTGGGCTGTAGCTGTTCATCAGATCTAAGAGCTATCTCTATTCACAAACTCATTTCCAGAGCTCCGTGTTCATGACATTAAATATATATAGATATATATAAATAGAATTGCTCAATACCACAGGGCAAACACAAGGTTGAAGTGGCACCTTATCTAGCAGGAATGACCCTCTCTGTGGAGCAGGCAGCCACGAGGCGGCACTGGAGCATCACTTTCCTGTGGGGAGATCCAAGGGTGCAAATAGGGCCAAAAACCTCCAACCTCTTTCCCACTTTGTCACGGGCAGGTTTTGCAGCTGAGCTGGAGGCTGTATGCTCTGGTATTATCACGATTTTTCACTAGACATACAAATGAGGCAAACCCCAAAACACAGAGCACTTGAAGTGGCTTGGCTTTCAGTGGGTTTTTCTTTTTTTTAAAGATTGCAAATCCATGTGCTTGTTTCTGCCTGATGGAACCTTTGGCAGCCATAAGGAAAGTTGTTTTAAGATCCTTCCAACTAGGTTGCAGCCAGAAACCAGTGTTTCAAGTGCGCTTGTACTTTTTCATTCCCAACCCAAATTCCATATCAATGTTCAGATAAGTTTGGAAAAACTTCGCAGTGATTCACCACCTCTTCCTGTGTTTAGCAGGATAGAAATTCAGATTCTTCAGAGGTTTTTTCTTTACAAGGTTTATGTAAAGCTTTACCTCAGAGCTGAAAATATTTAGGAAAAACATGGAGAACCACAAACATCTGTGTACTGCTTTTGTTGATGGAACATTGATCTTCTACTCACTGGATCTTGAGTTAAACTTGATTACTTAACTTCATGTACGTTTTGTATTCGTCAAACAGTTTCTAATAATGGATATTTTCATGTTAAAAAAACTAGGACAAATTCTCCATTGTGAAAATTCAAGCTTTTACTTGAAAATTGCAGAATTCAAAC
Source organism: Myiotriccus ornatus (assembly GCA_036023395.1). Taxonomy (NCBI): domain Eukaryota; kingdom Metazoa; phylum Chordata; class Aves; order Passeriformes; family Tyrannidae; genus Myiotriccus; species Myiotriccus ornatus. The sequence goes on along the minus strand of JAYRBT010000082.1, from coordinate 125,591,019 downwards.
ACTCCAAATGAGAAAAAAGTGAAGATATACTTTGTGAGGAGTAGATAGAATAACAGTCCTTCTGGACTAAACTGACCACAAGCTTTTTTTTATTTAAACTGAAATGATGGAGAGCAACTTATATGAATTTCTTGAATTATTTAACTCATCATATAAAATGAGCATCAAATAAATGAATTTCAGAAGTTGGGCTGCTGAGAAAAAAAGGAAGGAAGAAAAAAGAAAGAAAGAAAGAAGAAGTTGCTCACAATCATTAGCTGATGCTAAATAAAGTTGTTAAATGTAATCCCTGTTCTTCAAAGCATAAGACTGACCAATCACCAAGACTTGGTACTGTTCTGGATTTACTGGGAGATGTATCCTGTTGTGTTCCTCGGAAGCACAGGCCCTGCAGAGGTTAGGCTACAGCTGCTCAGACTTCAGCACATGGGAAATCCTCATGCTCCATTGTTCAATGATTTTTCAGAGGTATCTTTGGGCTCAATCAGTTCTTTGGCTTTTGAATAGGCTTGGAGTCTTTCTTTCTTTCTTTCTCTCTTTCTTTCTTTCTTTCTCTCTTTCTTTCTTTCTCTCTCTCTCTCTTTCTTTCTCTCTCTCTTTCTCTCTCTCTCTTTCTCTCTTTCTTTCTCTCTCTCTCTCTTTCTTTCTTTCTTTCTTTCTTTCTTTCTTTCTTTCTTTCTTTCTTTCTTTCTTTCCTTTTCTTTCTTGTCGATATAAGGTGGTGAACAGCCCTCATTACTTTGAGAGTGGAGAGAATGACAGATGGAACAGCACTGCCTTTATGTAAAGTTGCCTTTCATTCCAGCTGGGTTTTAGCTTTCAAAGCTGTATTTTTGAAAGGAAAGGTTGCCTGCCAGGTGGCACTCATGTTTTTATATATAATGCACACTAGAAAATAGGTCTTTCTACATGTTCCCTCCAATTTTAAAAGCAGCTATTAAGTCTGTCAGTTTTGGAACAAGGGATTAAAAGAAATTGCGTGGGCAGATAGTGCCTATGAAAAGTGTCGATTAGTAATCCTGGTGAGCTCTGTCCATGGAGCAGGGACAACAGCATAGTCTAACCTTGACACATCAGCATAACATACAGAGAGTTCAGTCACCAACCATTTTATCCTTAACTGTGGCTGCTGATACTTTAATAGTTGCTGCTAATACTTTAATAGCTGCTGCTAATTATGTCTTTGTATTATGGTTATCAGCCCATTATAAGTGTAATAAACAGGCCACATTCTCTTTCATGAGTCCCCATGGAGCCATCGAAGTGAGTAACTCTCTGCTGACAATGATATGAAAAAGATCAAAACAAAGTCCTAGAAGCAAAGGAAGATAAGTCCTGTGATCCTCTCTTGAACCCCGTCCTTTGTATGGGTTTGAGATTTCTACAGTCAACTCTAATTTACCCTCAGGTTCACTAGGCCATTATCCCCAGAGCAAGGACTGGACTCAAAAACTAGCCCACTAGCTGTGCTTGGAAGGACTGATTCAGGTCAGTGCAGAGAAAAAGACTTTTACATGTATACGTATTTTTCAGTCCAACGACAATCTCCAAACAGCTGTGAAAGGCACAAAAAGAAGTGCAGAGATCGTGAAAAAGATTTTAAGTCATTCTTTGGAACTGCATCTGACCTGCTCTGAGGGAAGACGTGATGTGCTGACTGTAGATAGATTTGTTTTGTTTGGCACAGAGGTTCTCAAACTCTTTTGTACCTGGAGACCCTTCTCTTGCCTAGTCAGGTTATATAGCAACACGAGTAGGAAGGTATGATTATGACCAAGCCTCTTCTAGTCTGAAAAGCAATTATTTTCATCTAGAATCAGTTCTTCTTATTATTCATAACACTTTGGTTTTGAATGACTCATACAGTGTTATGGATCTGAATGAGTTCTTGCAAGGTCATACAGGAAATTCTCCTTCATCACAAATTATTTGCCTTGAAAAGAGCCATATTGTGGAGAAAAGACATGTGGAAGAGTTGTCAGTTTTCTGCTTCTAGGATTGCTGTGGATTCTTGTCTGAAAGCTTCCTTTGGTCTTCCATGTTTGAAAACTCGGGCTCCTGATAAGAAAACAAATAAACTGTAGGTAAGGGAGTAGTCATATTTAGTGAGGAGGTTCTTGATGATTCCTGTCAGGAACTGTTCTGTGCTGCAGCTGCTGCAGTACTGGCAACAGTAAACAAAGTCCATTTTATCCTACTGGAATGGGATTGTAGTTCTGAATCAGGCAAGAACAGGCTGTGAGAAGAGTAGAGCTGACAGATGCCAAGGAGTACTCTCCTATGTAAAGCATTTGAACACCCAGAAGAAAGAGCTGAGGTCTACAAAAATGCCAAGGATAGACAGGGAGGCCAAATATGTCTCCTGAGAGCTCAGAATCTGGATTAAAGAAATTCTGTGGAGCTGAGACATCTGGGAGCAGAAAAACTGAGTGAGAGTGTCACTGTCAGCTGTGTGTCACTTGCTGAGAGAGCAAAATCCCAGACCTGCTTCTGGAGAGGGACTGAACAGAAGAGAGTGCACCAAGTGGGATGGGAAAACAGAGAGAAAGTCCTTTCTGGTTCATTGATTTGAACTGTAAATGGCCAAAATGGATTAACGGAGATGGAAAACTGAGTTTTCCACAGCCCCTGGACTGAGGATTGCAGGAATTAGTGCAGAGCCAATAGGCAATGCAGCAATAGCAGAGCCCAATCCTTTGGGCTGGATGTGAAAGAGGCTGCCTATACCATAACCAAATGCACTCGCCCAAGGCACTGGGGAGTCCATGGGGCTCAGTGACAGACCAAGCTGCTGAAGTAGTAGTTACCAGTGCAGGGGTGGATGGTAGGACAGTACTGCTTTCATTGGTCTAGGTGTTGATGGAATATTCTTCGTTTCTTGGATGCTCCTGTCATCCCATCAAAACCCGGCATTGCATGCATGCTTAGTTGAGGGCCAGCTTTTTCTATGTGATCATTTTAAAATGAAAATTTTAAGCACTACAAACTAATGTAAATTATATCAAAGGCTGCATTCCAGAATGCACATGTTACTGTCTACTTCAGGCAATGAAGTACTTAGGATTTTATTTAACTGCTAAAAATTGCTGTTAAAATGAGAATCTGCAGGCTAAGGTAAGAATCTGTATTAGCAGTATGTCAATTCAACATGGTTATGAAAATGGAACATAATCAAAATCCACTCTGAATGCTTTGTTTGGTTTTGGTTTTTTGAGGGCATTGATTTCTTTCTTACATTGTCATCTCTCGGCCCTTTTACTGCAGTACTCATGTTAAGTGTCTTACGTCTGTTATTTCTGGAAAGTTTCAGTCAATGACAATAGATTACTAGCAGCCCTTAAATGGTACTTCCCCCCCTGCCCCTTCCCAAAAAGGGGAAAAGTGTATCCACAGGCAAATATTCCAGCTTTGTCAAGCTAAATCACAATTTCTCTGTCATGGCGTAGCACACACAATATATGCCACTTGTTCTGGGATGAAATGCAGCTATGCAGAACCTTTGCACTGTGGTAGCAGTAGATGGCAAGGTTTATTTTTGTCAAATGCTGAAAAATGAAGGAGAAGTTTAAGATTGAAAAGGAAGTTTTGGCAATAATCCTCACAGAAGGACCAGTTGTTCATGAAATATTTTGTCCTTAGATGACTTACACAGGGCTGTTTACCTACAGATTGATTTGTGGTGTCTCATATTCTGACAGATGATCAATAATGGATTTTGTAGCAATAACTGAAGTCTGATTATTCCTTTGTCAGCTGAGATGTCTTAGGGCATTTGAGGCATTAGCAGTACTAGCTGCGTCCCACAAGGCCTTCAGAAAATGCATGTCCGTCTGGAAGAACAGCTGAAGACCAGGGATATTTAATGATAAAGGACTATCTTTGGGCAACTGAATTGTGCCCAGTGGTATCATTATTGACAATATTGTGTATTTTTGCTGCAGGAAGATGTTATGTATACAAAGACATTATTGTGAGTGTAAAGAAGACAGCACAACACTAAATGTAAATTCTCATCTGTTTGGGAATTCTTAATAGAGGTTGATATCTGAAGAATTATGACTCAAAAATCTATGTTGCAAGTAGAGAACTACATTTTATTTGGCTTAAGGGGAGTTGAAAATCCCAAATTTACAATGCAGCACATGATGTTGTCTCTGTGCTTGGCTTTTCTCTTTGGATACAGTAAATCCCAATGTCCCTCAGCTTTTCAATATTTCATCACACTGCATTCAAGCAGACTCAAGTGAATGGCTCTGCAGGCCCAAGAGTGCTGCTCCCTCCGGGATGACATTAACTAACATGGCAGGTCTCCAAGGCTGCTCCCTGAGTAACGTGGAGAACAGGTGCTGTGCAATCTGAATTGGTTTAGCTGTAGTAAAAGCATTCATATCAAAGAGCAAACATTGCTGAAAGTCCATATTCTGGTTTACCTACTGGATAACTTGTTCAAAGACTGCATTAAGAAGCACCTGCTGTTTGAGCACCTCCCAGAAATAAAACCCTCTGTGTACTCTGGCAGTAATGATAGCCAGTCCTGGTTCTTGCTGTTACATCTGTAAGACTTTTTCTAGTATAGGTCATCCCTCAAAGTGTTGATCCACATGCAAATTCACCAATGTATTCAACATTGCCAGAGCAACTGAACATGTGGAAAAGACAAAACAGTCTCTAGAAACTAATAAGGCCAGGAAAAATGTCAGCAGGAGATGCTTTGACAGTTTATTCCTCCTTTACTTGTAAGAAAAATCTCAGAGAGGCAAAACATAAGTTTGTTAAGTTTGGCTAGCCAGCACTGAGGCAGCTGCTGAGATAATTGGGATGTGAGCAAGCATGTCTCCTGAGCAAGGTTGTATCTTTTGCAGCTGTTTTTTGCTATAAACAATGTTCCTATTTTCCTTAGTCTTGAAGGGCTCTTATAATGTCTAGTAGGTTATTCAGGAAAGCTGGTGACCTGCCGAGCCACTTAGACCCTCACGAGTCTATGGGGCTGGATGGGATTCACCGAAGGGAACTGAGGAAGTTGGCAGAAGAGTTCACCAAGAAACTCTCCATCATTTATCATCAGTCAGGGTTAACTAGAGAAATCCAAGGTGACTGAAGGTTGGCCAGTGTAATGCCCATCCACAAGGAGGATCTACAGGCCTGTCAGCCTGACCTTGGTCCCTGGAAAGGTTATGGAACAAATATTCTTGAGTGCTATCAAGCAGCATATACAGGACAACCAAGGCATCAGGTCCAGAAATCATGGGTTTTGGAAAGACAGCTCCTTCTTGACCAACCTGATCTCCTTTCATGACCAGATGACTCACCTAGTAGGTGAGGGAAAGGCTATGAATGTAGTCTCTATTGACTCCAGTAAAGCCTTTGATACTGTATCCGATAGCACTCTCCTGGAAAAGCTGGCAGCCCACGGCTTGGACAGATACACTCTTTGCTATGTTAAAAACTGGCTGATGGCCAGGCCCAGGGAGTTGGTGTCTGGTCACAAATGGAGTTCCCCAAGGCTCTTTATTGGGGATATGTTTGATATCTTTATTCATGATCTGGATGAGGGAATTGAGTGTACCCTGAGGAAGTTCACAGATGACACCATGTTGGGTGGGAGTTTTGACCTGCTGGAGGGTAAGAAGGCTCTGCAGAGGGATCTGGACGGACTGGATCCATGGGCTAAGGTCAATTGTATGAGGTTCAACAAGGCAGAATGTCGGGTCCTGCGTTTGGGTCACAACAACCCCATGCAGTGTTACAGGCTGGGAAAGAGTGACTGGAAAGCTGCCCAGCAGAAAAGGACCTGAGAGTACTGGTTGACAGCAGCTGAAAATGAGCCAGCAGTGTGCCCAGGTGGCCAAGAAGGTCATTGGCATCCTGGCCTGTATCAGGAATAGTGTGGCCAGCAGTGATTGTCCCCCTGTACTTAGCATGGTAAGGCCACACCTTGACTGGGCCCCTCACTACAAGAAAGACACTAGAGTGTAAATCATATGAGGGGCAGTTGAGGGAGTTGGGGCTGTTTAGCCTGGAGAAAAGGAGAGTCAGGGGGACCTTATCACTATCTACAATTACCTGAAAGGATGTTGTAAGAAGGTGGGGGTTGGTGTCTTCTCCCAGGCAACAAGCAACAGGACAAGAGGAGATGACCTCAAGCTGCACCAGAGGAGGTTCATGTAGGACATCAGGAATAGTTTCTTCACTGAAAGGGTGCTTAAGTGTTGGAAAGGGCTGATCAGGGAGATGATGGGGTTGCAGTCCCTGAAAGTGTTCAAGAAATGACTGGGTGTGGCACTTAATGCTATGTTTTATTTAGTATGGTGGTGTGCAGTCAAAGGTTGGACTTGATGACCTTGGAGGTCTTTTCTAACCTTTTTAATTCTATGATTTTATACTAACTTAATATTTGCTATCAGATATTCATAGTAGTTAAGGTTTTCCTAAATTAAAATATGTCTTTTTGCTTGGGAACAGCTCAAGTTGACAATTATGAAATACATGATATTAGCTAAAAATTCATTTTTTATTCATAGAAAAGAAATACAGGCTTCTTACACAAATATGAATTAAACATAACAATTTCCATAGACAGTAAAAAGGTGTGTCAGCTTTGTAGTCAGAGTAATAGGTGGTCTTCTGGATATATCTGTCTCTAATTAGTCTCTGAAAGACCATTGTTTTATTTCTCTAATCCTGTATACAAAGAAAGACAACTTTAAGAACATTAGTCTAACAGAAGAAAGTATTAGAGCCACAGTATAGTTTAAGAAACGGATATCTTATTATAAACCAAACTAAGTGGAAATACTATGGTCTACCTTGAGGTCTTCAGGCTCAAGTGCTTTTTGGCAACACAGCTTGTTTGGATGCCAGCTCTGCTCATCAGGAATTATGGTGTCCAGCAGTGTAGTTGATAAGTTGAGTAATGCATCTGAAAGAAGACCAGATGGCCAAATGTTGCCCTTTATTTCTTTCTGAAGGAATATGAGGACTAAAAATAGATTAGGTACAGTGGCAGATGTGTAAATGGGTCCTTCCTTATCATAAACTACCCCAGTCTTTATAATTTCCCAGTCTTTTGTACTATTCTTTGTTCCTTGTCTGTGTTTCTGTTAAAGTAAAATGTGGTATGTGGGCAATGATCTATGATCATGGTATTCAAGTAAGGAGAAAAGAAACTTTTCCTTTTGTGGCGTTAAAGGAGAAATTAAACAGAGTACTAAACAAGCCCCTGAAGCTAAAGGCTCTGTTCCAGGCAGTAGTCAAGGTCAGGTTGGATGGGGTTTTAAGCAACCTAACAGTGGAGGATGTCCCTGTCAACGCCAGAGGGGGTTCTAGCCAATCTTTGAAGGTCCCTTCTGACCCAAATCATCCTACAGTCCTGTGATTCAAGCACAGATCAATAGCTTGGGGCTGGTAGTCATAGTGCTCAGTCTTTGCTGTTACAAGGAAACCAATATTATAGTCAATGGGCCAAGTCTTCTTTCGTACTCACAGGGTGTAGACTCAGAGCAATTATGTTGCTTTTTATAGTGGAAGAGTAGCAGTACAATATGGGGCAATCAGTTATTAGGATTTGGAACTGCCCTTTAAACACAGCTCATTGATTAACAAAGCTATTTCTGTACCGCTTGCCTCATGCATTTGAAAAATTAAAATTAGGTTGAAAGAATCAATACAATTTATTGTCCACTTCCTAAGGACTGCTGGTCAGAATTTAATTTGACAGTAATCTACATCAGAATAAGATTTTACTATAAGATTAGTTTTACTGAGCCCATTTACTATGGTGGTTACTTCAATTAAATATCTCTGGAAATCTCTCTGGAAAAATTACCACATTGTGACTAAACACTAATGCTGCTATTAATTACATTGCATCTTAGATTTTAATAACTCAATAGAGATTAAAAAAATCTGTATAAATCACAAAGGAGATGCTAATTGTGCTATTGTATTTATGGAAAACTTTTTGACAGAATAACACAACAATTTGTGTGTTATTACAGTCTAGTAGTCCATGTTTCTCCTTTTGGTGCCCATGCTATATTTAACTTTTTCATCCTGCTTTCAGAATATTTATTGTGTAGGAAAGTAGACCTAATTTTAAAGACCTTTACATTGGTTTTTTTTAAGCTTTCCCTTTGGGAATACTCAGGATTTAGCAGGATACAAGTTTCCCTTTTCAGAGCATTTTAGCAGAGTTCAGTAGCTCTACTTTCTGGCAACACTACGATCATTAACTGAAGTGTCTATACTTTTCCCTTCTGAGTAGCAGCCATCAGTACATTATACATTCTTATATATTTCTTTTAGTTCCATTGCTAACATGTAGAAAATATAAGAACAAACAAAACTATTTCCATTGCCTTCTCTCCCTGTAAGTGCAATTGTAAGATTTCCTTGCAATCATGGTGATTTTTACAGTGTATGGAGAACTGATCATGTGAATCTTATGGAATATCAATTCTTCCAAATCCTTCTTCCAAAGGTTTCACATACTCTGAAGGCTGATACGGTAAATGTTTTATAGGAATTTATGTGAGAAATCCCTCAGACCTGACTTGCCCTTGTGCTTCAGAACCAAGAAGAATTGTGGATACTCCTCAGTCATAACTGAAGTAAGATATCCACAGGCACAAACAAAAAAGTCTGAGGCTGTAAAATATACAAAGATGGGTTCTTTCTGTACTGTTCTACATCAAGCTTACATTATGTCAATAGTAACATAGTATGAGCAAATAGGGAATTGTTCAAATAGGCCAACTCTTTTGAAAACTTAGTTTGTGCAGTCATTACAGGTTTTTGTTTGACACAGACTCTTTTCTGATTCAATAACTTACTGTAAATTTTACTTAGATTCTAGAGACTCATGCAAACCATACCACTGATCCTGCAATCAGATTAGTAAGTCCTGCCTGTTAAACCAATGTGAAGCCCCAAATCTTTTAATTAAATTCTGAATGTAGACTCTTCTGATACACAAATAACATCTAAGCAATCCCAAGCTGGAATTGTGTCTCTCACCAGAAATGCTATCCTTTAATTCTATGCTTTCAGCTACTGCTTTCCTCTAGTTGATATCAAGTGTTCAAGGCCTCCCTGATGTCTCGGTGCTTGTCTGGTGTATTTGATGTACACAGGATGTTGTCCCCTTGCCTAGGAGCCAGGAAGAACCTGCAGCTCTTAAAGTGAATAATTCACTGGGGCTATGCAGAGTGCACAGAACTCTTGGGCACCAGAGATGCCCAAAAATGCCTCTGATGAGTCTGGTGATGGTAAACTGGAAAAGTTTAAAATACATCAAAAAATACTACTAATAATCATCCTTTAACCATACTGAGAAAAGAAAATTGTACTTTTTTTCTTTTTTTTAAGATTAATATACTATCAGAAAGAACTGTCACTGGAGACAACCTGAGCTCCCACAGTGTTAGCCACTCGAATATCTAACAAAAAATAATTTGAATACGATAAGTTTTTGACTGAAAAACGCACATGTTGCCATTCTGGGACATTCTGAATTGCAATGTGTTGCAAACGTAGTCATCACAGAGTTTTTGTATTTCTTTTTTTTCTTTATTTTTCCTATGATGAGAAATAGTTGCCTGGGAAAAAAAAAAAAAAAAGGTTAGGGAACTGTGAAACCAAAAAGTATGTAGATTCTGAGTTTTGGAAGAAGGCTTGAAAACACCATGTGAGTTTGCTTACAATATGCCTGCTGTATCAAAAAGTTTCTTGTTTTTCAAATAGAAAAAACAGTCAATTTCTGGATTAAAAAGTTTTGTCCTAACCTCCACTTCAAACAATAACATCATGAAATATAGTTTTCATCTTCATGATGTCTGTGGAGAAAGATAGGCTAAACTGTTCTCTAAGGACTCCTGTCTCTCTCCAGAGATTATAGAAGGATTTCCAATGTCCAGTTAGGACTAGATGTTTTTCTTATAGATGGTTAAATTAGGTTATTCCTGTTTGAGTCAGAGCATATCTTTTAAAATCTTTTCAACTAGATTTTAAAATGGTAGAGATGGAGAACCAACCACATTCTTAATGTGTTTCATTGTTTTACTGTTTATTTTCCACCATTTTGACTCTTCCACTAGTTTTACAGCCCAGCACCACCTTCCAATATTTTGACCTCAGATTCCTATGGAAATTGAAGAGGCTATGATATCAAATGCATCCTGTCTATGAAAGTAATCACAGATTCACCACCTTATCTTCTCCTTATTCACAGTCCTTCATGCTATATGATGGGAACCCAAGATTTCCTGATTGAATCCAAAGAGTTTTGATTAATGAAGCTCTGAAATACTTGGTAATGTACTATTTCAGAGGTCTCCCTTCTTTTCATATCCTGCATGTATCCCTCCCTCAGGGAGCTTACCTTAAACTTCTATCGTAGAAATCCTGGAGACTTAGAATCTGTGTGTGTGTGTGTGTGAGCATGTATTACTTCTGATAAATAATGGCTTTCTCTAATAACCATAAAGGGATCACATAACCTCCTTTATGCATCATCTTCTCAAGGAGAACTCCCTGTCTAAGAACAGTGAGATTTTTTTCAAGCTAAGGACTTCATCTTAAGATATTAAACTTATAATTTACAAGTTTTCTGTATTCCTAATGGATTTAAAACAGAGCTTGCTCACAACATAATTTTTTGCTTGCAGTTTTCCCCAACATGTGCTATGTTTTTGTGCTAAAAAAATAAACACAACAGAAAACAAATCTGTCAAGTTTACTTGGGGTTTCAGTGTCCTTGTTCTCTCCTGTCATCAAAATCATAAAGGATTTTCTGTTGCTATATTCATCCAAGTACCATCAAAGTTTCATTATGGTTCCTTTCCTAGCCAAGTTTAAAGGAATTTCCTTGAATAGAAGTCATCCTTGGTGAAAAATATTGCCAGCCACACGTAGCAAAACACACCTTGAATGTTTTGCACTAAACAAGATTTATTTGTAATTTCTGTCTGTATATGTCTCTCTCTGTGTATATGCAAACTTAGGAGGCTCAGAGGTTCTTTGCTGTGGATTTAGCAAATTGATTGGACTGTGTGTCCTCAAGTCTTGCATTAAAATGCAACAAAACTCCCCAAATCTAAACAAGACCTTGCAAGAGTTTGAATCCATGTCTTAACTTCTTGCTAGCATAGGTATATCTATTATAACAAGCTAAGGATCCATTTAACTGTTCTTTAGTGCTGTCATGGAATAGCTACGATCATACCCTTAGCTAACGAGTAATGTAGCTCCATGTCAACTGCCAACCAAGAATGCTTTTGGCTTATGCTAATCCCTCAACTATCACCAGAAAGTCTCTGGCACACGATAAACTGGACTGACTAAAACATACCAAGATACAGTAAACAAAATCTGGTGCCCAGAATTGTTCCCCCTGACACTTAATTTACTTCTTCAGGTATAGCACAAGATGATTAAAATTTTGTATTACTTAATTTCCTACTTTTGATTTTTGTAAATAGTGCATGCTCTCCCCCTCTTCTTTTGCATAGCGTTACACTCTTTGTGATGGACCTTGCTTGACTGCTATGCAGTGAGCCATCAAATTTACCAGGTTCTTTTGAAAATGCTGAAGATACTACCCAATATTGTTCACAAAATGACTAAAACTGTTTCTATCATTGTGGAGTCAAAATGAGTAAGTTTTAAACAATGGTGACTACATTTCCTTGGGTTTGGCCCAAGGTGACTTACTAAAAGCCATTTATTTAGTAACAAGATATTCACAAATCAGTAGCAACCACCAAACTTCACGCAGAATACTTCAGAAACTTGTGCCTGTAGCACTAACAGTGAAGGGTAACATCACAAGGTACATGAAGGACAAGTATACTATTTTTTAAAAGAAGATATAGAGTGATCCAGAGAGGAGTCTGTAACAAATTGTTAAATGGCAAACTTGCAAGCTCTCAGGGGAAGGGTAATGCTAAGCAGCAAGCACTATGGATGTCAAGAACAAAACTTACCAAACTAATACTTTGTGCTCCTGAAATTGAACTTGAGCCAGTAATATTATGTTTTTCAAGACAAACCAACAACAGAGGCTAATTTTAGCTCTTAGTTAATTAGTAAGTGTTGTGTGTTATATCTGGGGGAATATTACTGCAATCTGCTTGACATTGGTGAGGCCAAGCTCTTCACTTGAGAATCACATTGGCTTTTATGTACCACAGTTCGAAAGCGTGTGAGGGGAATAAATGGAAAAGATCCCAGACAAAAGTTATAAAACCATAAAATGTGAAGTAAAGTTGAAAAAATGAGATGGTTAGACTAGAAAACAAAAAGTATGTGGGGTCTTACATATATATATATAAAGTGTTGCTTATAGAATGGATGAGATCAATAGTTTCAAGTGCTGTGTGAGGAAGAAATAAATGAAATTTCCATAAGTAGTTGGGATATTTTTTAAGAATCTGAATTATTAAAGATGATAATTTTGAAGTATTGGAATTAGAATCCCAGAAAATGAAGGCTTTAAATAAAAGCTTAGACAAAAATCTCTCTGGAATAATTTAACTGTACTTGAACTGCTACCTTAGGAGTGGAACCACCTCACAGTGCACTAGGAGAAGGGCTGACTCCCAATAGCATCAAGCAGTGAAATCCATCTGTCTTTGGAGTAGCACCTTCTCCAGTAGCACCTTCTGCTTTTGGGAGAGACAATTAATGAAATACAAAGGGAGTGAACAAACAATTTAACAGGACAGGCAGCATACTGGTGTGCAACTCTTCCCAGACCAAGACAAGCTTAGCCTTCTAAGCCTGCATTTTTCCCACTCATTAGGTGGTCAGGGAAGGGTTGGTTATTTACCTAACACTGATAGATAAAGTATAATACCTATTTCCAATTTGATCAATTCTTTTGAAGATTAGAAATTAATTATGAATATTTTGTAATTATTACAATATTAATAACTTATTATGACCCGCCATTACCTTATCCAGAATTAGTCTTAGGTGTATAGGTACAGAAGCTAATTTTCTCTGTGTAACACTGAAATTTGAAGAAAGCAAGTTATTCTTCAGAATATGAGTTGAAATGTCAAAATTAATCAGAAATATTTTTGAAATAATTTTAATTTAAAACAAATCTGTAATATTCATATCAGAAACAGTAGTATAAATCTGAGATTAAGAGCAGGGCCACAAGCCTTGTGTTTAATTAATAGATGGTCTAAATCAGTGATTCTTCATTTACACAAGGGGCAAATAGGTGGTGCAGATCTTCTAATGATAATGAGATCTTTCTTTTGATACAGAAGCAACCTTGCAATAAAGATGACCTGGTTTTGTTTTATTTTAAATGGAGAGTTTAAAAACAAAATCAAAAATCTCTAAAAAACACACAACTTGGTGGAAGACTGCTTTGAAAATTACTTCCCTCTTCTGTGCTTTTCTGCTTCTCTGGCTCTCAGCTTCATTTCCAGTCTCTGTTTCCACTTCAGTATATTTTGTTTCTCCTGGACAGACACTGAGTGATGCCAGAACAGAGAACAAACTATTGCAAACTACAATATATTTTCAGGAGTAACCTACAGTTTGAACAATAGCTAATGTGAAGAACCATAGCTAACTGATAGAATTATATCAACATATATATACTGAGAAGGTACCATACAATAGCTGACAGCAACCTGTCTTCTGAAAGCTGTTTGAGGAGATAGTTGAACCATGGATTGTACATCCACTGCAGCCAACTTTCTAGGGAACTGCACAAAGAAGGCAAAAATGAGGAAACACTGGTCTTTCTACGAACAGGTTTGACAGCTTACTTTGTCTTGTAAACTGTGCCTCTAATTACAGTGTCTAAAAAAAAAAAAATCTAGCACTGCACAGCTTGCAGGTTTGGGGTCATTTTTTCCTGTTTATAAAATCGAAATCTACAATCCCAAATTTAAATATATCTGCCTTTCCAATCTGTGCAGTTACTGAATATGAAATTGTACACCCTTCCTACCTCAAAAATGACCAAGTCCCCGTTGAAATAAGAGACCATTCAAATGGATCTGTTTGGATGGAAGAATACCTGTGTGAAAAGTCTTTACATGAGAGGGCAGCGAGCTACTCCATGCTATACTTTTGAATGTCCTTGCCATCGGTTGTGTTTTCTCATAGAGCCCTTCATTTGCAATTTATGCTCTGCAATTCACTTTCACAACAATGAAAACATCTCACAGAGTGATTACACTCTCAGACTGCTGAGAGATGCTACTGACAGCATTTTGCTGTCTTACTACCACCCCCATGTCAGAGAAATGCATTGGCTAGGCTTGCTGGGCAGAATTCACTACACTGGTCTTGGGTTTCCACTTGAATTATTTTGATATCTGCTCATTTTGTCATGAGCAGAAGCACATGACAGAGTGAGGCACAAAATGTCCCTCCCAATTCCTTTTCTGGACAATTTAATCTCTAACTAAACCTGGACAACTTAATCTCATACCTTCTGGGGAAACAGTTACTGTGGTGGCCTTTGGGGTGAAAAATGACATGGCCACGTGAGTTAAGAGTTCAACAGCAATAAGTTCATTTTTCTGGTTCAAGTGTGACTTAAAATAATTACATACAAAAAAAGTAAAAGCTTAATTTCATTCTATCAGACCTGATGCCTGTTTAGTACTATTTATCCCTGTGCAGGCAATAAAGAGGTGACAAAACACCATATTGTGTACTCTGGTTATTTGGACAGAAATTTGATTATGAATTTATGCCTGATCTAGATTAATTTTGTGCTGGAAGATGGTTTGCTAATTCCCAAGTCTAATATTAAGGAGTGTAGAAGTAGTGTTGCAGAGTTCATGACTACCTGCCACCTGCCTTATTGGTTATTCCAGAAATGTGGAGGTCAGCCTGATTAGATTACTGGTTAATAGGAGCTGATGACTTTGAAAGAATCAGCTCATTAACTGTTATGGGTAGTATTAAGCATGCATTCCAGTGACATAATTAAGCTAAGTACTAAGGAGTTCAGTAATGGGAGCAATGGGAGATTGCTCGTTAAATAATAACCGTGTTTACTCTCAAGCTTATTGCCAGTTTATTTTTCTCATGCATATCATTAACAGGTGTGCTGTGGTGGTGTACTCTGCTTCAGAGACAAAATGTCAGTTACTGATACAAATGAAAATTCACTCAGGAAAGCAGAATTATAGAGCACAATGTTCCAATGGCCAGTAAAAGGTTGTTTATATCTGGACATTACTTTTTATCTTTTTAAATTAATTCAGATGACATGTGTTGAAATCATTGTGTTCAGAGCAAAGTAATATTTTTCCCTCTAAAATATTTTTACTACAACATAATTAAATAGATTGCAGGGATCTAATCAGTATTAACTGTCCTGTGTGTATCCATTTTGAATAAATGTCAGTCATAATGATTTTTAAAAAACTAAGATCCCCAAATATGTGTTGAAATGTAGTACACTGGATAAAAAGAACTGTTTTAAAGAAAAAATTATGGCTTATGAGAATGAGCTGTTTATTTGAGATATACACACTTGAAAGAAAAATACTTGCTGCTCTAAGAGGAATTGTTTTCCTACCCTATTCCTTAAAATAAAGCATTCTTCCTTCTTTCTGAATTTTTTGCTTTTTATTTACATTAAGACAAGTTTCTTGACCCTGCCACAGCAATGCAGTGGCATTGCATTAAGCAGGACACCTGAGTGCTGCTTAAACATCTGGCTAACATCACTGTATGTATCCTGATAAAATTGGAACACTTGTAATTGTCCCTTAGTGGCTTTGTCCCGGGGAAATGAATATACTCCATTTTCCAGAATGGAAATATCCCATGGAGGGAAAGGGAAAGAAACATCTATCAGTCTTCATTCCTGTCCCAACATTTTCATCTTGCACTAGGCTCAGCAATTCATCAGACTCCTGACTGCTGTCACCCAACAGCCTCCTCCACCACCAGAGAGTGTGCTGAGCCTCTAAAAGCACTCATTTGCCTCTGGGCTATTTTGAAGTAAATAACATTTGTTGTGAAGTCAAAAAACCTGTAAGGAATCCTGAGGTTTTGGGTGAAGTTCTTCTAAGAATGAGAGACAGCTTCTCAGATGAGGATGAACTTTGCTGGCTGTGAGCCAGAGAACTGCTTTCCAGCATCTCTTGTGGCCAGACCTGACACACAACTGCCAGCTCTAACTTCATTCTAACTTCTTAGTGTCCATGAGTAAAAGCATTGGGTACCAAGTCATTGCAGCAAAGATATTAGAAAAGTAGGCCAAGAGACATGCAGCAAACATGAGGGTGGTAACTCCACAGAAAAACTTAGCATGTTGTTTGCACTGCTCTTGTCACAAGAAGACTGCTCAGAATTACAAGGCTGACCTAGTTCAGGGTTTGACATTCTTGTTAAATGCTCCAGGGCAGGTACCTTTTAAAGCAAGATAGTTCTGTTCTACCAAGGTACATCCACAACATACTGGTAGCCAGTACTGATATTTCTTTTTAAAAGATATTCATACGTCAGCTTGGATGTACCTTTAGAACAGAAAACCTGAAGAAAAATGTCTCCAATGTTAAGGGAGAGGAATTGCATATCCACAGTATAGAATTAATGCTGCAATATTTGTGAAGTTTATAGGTATAGCTTTTACATACCATCAGCTTTCTTAATTTGGAGCAACTGCAATTTAATAACTGAAAAAGAACTATAGATCTTTGTCAGATGTTTATCTTTAGAAACCACTGGATTCCAACTAGTTTCATTAAAATCAACATCAATAAAACTCAGGGAATGAATTTCAGCCATATTTTTGACATCAGTATATTTTTCTTTCAAGTTACAATAATAATTATTTTCAATAAAATTATTTGCACATTAGAAACATATTTTAAAATACAAAAGCATTTCCTCTTATCTCTACTGTCCCCATTAGGTACTGGCTTATATTTATAATAAAGAGCTGTGTGTACAGGGCACTTATGTATTTATTTGTTTCATTTAAGAATAACGTCTTTTCGAATAAGAGGACATGCAGGAATAGCTGTGGGAAAACACAGATCAAGCAATATTAAGCCTAGTTTTGTATTGTAATTTCTCACTTACTCTGGCAGTTTTTAACTGGAGAGGGAGCTGAAATGACACATAAGACTAAATAGGATGAATTTCAGCTTTAACTCAGAATTCTCTGACCGTTAGATCTGATCCAGTTTTCTCTGAAATCACTGGAAAGTTCACATTGATTTCTCTGAAAGCTACATCAGACCTTCTTAAACCCTTCAGTTAAATCCTCTGAGACAAATTCTTTGTTCTGCTGGATCTCTCTAGTCTCATGAACTAATGAGTTCAGCAGCTGTAGCTAAAGGATAAAGTTTACCCTATGCTATTTTCTTTATATAGTTTTTAGGGTTGCAGTCCCATTGTCCTTTTGTAAAAGGAAGGAGGTAAAAGCATAGAAGGGAGAGGTTATAGTTCACTTTTTGTTATGAGGTAAACAAGAGAAAGGCACAACACTTCAGATATATGGCTCATATTTTGACCTTGAGAAGTCTGAATCCTACTACGTGCTTTTGATAACTAATTCAGCAGGGGTTCATTTGTTTCATACTTCTGACCTTAATTTAACTGTAAATATTTTGCTCATTACTTTGATGACTGAATTGGTAAGTCTGCCTCTACAAGATGTTCCCCAGGTGTAACTGTTCCACTTCATATCCAGTCATAGTTGAGATCCACCCTGGTAAGCAAAACCTGTTCTGACATCTGAGGAACTGTGTCGTGCTGCCCATATGTTTCTTGCTAGTAAGGAGGTCACTCTGCTTTATGTGAAATTTAAAAGATCCATTAGAAATTAAATATGAGTAGTTTTGATAAACAGATGGTGGGTTACATAAAGAAAAACTCCATTTATAAAATAAAATTACATACTGCACAAGCATTTATATGTTTTGCAATGTTCAGTGTACTTTAACCAAATTATCCCTCTTTTAACCTTTTCTTCGCAATAGCCTACAAAATACTTGTACCTCTTTTCAAAGATACTTACTGGTTGATAAAAAATTTCAAGTCTCCTATATTATGCCATTGTTATTAACTGTCACTGCAATAACCAATAAAAAGGAAACAGCAAAAAGTAATTCTCAATAAGCTTTGAATTTTCATATTCTATTTTTCATGCTGACCTGTGCCCTTCATAGAGGAAAATACAGTAGCTGAAATCAATGCAGAAAGCTGATCTGACTAAATGGTGTGAGATCTGTTTCTCTCATAGCAGATTATTTCAGACTGGAACACCAAAATCCATTTCAGAACTCTATAGACCTTCCCATTATCTCAGTAATTCCTGCTGATGTTAATCAAAACTATAGTCTCATTAGCAAAGTACTTGATACCATTTTGATTACCATTCATTTTATATAGCCCCTGCCATCTGCTTTTTTTATGGTTCTCTCATGGCCACTCAACATAATGTATCAAATGTTATTTGTATAGTGTTACTTCTGATCAGAATGTAAATATATACTAATATTTTATGAAATTTAGAATATTTTAATATGCAATTAATTTCAGAGTACTTATTTTAGAGTTTATAAGTGCTTTTTGGCGTTGAACAAGACAGAAAAGTTTTTGCTAAAACAGCAACCTTTAAACCCCATGAATGTTATAGAAGGTTGAACCTTTTATTCTCAAAAGCCAGTTCCGACACTGACTTCAAAAGCCAGGAGTATACTATGAGTATGTTTAGCTACCTCTAGAGAAACTCATAAAGCTAAGATTAGATCTTAGAAAGAAAAAAGAAGCAAGACTAGTTTTAACGGTTCTGAGATCAATGAACTAGCAAGCTACTCCATTGGCTGATGCTAAGCAGCTATATTCACTCATATTCTCGTTATTATGCTGTTACTATTATGCCTTTGAGTGGAAATCTCTAAATATTTGGGTCAAATTACTGCTACAGGAGTTCACCCAACACTTCCTTCTTTTTTGGGTTTCTAAACAGTTGGTTTAATAGTGCAATAACATAGAGGTGCGTAGAGCACACACTGAGGAAAGGTAAAGAGTGTGCAGATGCAGAGAATACGAGCAGTTGCTGTCATTAAGAATGTGAGTGTAACATTTAATTCAAGCTTTTTCACAAAGAACTTAGCCACAGTAGAAGGAGAAGTAGAAACATTAGAATATGAATGCTTAAACGTTCCTTCAGTAGAAGTAAAGATGATTAAAAGCTTTCTTGTTCAATAATCTGTCTTGAAGTCAATGCTAACATCATTAAACAAGGCAAGGCAAAATCTCAGTGATGGAGTAGTTAGTTAAATAAACATCTGCAGACAGTTCTGGGACAGTCTTCAAAAACTTCAGGCACTGCCTAGTGAGCCTCCTTGCTAGAATTTATGAAATACAAAATTATTCTATTGTTTGGCTGAGCTCAGTAAATATATCAGCAATTTCAATGGTCCATGAAAAAAATGTCCAAAGCACAACTTTGTGAAAATGCTCAGAAAAAGCCTTAATCAAAACAAACAAACAAACAAAACAAAACAACCAACCAAACAAAAAAAACCCAAACCAAATCAAATCAACCAATCAAACAAAAAAACCCACACTAAAAAACAAACCAGCTTTTCTGAGGCGCCAGTTCTATGAAAAGAAATGAAACCTTACACTTTGCCTGACACAAAATTATGGGGTGTCCATCAGAGTTAGCTAACTACAAACAACAAAACCAGCAGTCATTTCATGCCACAAATTTAAATCATGAGGCATTACTGTGTTCTACCTGCTGTAGAAATGTGCTTGGAAAATCAATGGTCTCCATGTTCGTCTTTATTGTTAAATCTGGTTTTTCGTAATTTTGCTTTCTATTTACAGGCTGACTTTGAGCCAATCAACAACAAATATATAACTGTGTACATTTGTTCGCTTACTCTTGAAAATGTAATCATCACGGTCCAAACCATTCCCACTATGGGCTAATGTGTGGCTGAGTAAATAAGTAGCTCGCAAAAGAAATATTTTGATTATTAAAAGTCCCATTGTTTGGTTCCAGTTGCAAAAGCTGATGTAACGTCTGGGAGTATGTTATTTCCATTGAACTAGCACCCATAGTCATCCTTCATACAAGCTTTTGTTCATGTAAACTAAGTTCTGCCAACAAGCCTATATAGACTCTTCCTTATAGGTACCAACCTTTGTCCCAACAAATCACTGCACTTCCCACCCATTTAATATTCCAAACCAAACACTGTTGGACTTCATGGTCTCTTCCAACCTTGATGATTCTATGGTTCTATGATTCTAAACCCTACAGCTGAACTGGCTCCTTCTCCCACCCCAGAAAAAACTGAATGACCTCTCCCTCCCAGTTATTGCATGTAGTGGCTTGCTGAGCCTCCCTCTTTATGTTGTCCAAGGAATGCAGGAAGAGAGAATATTGCTTTTCATGGCAGCTTACCAGATAAATTAAAAACAAGCAAAGTTGGCCAGGCTTTCTAATGGTTGTGATTTCAAAGATATTTTGAATGCCCTGAGACTCAGTAGAGAGTATCTTTGTTTGTGAAGTGCTCATGATGTGCATGGCCCTCATTCTGACATTCATGATCTTCCTCATGACGTGCATGACTCTCAGCATTTTAAGACTTGTGTTGTTTGGAGTTGAGAGAAGACTCTGGGGAGTAATTTTCCACTGCCATTTAAATATATCCAGGCTGCTGGAAAGGGAGGAATAAGCTATTGTTAATATTCTTCCATTTCCCTAATAGAGAAAAATTAAAGGTATCAGAGCTTGTCAGCAAAAGTAGATTGTAGGACTATAATGGGGAGGAGGATGTGCTGCCATCAGAATGTAATAGCGAATACATTCCTGTTGAATGCTGAACCTTGCAAATGAACTGCATCAAAGAGTTTTCAAATATGCTGGGTTCTGAAAGCTGCAAGTTTAGTGTTAGTGTCAGCTTTAGTGCACTGGCCACCTTCCAGTCTGGATAATTACATGCTGCTTACTCAAACAAGCCTAGTTTCACTTGCACATGGCATTCCTCCCTTCCTATCCTGAAATACAGTACAGAGCTGATGTGGAGTTCATTTATAAAAGAGCACTTCAAGAGTAGGTAATTCTCTGATTCTGTCAAAGAGTTTGCAAACTCTCTTAGAGCAATGTAGGTGTATATAAAAAGAACAGCCAGGCATCGTTAGACCCTGGCATTAGTGAACTATTTGGCTCCAGTGAGTTTAAGCAAGGTCATTTTCATTCTTTATAGTCTTTAGGAGGTCACTAATTTTACTTGCTTTGTTCTGAATTCTCTTTGTAATCCTGTTTAGGGGTAAACCAATAATAATCTTATTCACATGTCTGTGGATTTTCATGTTGTAACTTTAGGAGTTTTGAATTTCTTCTGTCATGTATTTAGAGAACTAGTGTACAAGGGGTTCAGATTGAGGCTAAAGTAGTCACATGTTCCTGTTCGCACATCCAGAAGGTAGCTTAAAAGGCAACTCAGTGCTTCACACTCAAGATTAATTTATTTGTTAGTTGAAAAAGTGCTACAGTTTGCAGGGCAATGATGTCCACAAACCTCACTCAGAAAACTCTGCCTGAAAGCAAGGCCAGGTTATTTATGGTTCCTTCTTGTCCTCCACATTATTCAGTGCCGAGCCTGATCTCAGACCTCCTGTGCACACATAGACATACTCTTGGACTTGTGGATATTGCATTAGAGCAACCCTGTAACCTCTTTTGATTCCATTGCAGTAGGTCACCTACAGGCCTATAAAGCAGGTACAGGACTGATGTATACAGGACTGCAGGTTAAAGTGGCCACTGACAAGCCTCGGTGTCTCTCCTTTGCTCATAAAGTATTCAGTAAAGTTCTACTGCCTCTATCAGCATCTGTGAGCTGTTTTGGTTTGATATACATGAAGAAGAACCAAAAATTAAGAGTCAAAATTAGAAAGCAGACAGCAAATAGAAGAAGAGCAGAAAGTAGAAAGTAAATAGCAAAATGGTGGTGACTATAATGATTATTTTTGATACTACAAATAGGAACAGAGACATGGGCAGTGTGGCGGGGAGAAGACTGCTAAGCAAAAAGCAAGCCACACTGTTCTAGGATGTAAAGAAAGGATACTACCTGTCTGCCAAGGTCACCCTTGCTGTGTGTGCTGAGTATGCCAGTGAGTATGCCAGGGACGTTTTTAACACTGGAGGGCAGCAAAAAAGTGCCCTGTACTGATACACATAGCAATTTTTCTTTCAGTCTCTGCTACCGCAAATCATGGCACTGCCCTCCATATTGGCTTGTGTTTTTGACAGTGATAAAACCCACATGCTTCTGTAGGTCAGGGTGGAGCCTATATTTTTTTCATTCCAGTGGTGATTTCTACCAACAAGGATAACTCCCTTCTTATTGACCTAAAGTTTATCATGAAAACCATCACATTTTTTATTGTACAGAAATGCCGTCCCTCAAGCCTCTGTGATCAGTGCCTTTCTGGCTGCAGTTCTGATCTCTCTGAAAACTAAGGGAGAAGGTCAATGAAGAAAAATATGCGCATAGATCACAGCAACTGGTAAACCAATATTGACATTTTGGCCAGTGCTTTGAATGTGCAGGATGCCCCAAGGGACAGTAGCACCAGAAGGCACCCTCTGTAACACATTTCCATGACACTCTGGATACTTTTGGATCTACATAGTGTTCTCCAATCTCATTGCCTCTTTTCCACAGTGCAAAGACTACAATCTCTTTGGATGTCTTAGAATAATTTAATCCCTAGATAAGAAAATGTAGTTTTCTTCCTACATTTCATAAGGTATCTAACTTATTAATGAAACTGGGGCTAAATAGCACTAATGTATCAATATGGTTACATTGCACCATTTCTGTTAAAATTCAGTTTTACTTGAGTTTACTTTTGTGTTTATCCAAGTACAAACAGAGCAGTTTCTCTTAAGAAAAACTCTGGGTTATAGAAACAATTTGTTGTACTCTGCCAACATAGTGGAGGGAAGCCTAGCCTTGTTTTGCGTTCATCAACTCTGGGAATAAACAAAAGTTAGTATCTCTGAAAGGCAATTAAGAAGACAACACAGTTTATCTGACTCTGAGATAAACTCAGAGTTTTATTTACTTCTTCCTAACACAACAGTCTAGTCCTGTAGGCCCCCAAATGGAGCAATCAAAAATCACATCTGCAATTCAGTATCTGGCCTCCAAAGAGAAAACGTGTGTCACTGGAGAATGATCAGCATTTGGTTAGACTGGAGCTTTGGTTGTTCTCCTTCATCCTGGAAATTTTAAACAAAGTGAAGAGGCATGCATTCAAGTCCTAGATATTGATCAGTAAACCCACATTCTTTCAAAGCACTTGCCTACTTTTGCATGTCAGTCTGAGATGGGCCAGCATACAAGTCTACATTTCAAGTCACTTTTCGTTACAATGAAAAGGATTCTTTAGCAGAGACTGCTTTTAGTTTGTAGAGAACAGTGGTAACCGGCTGTTTAATATCCACCTTCTGCAACCGAAAAGAGACACAGCTGAAGCTGAATCTGGAGCATTGCAGGTTACCCAGCATACTGAACCTCTTCTTGTGAACTCTGGCAGAAAACGGGTTGTTTGAAACTACAGTAGTCCCCCAATGGAATAGCACTTTGCTCTTTTCTTGCTGACATAACTATGAGTTCACTGTAAATTGCTTTTGAACTACTTATTCAATTGGTTTTGCGACTGGAAGTTGCAGGAATATAAAGCTAACACTTTGCTTTTTACCACTGTGTTAGATTAGTGCTTTTAAGAAAATTATGTAGCTCTCAGTAAGAAGCAGGATCTCTGTACCATTGAAAATAACCAGGAAAAACTTGAAGAGGACCTTCTCCAGCAGACACGAGGAGAAGAAACTCAGCTGTTTGCCTTTTCCCTCATCAGTGGGGCAATAAATGGCATGTCCAGGCCAGGATTCAGTGCTGTCCTCTCCCTGTGACCTGTTTAACTTCAATGACAAATGCCTCATGAAGTTATATAGCACAGAAAAAGACATATTTATTCCAATATTTCTATGTATATTTTTTCCTTCCTGTTAATCTCCTGCAGCTAATCCTTCTAGATTCAGTTCATCAAAGCCCTTAAAAAGGAGACTAATTATTTAAAGTTATCTTGTTCACTGAGACACTTTTTGCCACTGCCTATGATTCATCAGTCTTATGGCTGAGCACTGAACCCAGAGCATGTCAAGTAGCACATGTTCTTAGTATACTCACCATCTTCCCACTCAAATTATATTTCGGCAAAGTAGGAATTTGTCAGTGTTTACTTCATTGCTTTAGATTTGAGTAGCAATCTAACCCTCTTGACCTGAAAAAGTATAAAATCACTGAACCAGCCACATCTCTATACCACAGCCCACAGAAGTTGCCAAATGTCAGACAAAGTGACATTTTTCCCTGGTCAGGCTGCTCTGTGCTGGTACTGTAACTGGCCTGTCCTAGCTCTCAGAACAGAATGTGTTTCTGTTGAAAATATACCTTGACATGTATAAAGGAGGAAGACTGCAGGTTCTTTAATGGAAAAAAAAAGGTGAAATCAGGGTCCGAGGAATAAACTACTAGCATGAGCCTGTGCAGACAGCAATTTTAAAGAAAGACAGGCAAAAAATGCAAAATAAAGCTTTACTGTAAAGGAAAGAGCATAAAAATATTTGACAAAATTTTGTGAAAATTTTTAGTTGGTAATGGTGCCATTTAGGGCCTGTTCCAGCAGCCAAGGCAATGCATGGGTGCAAGTTATTTTCTGTTTATCTGAGGCACACACTTACCAGGGAGTGCTTCCTCTTTGCTTAGTCATTATGATGATGAAGTTTACATTTCTCAGGCTCAAATTTACACCCATCCAGAAGTTGTGCAATGGCAGGTGATTACAGTAACCTCCTTGGCACAGCCATGGTGAGGCTGTCGGCACCAGCCAGACCTGGGACTGGGGACTGTCCCTGTCTCTTTCATCCATCCCACCCAGGTTCCTCCTGCCTTTCAGTGCCCTACCTGGGACTCACTACCGAACTGCATGGTATTGATTTTGGACTGCCTATACACTTACTTGGACTTCATTATCAAAGACCACGATGTTGAAGACCTTCAGAATGAATATCCCACTACAATTTGTTATGGAAGAAGTCGAAACACTCTGGCTAGGCAGATGCCAGCTTTCTGCCTGAAGTGGTAATAGGGTAATCATTACAATTACATATGGAAAAGATGTAAGGTCTGTAAGACCAGATGCTTAAACCTGAATTCAAATATAATTTGAACCAGTGAGTGCTTTCATATCCTCTTAAGTACACTTCAGTTTTCACCCATATCTGCAATGTCTTCAACCCTTGAAAAGAAATAGGAGAGAATTCAAGTACTGATACTCTGCCCCTGTGTGTAGGAGAAACTCTAATGCACTGAGAAAATCCATACATCGTAATGTTTACCATCATATTCATTGCATGCTTCTGGAATTGGTTATATGTATTCATTTATTTTTAACCTCTAATAGCATCTTGGGAAACTTTCTGAGGAGTAGTGAAAGAACTGAAAATACATTACCCTCTTTTTGCCTTGTTTATGGGAGTGCCCTGTGGATAAAAGTGAAAGTAGATCTGAGCCAACAACACAGATGAGGCAAGCCAAAGCCTCACCATTTGATAGCTGTTTAGCCAGACATATCTTTTCCGGGCAGGAGTTGGTCTTTATTCATGAGGAACTTCAAGCATTCTAGTCCTGCAATTTTCCTTAAAAATCTGTCAGCTGAAAAAAGGCCAAGCAAAAACTGTAAACAGGGGTGTGGGACTAAAGACCTAGAGACCAGAAAGTAAAATTAGCATTAATTATGGAGACATCTTTAGAAGTAGATATGTTTTCTTGCATTTGTGTTTCATTTTTTGTTGGTTTCTTTTTTGACTATTATGTGGTATATTTTGAATTCATGTTTTTTTACTGCCCTTTAAAGTGAGGATTTACTTCCTTAAAAGACAATTTTGATACTGAAACCTCTCTTTACATCTAAAGTTAAATAAAGCTTTGGGTCTAAGATGATACAGAAGAGAGATACTCTTGAACTTTGTCGTGGTTTTGCCCACCAGCCCGTCCCTGGGGCTGTGAATGGTTTTGTCCAAGTAGATTTCCAGACAAAACCCA
>JAYRBT010000082.1:125501574-125544773 GCA_036023395.1 Myiotriccus ornatus | reverse complement strand
CCATTACTGTTTGTGATTTTTACCATATTGTTATGATCAGTTATTACCAACAAGATATTTCT
Organism: Myiotriccus ornatus; assembly: GCA_036023395.1. Lineage (NCBI taxonomy): Eukaryota > Metazoa > Chordata > Aves > Passeriformes > Tyrannidae > Myiotriccus > Myiotriccus ornatus. The sequence continues at coordinate 125,544,711 of JAYRBT010000082.1, read as the reverse complement.
TCTGCACCATTCTCTTTAATACTCACCATTCAATATTCAATATTCACTTAATGTTCCATGCTTTAATATCCACCATAAATCTTTAGCAGATGTGTATAATAGTGAAGATTTATTCACAGTATGGTAGTGAGCACTGAATATCATAATTTTTTGGTAAATGAGTGGGAGAAGGGAAAAGAGAAATAGAGCTGATATTCAGCTGTGATTTCGGTGATGTCAAAACAGGTGTCAGGTGCATGTAACTTTAAAGTAGAAAAATTCCCCTAAGTGTCGCATTGTTGTCTTTTTACATACTTATTTTACACATTGTCTAAGTAGCATTCAAGCATTTTCTGAACTACCATATTTTTAATTCATTTTGTCTCAAAAAACTGCCTTCAGGAATGAAGTCTGGATTTAGGCATTTGAGGGATGAGAATCAAAATGAATATTTTTCTTTTAGTCTAGCTCATATCTTCACTGAAATAAACATTTCTTTCCTCAGAATACTTTGGTTAAAAAAACTAAATCTTAAGACATGCATATTCTGTAGCAAACAGTAAAGCTAGCCAAGAATTCAGTAGCTCAAAAAAAAGTGTAGGGAATAAAAGAAGAAGCAGAAAGGTCAAGATAATAGAGACAGTGTGCTGTTGTGTGGAAAGGATCCAGTGCCTCTCTGACACCCACGTGGAACTATTTCCCACAAAGTAGAAAAGTTTCAGCCACAGTTTCCCAAAAAAAGGGGCAGAACCCGTTTCAGTGGCTCATTACCCGCACAGTGCCGTGATCTGTTAGAGCCAAGAAAGGACCATGGAACCTGCAAGGCCCGAGCACAGGTCAAACAGTCATAGAAATAAAGCACGTGGGAAAGGAAGCAGGAGTCAAAGGAAGCAGGAACAGGCAGGGGGGGTTCTGTTTACTCTTCCAAGTGACTCAAAAGACTCAGCACATGACACTATGAATATTATTCTATTTTATTTATGGGAATATTTGTTTAGGTGAAGATTAGACTAAGAAATTTCAGATCTATGGGAACAGAGTCCTGTGATGCATTATTACTCACTGTGCAGGATTATTCTCTGAAACAATACTGGAGGTCTGAAAACATGACAGGAAGGACAGTTACATAAAACATTTTTAATGTAATTTAAAATTCCATGTGGTCCTGTGTTTCCAATCCCTCCTTCAAAAAAAAAAAAAAAAAAATTGGTCTAGCAGCTCTAAATACCTTGCTTTCTGATATTAAGATTTTCCTGTTAATTCTTGAAAGCTGAGAGTTTAAAGGAACATTTGTGAGCTCCACTAAGCACTCAGAAAGAAGTACCCCAGGTTTTTTTACTGCTTTCCACACACAGCTTCTTATACAGAGAGGAAACCTATTTCTGTAAGTGCAGCAACTGCTAATGACATAATGAGGATCAAGAGAAAATTAGTTCTTTCCCATGGATTTTTCCAATGTTGATAAAAAAGGCCATCTTGCTTGTGGTTTTTATTAAGAATACAAATTTTTAGAATAGCTACTTTCTGCCTGCTTCTGAACCATTGTACTGCTCAGACACAGAACTCTGTTCAGACAAATTTTCATTGTCCTTCTGGGCAGAGAGCATCAGAGAAAGTCATCTCTGCCTTGTCTTAATGTGAGCACAACTGACCTTAGCCAGCAAATAATTTACATCAAGACAGGGACATTTTTTGTTTATGTAGTTTGGAGCATGCTGGTAAGCGAATGATTGTTATAATTTATCTGCTACAATGTATAGTAACAGTGTGAAAATATAAAAAGAATGTTGTTTAGGATAATGTCAGATATTTTAATGGTAATCTGAGGTTTTCTTTTTTTTTTTTTTTAATATTAGCAAAAGAAGGCAGAACTGAGAATGAGTCATAAAGGGAGAAAAATTTTCAAAAGCAATTCTTGATGCTAAATGCTCACCCTGTGATCACTGATTACTGATTACTGACTTTCTGGACTCAAAATGCAGAATCCCCAAATTGCTAGCTGCTGCATTTCTGGGTACAATATCCCGCTTTATACCACAGTCAATTTACACTGAACAAGATCCCAAGGGAAACCCTAAACCTCTGGCCCTCACGAGGTGTTGCAGGGTGTCAGCAGGACGTGCGTTATTTGCCCTTGAGGCAATGAGAGCTGGCAGTGCCAAGAGTGTGCAAAAGATTAACAGTGGTGAGTTTAAGCACGCTGAGAGTAGTTCAGAGTCTTTCTGAACTCCCTTTCATCCCACAGGCACAAAATTATGGCTAAATACCCAGCCCCTGAACTCACACGGCTTTTTGGTGGATTTGATGCTTCTAAACTCGGCATCAGTTCTTTCCATAATTTAGCAAAAATACCTCAAAAAGCATACTACTGGTAGTGTGGCATAGGGAAAGCAGTGACTCCTGTCCTGCCTGCTCTGCCTCAGAGCACATCTGCACTAAGCTGGGAGCTGGGAACCCTACTTGGAGCTCTCACCCGTGAGGAGCAAGTATAGCTGCTCACCACCAGCAATGAGCTGGGAAATAACAGTTAAACTCTGCAATATTAACTGTGGTTTCATACACAAAACATTTTTCTTGCTCTTCCTAGGATAAAGTGACTACAAAACTTTGGCTGGTAATGCCTTAGAGAAACATTCTGCTTGCCTTGGTATCCATGTCACATAATTTCTTTCTCTTTTATCATATCTAGAAGCAATTACCCACAGAAATTTTGCCTTTGAACAGTTCATCTGTGCATGCTGCTTATATCTGAAGTTGTAATCCTCAGGTTTTGATCAAGGTTTGTAAAGACCGTAATCCTGTTTTATTAACACAGATCCCTGGAGTTCAGACTCTCACTCTGTTGTTGCTATTGCAAAAGTCAGTTAGATCAGAGAAGACTCGTACAGCAAGTGGAGAACAAGCAGTAGGAGCTGCTAATCTGTTAGAAATCAAACACTGTACCTTGTTATACACGATTATGGAGCTGTGGTGTTTTATGCTGTATGTGCTATACTGTTGAATTTCTGGAACAGCAAGCCTAGTTTATCACTACATTCAGCTTTGTCTTGACATATTCAATGCAAACTGCTGCTGCATGGGCTGGTTTAAGCTCACATACAGCCATGACTGCCCGGGACACCAGAGCATCAGGCTTTCAGCAGGGTTGTCTATCTTAAGGATGCTGCTCCTGTACTAACCTTGAAGGCCTAGCAAGACTGTGCTGTCTAGGCTTGCTTTTAAGGCTTTGCCTTGCCAAGCTATACACGTCTCAGTGGTTATACCTGTGAAAATATTTGACCCCATGATTTTTTGGACTATCCACTGCAATTCGTCACACCTTACAAACAAAAGCTGCTGTAGGACTTGGTTTGAAGTTTGTGAGAGAAAAACATATAGGTCTGGTTTGGATTCCTGTAGGAAAGTGATCTCAGTCCAGTCACCTCACTTTCTGTGTGTGCCTTGTTTCTGTTTGTTCCTGACAGGGAGCAGGTCGTGGATCTGTTGGTGCACTGCTCTGATCTGTCAGTGAATAGCTAAAAGAGCCTTTAGGAAGACATTTTAGTGCCTATTATGAGATTTTGGATGCAGAAACATGAGGTCCTTTGCTGTGCAAAACACCTCTTTTTAGTCTCCTGTACTGGAGATTTTATTCCTTCCTCACTGTTTTCTATGATATGCTCTGAAAAGAAATAACTTCTTTGTAGTGCTGAGCAGTTAACTACTGAAGCAAAAATGGATGGCACCTTTGATACTGTAGAGGCAGAAAAATTGAAAATTAAAATACTATAGTGTTATATAACTGCTCAGCAAACCAGTCTTTTTTGTTCATTATTTTAAAAATAATGTTTTAAAATTTGAATGAGAAACACACATTTCTCAGAGTAACTTATTTGTTCCTGCAACAACATTAAACTGTGTGCTTTTGCCACTTCCCAGGATATTTTATTGCATGGAGTACACACCCTTATTAGCAGACAGATGAAAGACAATTCCCTTTCTTTCTGCACATGCTCATTGCTTGGTGGTTCCTCTTCAGGGACGTCCTCCAGGTCCTTTATGTGATGTCTCCACTTGCAGGTGAATTGTTGCTAATCACAATCCCCAGTGAGTGGCATTTTTACTTTGCCGTAATACATTTTTTCACTACAGGAGTGGTTGTTGCTGATGGTACACTGTGATCTGCACAACCAGTGTGTGACCCCATAGCCAGAGGTGACTTTATAATCTGAGACTATAGGAAAAGGATTCTCTAGGAATGTGAGAGCCTGAGGATTTCCACAAAGATCCCCAGTAAAGTATCAGTGATGTAAAGCAGTGGGAGAGAAAACCTACTGCTGAACTCACAGTGATGGCTTAAATACTCTGAATATCCACTAAACCAGAGTGCAAAAATATAGTTCTCAGTCATCACTTTTTCTGTGGCAATGTCAAGCATGCTTTTGATAAATAAAAAATGCATGCTGTAGAAGAACTTTGTCCTGCAAAACAGTAAGCAACCTAGAAAACTTTCCTTTTATCTGTAATTTCTAAAGTTCTGAGACAGGTTGTTAAAGCTTCTATAAATATAAAAGCTGAATCTCTGTAAAGTGTGTGCAATAGTTATGCATAGAGGCAGAACATTGATTCAGGCAACGTTAATATCATCTTCTTAAAAAAAAAAAAAGGTCAAAAACCTTCAAAAATATATTTTCTTCTTTCACTTAAGCAGGCAAGGGCATGAAAGCACGGGTGCCTCATCCAAATCGAAACCTATAGTATTTCATGTTGAAACACAGCAAAAATTAATGTGTCTGTTCTTTATTATATTTATACTTGCTTCTGGCATTTTGTTTTGGGTTGTGTTTTTTATTTCTAGGATTTAATTCCAGGTTTAGTGCATGAAAGCACAACCTGTATGAGGTCTCTGTTTCCCCAAGATTGTTGCTTGTGGGACAGAGATAGGAAATATAAGGTGGTACATAGAGGGCTCAGACCACCCCTTTTCATGCAGGTACATATTACAGGTGCTACAGAAGAAACATCAGAGTGGTTCAGCTGGCAAAAACAACTAAACAATCTCAAGACCTTTACTATGGGCTGTCTGCAGGAGGACCCAAGTCAAAAATCAAATGAAGTCAATGAGGCTTTTCATTTTGCTTCAGCAAGAATTAGAGCAGGTGTTAAGGGGTCATCTTGACCTTCTGTTCTTAGCAGATGCCCTATTTTGGTGCAATATGGGGGCAACCCTGGGTTTTCTTCATGAGGCAGGGGAGAGGAGGACTACAGGCCAAAGTGCCCTCCCCCTAGTACCAGCTGTCTGCAGCTCTTAGCACTAAACAAGAGTGGAAATGAACCTATATATTTCAGTAGCATAACCAGTAGGCTAGGAGAGCACGGTGTAAAATTAAAATGAATTGCTGTTTTTTTGGCTCAGCTACATTTGCTCCTTACATGAAGGCAGTAACAGCCATGTAGAAATGTGGAAATTGTGACCTTGATACTTTTTATTTGCCTGACTGGAAGGGATTTTGTAAGGACGTGTGACACGCTGCATGTTTCAGGTCATTTGTACTGCACATTCCCTGAGGAAATAGCAGTAACTAACTCAGTTAGTGCTAACTTACTCTGTCTCAAGAGAGGCAGCTGCTTCAGAGATGTTAGCAGGAGAGTTTGTTCCCCTCTTACAGAGTCCCACTGTTTGTTTTTGCTCTGCTTTTATATTTAAGTGCTCATGCCATAGATTATCCATGGAGCTGAAATTAGCTTCAAGTTGTCCACTACCTGATATCACAGTGTGCGGAGTGTTATAAAAGATAAAGAATGGGAAGGCTTCTCTCCTACTGGCCTATAAAAAAATATTTGTGTGTTAGGGTGGGATAGGTTTCTTGGCTTTGGTATGATAAAACTGTATAGACTAGCCCCAGTAGACTGCATTATCATAGATGTGCAGTGGCACGAGAAAACTTAACCCATCAGAAGGAATAAGTAAGCCATAATGTTGAAAAAAAAAAAAAAAAGAGTAAAAGTAAATTATGTATAATAAAATGTTAAATATGCTTTATACCTCTATAGCCCACAGTAGATGTAGCACGTGCCCACACGTAATACATGGATACATGCAAACATAACCTCCTCAGGTTCAAAGCAGGTCATTCCTTCTAAGAGAATTATTGAATTCAATATATTAAATCCCTCTGTAATATTCCTTTCTCCTGGCATTTTAAAAAGCCTTGCTTTTTAACTTAATTCTCCCACTGATATGAGCAAACTTGAAAATTTAGAACACTTTTTATATATTTTTCCCTGAGTTTGCACCCAACTAAGGGTGGAGCTTCTGTTACTTTGCCCTGAATTCTCACACAGAGCAGGGTGGAGGAGGAAAGACTCATCTACATTTATACGTTACATATAATATATGCTTTTTTACAATCTTTTTCTTAAGCTCCAGTCTTCTACACCAGGGTCTGCCAATGAAAACTGCCTAACAAATGAGTAACTACAATAACACAACTGAAGGTATTGATGAACCTCTGTAATTACACAGCATTCCAGAAGTCACAAACTCAAACCTACTGAGCTGGAGTTTCTCGATAATGGATCTCCTCAGGACAGAATTTAAGTTAAAGAATGTCAGCTTTTTACAAACCAAGAACCTTTTTTAGCAAATGGAATACTTTGGGGAATGGCAAAAGGTATGAGGAGAAACAGTCATTGTAAAATTGGCTTTAATTAAATATAAATCATATGCTTGCCAGACTAACTGACCTGACCAAAACAAAGAATAAACCACATAACAGATGACCCAGTGTTCAGCGTTATTGATCCAGTAGAATGGATAACATACAGTTATCTAATGTAGCACATCCTGTGCTCAGAGCTATGAACTCATTCACACAGAATAATTTATTTGGTTATAGAAAAAGCTCTTAGAAATTAACAAATGGCTTCTTCTTTCTTTTTTCTTCTGTTCAATTCTACCAGCTCTGCCCTTTGTGCACAGATAAGTGCTACTTGACTTGAAATGTAAAGAAATGCCATCTCACAGCTGCCTGTACCCAGGCAATTTGCCATTAAATTACACATGCCAAAGCAAAGGATTCAGGGCAAGGCAGCAGTAACTTGTTGCAGTGTGCATGAGAAAGATGTAGAACCCTCACTGAGCATCAATATGTTCAGTGCAACCACTGGCATGACTTGTAACACAGTTCAAGAGTTGTTATGCAATATAGAGTAAAAACTTTGAATAGCCGGATTCAGAGAATTTGTAATGGGTTTAAACTGCACAGCAACTGCAGAATCATAGGTCTTGAAGGAACTCTTATAAAGCACACCTTCCCCTCTAGTTATTAGGATTTCATTATGGAACCTGAATTTCATCAACATGATGATTCCCGTGACTTCCACTGTGACTCTAAACTGCTGACAAAACTTCTTAACTATAAGAAATTCTGATATTGTAACAAAGAGCTGACTGCAAACATTACAGAGTAAAATAATAATTCTTTTGTGTTGGTAAAATTAATAAGAATTTTTAAAATGTACATTTTTAGAGAGGTAGGACTGAATCAGATTTTAATGACAGTGGTATCTGTAACAAAGCTGCATGCAATTGAGGCAACCAAACCTTTACAATAAGCTGCAGCCAAAACCCTGTATCTGATTACCCTTTTAACAATAAAAGGCAATGCCAAAACTACATTTTCTTAATATTTTTGTTTATAAATACTAGGGTATCTGGTTAAGAGGATATCCTCCCTCTGAATAATGGACAATCTAAATATTTGTCTGTCTCTAAAAGAAACACAATATCAGCATAAAAGGTTCACTTCCACTAAACACAACACGCTCTTTTCAAGCTTTTTAATGCCAAATCTGTTCCCAAAACATTGCAATTGTCAAAAATGCTGTATACACCATAATTTCTCTCTCTAGTAAAATACTGAACTTACCGCACTTGCTCTTTGGACTGTAGATTTGTCAGCATAAGGAGGCTTTTGTTTTTAACACATGGGTGAGTATTTTGTAGTCTGTATGATATTATGCCCAATATTGTTTCAAATAATGGTAATGCTTTCATCTGTCAGGCTAGTGGCTTCATCAATGCCATTGAGAAACCGAAAATGTTTTCTCCCACCAATATTCCATTTAATGTTGTGTTTCGGTTACCCAAAATAGTTTTAAGATGTGGAATATTTTAAAAGCTTTGGAAACCTTGGCTTTCTTGTTTAAAGCATAACATTAAAAATTCTGTCGTGCATTGACTGTGATGGACTGTTTTAGTCCTTTAACATAATGCCTCATGTTGGGAACTAGAAATTAGACATTACATTTCCTGTTCAGTTGCAAGTTGCATTGTTACTGATCCCAAAACTGATGGATGTGAGCTCTTTCACTGTGAGCTCCAGATGCCCTTTGGAAATCACAGGCCCCTGCCTGCGTTTACCTTTTGGTCACAAAGTGTAGGTTGAAATAGGAGGAAGGAGGTTTTTCCATCAGGGTTGTGACGCAAAGAGAGCTAGCTTCATCCAGCCTTTTATACGGGTCTTCAATTCCTCGTGTACTGTTTATCCCCTCACCTTCATTAACGGCTTTTGCTGGTACAGAGTGCAAGTTTCTGAAGCTGACAATTCCCATTCTGTGTGAAGTGCCTACCACAATAAAACCTCACTCATTATTTGGGTTACTAGACACAGCAGCAGTAATAGCAGCAGCAACCTGTTACTGGATGTAGAGCATTAGCTGATACACAATATGTTCTGCACTGTGTACTGAGAAACTTGCAGCAGCAACCAGGTCTCTGTGTTGAAGGAAGGTGCATGTGCTCTATATTGATATTCTTCTCTGATATTCTGGGCTGTACTCACTCATTAGCATTCAGTTCTTCCAAGAATAGCTGAATAAAGACATTTCTTTTACTCCTCTTGCTGCTAACGTGCAGAAATTAAGGTTTTCATGTACGTATTTTGTGTGGCAGAAGAGATAAGTACCAGCAGATAAAGCTCAAAACGTCAGTGCAACGACGTTCAATCTGTCCTCCATTTGAGTAAGGGACTTATCAAGAACAGGGAGGAGTGAAGAGCACAGCTGGCTTTCCAGATAATGTTCATAAACTTATAGAACCTTTCAAAATATATTTCTTTCTCATGTTTACTTCATTTCGCATTGTGACAGAGAGGGGATGGTATCAGTGACAGACATGCCTTTCTATTTAGGACTACTACAAAAATGAGGAGGTTAGAAGGGTCTAGCCACGACTGACCTCTGTGTATCAGTTCTTCCCATTGCAAGCCAGTCATAATGGTGTATCCATATCTTTCTGACTGCAGAGACTGCTCCATTTCCTGTGACAATAATCTCCTGGAACAGGGCAGGAAAAAACAAACCTTAAAGAAGAGTTGCAGTCCTATCACTTACCTTTCTCCTTTTGGTTGACTTATTCTCTCAAGAGAGCAAGGAGATTGAAGATGTGTTTCTGACAACAGGAGGAGGAGGGTCCTTGCCCCCATTTACTATGTTGGTTATGACCCAGACAGTCTGGTTCCAGGGTGCAGAACCTCAAAACCACAATTTTATACGTGAGGAGTTGAGTTTTCTGTTGACACTGCCCTGTGAAATATTCCAAAGTAACCCTGCAGAATGTGTGTGTGTTCTAAGGCAAGATTAGTGGCACCAGAGTCCTATCTAACAGTCAAACCAAAATCAACGTCAGTGTTGCCTTGGTCAGAATTGGACAAGAGTGGAATGCTGAGTAGGTGTTGTAATAATTTTTTTCAATTTATTATTAAATAGTTGACTTTTCCTTTTGAAATTATGGAAAGCAATTATTTTTTTAAGGATTGTATCAACATTTGTCGCTATATTTGAGACAAGGACTACTACTTGAAAAGGTAAATCTTTGCTTCACTTAGCAACCATATTTTAAGTCAACTGGAAATGTGCTTATGAAGGGTGAGTGCACTGCTGTATTTCCACATCATAATGTTGTGCCAGGGACTGAAAGAGTAGAAGTACACCAAGGAAGTTTATGACATGAAATTGTTCATACCTTAATAATTGTCTAGGGACTTACACTGAAATATAGATGCTACTGCATCAAAGCTGAGTTCTCTTGAAATCATCTACATGCCCCCTGTGCGCCTTTTGCATATACCACCAAGTTTTACAGAATTAAAAAAACAAAAACAAACAAACAAACAAAAACCCCCAAAACCAAAACCAAACAAACAAAAAACCAGAAAAACAAAAACAACAACAAGAAAAACACAACAAAATTCTAGGCAAGGCTGAAAAAAAACAAAAAACCTGTCACAGGCTTTTCCTTCTAGTGATTTCTGGATCATTTTTTCCAGTCAAGCTGACATTTAGATTTTAAATACCACTTTGTTCAAAATCACCAAAGTATGAAATAGTCATCCTGCAAGGAACAAAAATAGCTTAGCACAAACCATCAATGAAGAAACAAGAGTTTCTGTTACAAAAATTTCTCTTTTGTATTATTTGGACTTTGACCTCTCGTGTGATCTCAGACTTCTTGACGAACTAGATTCTCAGAAACTTATCATGCAGACTCACTACTGGAAACTGCTAACACCTCTTACACCTTCAATTCGATATTTGGTTTACATGTCAATGAATTCTGCTTTTATATCATCTGTGTGGTTAAATAAATTTCAGTGTTTCTGTTCTAATGAGGGTGGAAACTGTATCAAGTTTTGGGCTTGCCAGTACAAGAGGGAAATGGACAAATTGTGAACAGTTGGCCCAGATCCACTAAGATTAAGTGACTGGCACAAATGCATACAAGGGTAAATTAAGAGACCTGGACCTGTTCCATATGGAAAAGTTTAAGGGGAGATCAAGTTGTCTTCAATGACTAGAGGGGAATTACTGAAAAGACAGAAAGACCAGACTTCTCAAAGGTGCTCAGAGAAAGGACAGAAGGCAATGGTCTCAGCCTACAGCAAGAGAAACTCTGGTTGAATACAAAGAAAAAAAAGATCCTTGAGAGTTGTGAAGCACTGGAACAGGCTTGCTCAAATAGGCTATGGACTTCCACACTTGGAAATTTCCAGGTTGTTACTGGTCATGGCCATGAATCTCGCAGCCTGACTTCAGATGTAGTTCTGCTTTGAGCGCAAGGTTGGCTTAAATCTGTGAATGTAATAGCTACATGGGTGAAACACTATGTCCTTACACCATCAGCTTCCTACAAATGCTTCAGGAGACTTTCAGTATCTTTCAAATGTTGTTTGTAATGATGAGTCATTAGGGCAGTGTATGGACTTTTGTGTCCATCTTTACTCCAGCCTAGACCAAAAGGCATTTAAAATAGGGCATGCACAGCTCCAAGCTCTCTTCTATCAGAGAACAGCTAAATTGCTTGTGCTGTATATTTGTAAAAAAAAAAAAAAAAAAAAAAAATTACTGCAAGCGTAATGCTGTGTCAAGTAGAAATCTGATCCAGCCCCAGAACAAGAAAATAAGACAAAACAGTACTGGCTTTCTAAGTACTAGCTGAGCAAAATATGACTCATGTAGTGAATGCTTTTCCCACTAGTTTACATTACACCATTTTTACAACTTTGCTACTGTTCAGGAAACATCTCTCAGTCTTACCTTAAGCACATGCACTTACATATATGTATGCAAGTGTATATATATGTATGTGTACATATGTATGCATACATACATTTATATGTGTGTATATATATATATGTATGTGTGTATTTGTTTATTAACCTCAGCAGGAATTGTATACTCTGTTTTCATAACACAAGAAAAAGTGTGGGTTTTCAGTCTTGCATATCGTCATTTCTATGGGTGATAGAACATGAGATCTCTAGCCTGAGTGTAAATATTACACGTGAATAATGTCCTGGAAGTGCCTTTAATTGCATCACTATGTGCATGAAAAATGTGCAGTTTTGCACTCTGGTAAACCTGTTTCCGCTTTCCATCACTGACTGATTTTCAGAAATCCATTGGTCTCTGGTGTCTTGCCTGCCCTTTTCCTGGAGACAGAGAATGAGATTTCCAGGACAAATATTTCTATCAAGTTTTCCCAGGTAAAGTCTGATTTTTTATATTTTTCCCTACGCTTACATTTTGGATCACTGGATTCTTTATTTTTTCTTGTGTTTCTTAAGTTTGCTTAACACATTTGCTGCATATTCATAACTTCTTGTCTACATTTCAGAAAAAACATCCAGCTGTGAACATTTTTTTTCTAGTGGTAGCCATCAATGAAGCATAAAGTAAAAAGAATCACAGTATATACGTCACTCAGGCCCCCAATACGCATTTAGATTATGTTACTTTCAAGCTAAAGCTCTGAAATATGAGTGTGCCATCATAACACATGCCTGCTGGAATGGCATGAGAGCCAAGGAACAAAAGTTGCTCCTCTAACTCCAGACATACAGAAGTGCCAAACGTGATCCTGAGCCACCTCAGTCCACCCAATACAGTTGGAGAGCCTGCAGTTCACTGCTGAGAAAATCTTTCTCTTGCTTTCTACCACCATTGTGCGTGCCAGAGAGCAGAGTCTGTTTCCAGTTAGCAGAGGAACTAATACTACACTCAGCCAGTGTTCAACGCAGGAAAAATTCTCTTTTTCAGCTCAAAGAACAGCTGACCCTTGGTGGTCTGTTTAAAATGGGTTTCTATTCTGATTTGTCCGTAGCCACTGAGTTGTTTCCCTCCCTGGTAGGATACCAGCGTGCAGGATGGGAATGTTTTCTTTTAATATACTAGTATCTGAATCTCTTCGTGCATCTGTCAGCAGCCACGGTGAACTCTCCCCTAGTTTCACAAACATTATGTGTCTCCCAAGTTTTCTGCCAAAGGCTAAGCAAAGATGAAGCGGAGCAGAAAGGCTGTCAAACCTTGAGGAATACTAAGTGTGATCTCCACAGTGTTTAGCAGAAACTTCCACAGGGTTTGCATAAAACTGATAGTGATCCCACAGCAAGAACTCACCCACTAGGTATGGTTGATGACTTCATCACAGGACAGCTGCAGTGGAGAAGATTAAAGAAGAGTTTCCTTTCATCTGGATTCAAGAATCTGTGATTATTGCTTGCCTGTGCACTAGGAAAATAAAATTTAAAAAAAAAAAAAAAAAAAAGATACTAAATGCTTGTACATTAGTGAAATTCTACAGTTCTCCAGCATCAGGTGGAAAATTAAAATCTTCAACTCAAGTAACACACACTCTTTTCCATCACCAGCAATTAAATAGATGATAAATTTCCATCTGGTTATATAGTATGTGCCATAAACTTATTACCTAACATAGATAGCAGATGCTGTTTCACTTTTGCCCAAGACAGCATTTGGAATCAGAAAGAGTCTGGAAGGAATTGCAGGTCATTAGACTTGTTCCAGCATGGGATGGGAAGAGCTACTTAGGTGTTTGGATGAACTTTCAGCTGTACCAGTTCAAGTGTGCACAGTATTTGTTCAAGCTAAGAATTCTCTAAAACTTAAATTCTGCTGAAGCCCTTAGGAAATAGTCTTTAGTGAAGCAGCTTGCTGTGAGTTCATCAGCAGAACACAGATCTGGCTGCTGGCAAAGTGTTATGTTTTCTGGATTCTTCTATTGTATTCAGTACACCAAATGGTACAGTTCAGAGTATCACTAGGAAAGAAACATAAAAGGCTTTTCTTTGTTGCTTACTAAATTCTAGTAATGAAATTAAGATGAAATTAGTTTAGAAACAAATCATTACTGACTAGAGTCAGAGATTACTGAACAGAAAAACAATAAAGACAAAACAACAATCTAACAGAGTACTTTCCTGGGAAGTACTCTGTTGTGATCACATTAACATGAGAAATGTTGTGCTATAGTGCTGACAAGCAAAGAAAAGTTTCATAATGCTGTAATACCAAATCCTGTTATTGTCAAATTGCTAAAGATGCCTATGAAATATTGTTTTATACCCATGAAACTGCTAATCACTCAGTGATGAAATACTTGAAATATTAGTTTCAGCTGAATTTAAGTTGTTTCTGAGCCTCTTGTCAGACCTCAGTGTTCCTAGGGTTAAATGAGCTATGCACATTAATTGCACTGAAATTTTAATATAGCCCAACCCATTAAAACACTGCCATTGCATTCATTCAGCAAGTTCTGACTCCTTGCAAACAGAGCATATCACATGCAGGATTTCAATACCATAGTTAAATCTCCATCTGCACAGCTGTAAGTAGATAGTGTGCAAAATATCTTGGTAGAGACCACTAACCTGTTCTGCAGGTATGTGTACGTTTCTCTCCCTGTGCTGGCAGTGACTCTTGCCCTTCCATAACTAAGTCATCAAGAACATCTTAGTGATATAGAATTAACCCCAAATATTCGCCAGGGCTGATGAAAACCATGCTATGATTATAACATGTTTTGAATGGAGACTTTATCTTCCACTGATGTAATGTTATCTGCTAGTATTTTTAGCCTGATTTTCTAGAAAGCATCCATAAAAACTATCAAAACAGAGCTAGAATTCTTTTTGCATTAGAAATGTGTAAGGTTCATGCAAATGGAATTGTTACCACTATAAAGCTTGGGCACTCCCAATGACTTGGATGAGCCTTCTAACACGTACACAAAGGAAATTAAGCTTTTTTGTTGCTAGTTCTTGCACTCAGGGCCTTCATCTTAATCTTCAAAGGCCTTAATTAACTCAATCTCAGCTTTATAAAGTTCTCTGCTGTCTGTGAAGTTTATTTGTAACAGTTCTACTACTTAGAAGTGCCAAACCCACTGACCTTAAGCATACAACACGTGAAAGCCGAGAACAAAATTTTCTCAGCTATCTCCTCACATCTTTTCACCAGAGGGACGTGGAAATGCTTAGAAAACCAGTCCCCTCTGAGGTCAAAATGCAAACTACATTTTTTCAGTTGCTTGCATACACACCCACAAGAATAAAAACTGTGATAAATACATACAGGAAATGTTTGGGGGGAGGTGGGGAATAGATAGTATCAGCAGAGAAAGGCAGTAATGGAGGAAAAGGGCCACAGGTGCTGGGAAAGGCAAGCATCAGTCTCACAGGTGCTTCTGAGTCCTCCCGTGGCCAATGTGAAAATCTAGCAATGAGGAATGATTGCAAAACATAGAAGATCCTTGGAGGAAAAAGAAAACCACAATGAACATATGGGGAAAAGGTTTCAAGCACCTTGTAGGATAGGATTTGGACTCTAATCAAAAACCTGGACCCCACAGCCTCTTGCAGTTGTGAGATTCATTCAAGTGCTGACATAGAGGATGAAGGCTGTAGCATAAGAAAGCAAAACAAAATGACAATTTTTTTGAGGTTGTATGAAAAATGGCTGGTTTACAGAACAATTTTTTTGCTGGGAGTAGATAGGTAATGTCTTTCACCATTAAACTCTTTCTGCCTCTTTAAATAGCTAAAAATGAAGCCTAATAACCCATAGGTGATACCCATAGGTGTCAAATTCAGACAATGAGTGCATAAATCAAGAAACTGGGTAAGTATTTGTGTGTGAAGTTTTCATATTATAAATATTTGTGTCTCTCTCCTCACCCTGTGTGTACATACTGTAAAATGCAAGGCCCTTCAATTTCTAGAATATGAAATGAAAAAAAGGACCAAGTCAATGTTTAAAAAGTACTGAGGAAAAGAATGAGATGAGAGATACTGGACACATACACTTCATTTGCATTATGCATGAGTCACTATCACACCATCTCTGTCATAACAGTACTCCATGCACAGCTAATAAAATAAACTCCAATTACTTGTGTAGTATAAATTTTTACAGCTTTTCTAAAGGCAGAATGATGCTGAAAATTCTTCTATTCTCTTCTTTTCCAATCTTCTTACAACTTTAATGTTTTTCCTCTGTGTTTACACTTACACCAATCACTTCTGTCTGGTAGGCATGTTAGTACATCTGTTCTGTCATCAGATAACACGCTAATGCCATTGTATTGTTTATTTGAAATGTGAAACCAAGGGAAGACTGGTGAAGACCCTATTTCTAGGGAGAAAGTACACCAAAAGCTTGCTCTCTAAAATAAGGCCTAATGATAAGAAAAGCCAGCAAAGTCTCCCAAATAGGTTAGTTTACAACAGAGGAAAGACTCGGTCCCTTCCCACAGTGCTGCAGATATCTCATAACAATGCAGAATGGTAAAAACATATACAGATGTGCAAGGCATACTTACCTGCTGATTTTTGCTTCTTGAATGGCATCTTTACTCCTCTGTAACCAGCTATTCGTGCACTCTACAGGCTGTGCTTTAAAGTACAGTAGGTGTGTAAAGTTTCTTTTCCCAAGAGAAAAGAACAATTAATTCAGGTACCATCCAGCCTTGTCTAATAGGGATGTGAAACAGAAGCAGAGGCCACAGTAAGGACCCCTTCCCACAGGGGATATCAGCTTTGCACCAGGAAAGGTTCACAGCACACTCACTGCTCCCCAGTCACAGCACAGGTGGTGGGTACCTCCTTTCTCGTGTCCTGCAGGTGATGTATTCTTGCTTCTCAGACAGGTTTTCCAAGAGGTATTGAACCAACCTCCAGCTATCCAGCTGAGATCATTTGAATGTGTCTTGTTTTTCCCCACAAAAATCTGAGTGCAGACTCACAACTCTCTGCCTCACATTTCCATCCATTCTTGTACACTTTTGAGCAGCGTGTCTGAAAATCCCATTTCTGAACACTTGCTTTGCTTGTTACAAGGCATGCTAGGCCTTCTGCTCTAGGTAAGCTAGACTGTTTTTTTCTTTGGTGGAGCACCTGATAATCTCCAGTCTGAGAAAGAGACAGCAGCTTTGCATGCTTTAATCCTCAAATCAAGACAAATTTAATATAATTTCTAAATACAAGGCAAGACAAAGTAATTTACACAGAAACTGAGTTGATTTTGTGCTAAATTTGATGTTTTCATCAGAAAAATGAACAAGCAAGGTTTTGAACAAAGGCTAGACAATTATATAGCCAGAAAGTTTGTCAGGCAAGAGCTGCATAATACTATGTTTCAGAAAATCAATACCTATACTTTATACAGTTCTAAAAGTATCCTGTTTACTTCTACAATAACAACATAATTTTGTCCAGAAAATAAACCTGATAGCTATCATTAAAGTTTAATAGACAAAAAAAAAAATCCAGATTTTTTCCCCTGCTTTGTCCTTTGCTGTTTTTCGACTAGTTAAAAGGCATCACACTGTATGGCTTAAAATGCATCCATTTGTTTGTATCTGACAAAGAAGATAAAGCATTTCATCTGAGAGCTAAATCTGAAAGCTGTAGTGAATGCATTTAAGATAGAGCAGAACAGAAGGGGAGTATATGAAATAGATTGGGTGAAACCCCGACTCCTGTAGTAAAATCACCATTGATTTCATAGAGTCAAGAACTTGCCTTTCAGTCACAGCACAGAGACAGCTGACACTGCACAATTTTCAGAAGGGGAAAAAAGATTAAAAACTCAATATTCAGGATACAGTCAAGTTTAGATTCAGTTGAACTCTGAGACATTCAGAACATGGTTTATTCAGCAGAGGAAAATTATAGATGTGACAGAATTTAAGAGCAGTGTGAAGAACAGTCAAATGTAGCCTCTTTTAAAATCAAAATGCCAGTCTTTCTCTTTAATTTGAAGCACAAAAAAAACCTTCTCTATAATTTTCATAGACTATAATAGTTTAAGGATGATCTTCCAGTCTGGTCAGTTGCAATCTTCTGAAATACTTACCATGCCATAAGAATAGCAGCAATGGGAATGGGAGAGAACTGAGGGAAAAGAATAGAGCAATAACAATGTGCACCAGAGTTCATTTCGGACGACCCTAATGAATCCTAATGTGTTTGTTTCCACCGTGCTACACTGCCTAATGTTAAAAATTTGAATAACAGAAAAATATTGTCTTATATGCCTTTTAAAGCAACAGACTAAAGAATAGTAAATTCTTTTGGTGGAAAGTGCCCTGGACGTACTATGGAGCTTAAAGAATGGGAAAGGACGAAAATCCCTCAGAGCAGCAAATACTTTATAGTTTCAGCCAACATAAATTACAAAGGTCTATTGACTTCTATGGTGGTCTGCAATCTTGAAGTATTTCATTGTCTCCTAGAGGTGATCTGATGATGTCTGAAATAGCAGCCCCTCACTTTCTGCTCTGCAGATCACTGGCTTTTTTGACCATCCTGCCAATGAAATGGAAAAAGCTGTCTGAATATTGATAATAATCATGCAGAAAATTACTTTATTAAATTAAAAATGGCCTCTCAATTAAAATAATTTTTTTGCACAAACAAGGCACGGTTAAGGTTTTTTTTTATTTATACCCTTAATTTCATGGCACAATTACTAGCACTCACACATTTCCAGGAGAATGATGAGATTTAAAATAGGACACTTAAAAAATTATTATATGGGAGAAGTTGATAGATTTTCTATAAATATATTGCAAGAAGTAGTGAAAGTTAGTTCATTTGGAACTGAGTAGAATAGAAATAATACTGCAGTTTCAAAACGATTTTCAGTTCCCAGTAAGTGTAACATTACATACCAGTGAGGGCATGTTCATTGAGGCCTGATCCTCGTGACTTAATAATGCACCTATTAACTATAAGCACATAACAAACTTCACTGCAATCACAGTTAAAATCAAACCTGTGCCTTGCTGCTTGGCGGAACGAGGGCCTGGGGCTAACTGGATCATCAGCACGGTGTTTGCAATATCCTTAGAGGAGCCTTCAGAGTCAGCAGCTGGTGAAGAGCAGAGGGCGGCAGCTCAGCTTACAACTGATGTGCCTGAATGTCAGACAAGGTCTTTGAGAAGGAAGGAAGATGCTGTCTGGCTGGGAAAAAGGGAAACCATGTCCACAGCACTTATCTGAGAGCAAGGGACTGGGGGGAGGGGGGATTAGATGCACTTGTAGATAATGCAGGAAGAAGAAAGAGCACAGAGATTTCTTCAGAGTATTGGAATTAGCCTTTGGGTCTAATGTTCATGAAGTTTTGAAATCACACTGAGCTTAGCATGTTTGAGAAAACAGTTGCCACAAAAAATATAAAGTTTTGTCATAAGAAATAGTATTTTCCTTGTATTTTCTGTGAAATCAACAGCACTATTTTAAAATACCAGTAAGCATTACTGAAAATCTGTTTTGCCTGGGGAGTTAAGTGTTAGTTTTATGCTACAGAGATAGTTCCTTATCCTTCAGGATTTAGAAAAGTGAAACAATTTTGTACAGATTATCAACACCATTACTTATCATTTGCTTGCATATGTAAAGATAATCACATGTACAAATGCTTGTGGTGTTGGGCAACTATAACTACCCATAAAAATAGGTTGAGGGTGGGTTCAAATCTAATTCTACAAGGGTGGTGAACATTTCATTGCATGTTTTGAAGACTGACTTTTGAAGCAATTTCCAGGAGTCAACTCTTTTGCTCCTTAATATTTTTCTTAAATGGAACAGGCTGCTCTTCTCTTTCAGCACTGTAATTATCATTAGCCTCAGAAATTACTTTGCAATTCATAAAAGTTTGAATTCTTCATGTGCATTGAACAAAATCCTAATATAAACAAGCATTTATTGCAAACTCATTCCATGGTAATTAATAGCCTAATTTATATCTGTTTAATATCTGACATATGTCTGTAATGGGCAAGTTTCTGTTCTCATTGTTGTCTTCCTATTGCTCAAACTTGCACACTGGAAACTCAACACTCAGCACTGGTCCAAAGTAAAATAAAAGCAATCCACAGTAACTATTTTACAGCCTTTATTCTGAATCTCCCAAAAGCAACAGACATGGTCTATCTTTAGACTTTGGACAGATAGAAAGCTCACTATGTTTCTCAGGCCATTTAAATTTCTGAAGCTCAAAAGGTTAAAGCAGAAGAGAAGTATTTTCCTGCCAGAACACAGCTCAGAGAGGTTGCTTGCAGCTGCAGCAAAATATTCAGTAGGTGTTTTCATGAATGGTCATGAAAAGGGAGGGACAATTATTCTACAGTTCCCCCCCGAGTAACTGAATAATCCTCCAGGGAAGCAATGCCTCAGTAATCCTGCAGTGCATGAGTCAGCATCAGTGTGTGGGAGAATTGTTTTCTTTTCTACAGCTCACCACAGAAATTGGAAAATTTGGAAAATTTGCAACATTATCAGATTTAAAAATGCAAACTTCTGTAGGTTTTTTTTTTAATTTTTCATCACTATGTATGGACCTTTTTGCAGTAAGTTAGAGTCTTAAAAGGGTATATGTACTGTAAATATGAATTTGGCATTATAACTTCTGCTGTGCATTGGGAATGGAAAAGGGAAATATAATTTATTGCATCTGCTCTGTACTGAGAGGGTGAAAAAATGAGTTTGAAGAAGAGTGTCTACTTAGACAGAAGACTGAAGAATGCAGTCTAATTAATTTCAAGAGCTTTCCTCAAACGTATGGTATAAACACTGTCTCTGAAAGCACTGCCAGGTTAAAGAAAGAAGCAGTGTGGATGTAATAGGCCCTCCAACACTCAAGTCTTTCCTCTGGTGCTCTGAGCATGCACAGTCATGAACCACTGTGCCTAAGTGACTCAACAGGATGTTTTACCCACAGCAGGTACTGTCCTAAGTTTGCATCTGAAGAAAATGGAACACAAAATAGGCCCCCGAATTATCCTACATATATCAGCTAATCGGTGGCAGATCTGGACATTAAACTTTGACCTTCTGAATCCTAATCCTCTGCTTATCAACCAAGACAGTTTCCATCCAACCTGTCCTTTGGTGCATGGTATCCACTAACTGCTCACCTTTCCCAGAAGAGCTACAGAAAATGCTCCAGGAACAGAGCAATATACTTGCTTCTTAGTGTGTGCTGTCTGACTATTTATATAGATGACTACTTTCAATTCCAGTAGGATATGTATCTTGAACTCCTTATGTCTGTGCCCTCAGCCATAGTACACTGGTATGTAATAGCATTGCTGCATTAAGGCATTCTATCCATCACTGAATTATGCATGCAGGCAGTAGCTGTTCTGAATAGCTATACACAGATATGGGTTGAATTACAATGGAAAGCTTCCTCTGTATACATAGTTAGGGACGATTTTATCAGTGCTATGTACACTGGAAAAGAAAGGACTTTTGGAAGGAAACATTTTTTTCTGGAAAATGGCATTATATGAAATCAGAACTAGTGTTGTGAACAGCCATGAGGAATTATTTAGGAAGTTATTCCACTTTCTGTTTATCATTTCACATGGTCTATTTTTTATAGGACTCCATCATGTGAACCACCTGAGACTTACAAATAGTGTATCCTCACAATATGCAGATTAGCTCTCACTCTCTTCCAGCTTCTTTAAAAATTCATTTTTGTGTATCTTGCAAAACTTTCTTCTCTATAAAAGCAGGCTTTTGGATTTTGAAGACATGTCCACCCATGTGTATGTGTCAGATCAAGGATTCTATGAAGCAATAGCTGGCAAAGCTCAAGGTTTCACTAGTGCTAGAGCCAAATAAGAGTTTTCCAAGTGTTTTTCTTACTAGCCATATACAACCTTTCCTGCATTCTGTGCTGTTTGCCTCTATTATGATTTGAAATATGCCACAGGAACACAGGATACACAGGCCAAGTATTAAATGAAAACCATACATTATACCAGTATCACTGAGAATAACTTGAAAAGAAACTAAATCTGTCAACGTGGTTTAGGTAGCAGCAATGGAAGTGCATTTCCTTGATGGTTAAACTTCTTGACTAAAAATAATTTGGAAAATTGCATTCTGGTGAAAATGAAAATAATGTTCTTAACATCAATAGTAAGGTTTCTATAGGGATTTCTAAAACTTTGATCTTTAAACCTTCCTCCTGACTTTGTCACCTTTGTTTTTCAAAGCAGCAATGGAATTCTAAAGTAATATATTGAAAATGAGGAAAAGGTAGATTTCTTACTGAAAAGTGAATGCAGTAAACATTACTGTATTTCAAAGCTTCCCCATGAGACAAGCAAAACTGAAAGAAATGCAGCCTATCCAAAACACCCCATGGACACAAACTGGGACTTTTATAAGCTGTGGTCTCTCTTTGGCCCACAGAGTTGTCTGATTGAGGCTAGACAGGAGTCAACTGCTCAGCATATCAGCAGCATATCAGCTGCTGACCGAGGGCAGATCATTAAGTACTGATCCCAGGAGTTTCACTGAATATACTATTGTTTACTAGAACTGCTTGAAGCTCAGTATTCTGTGTGTTGGATATCATGTTTAATGATATTCAGGATCTGTAACATTTTTACTTGCATGGGTAAGCCCTTCTCTTCTCTTTAGCAGCTGAGGAGTCATCTTTATCTTACATAAAGATAAAACACTATTGCAAAATAAATAATAATATATTATGTGCTTCCATAAACCATTTTGTCTATCAAGATATTGCACGTGGCTGCTGTCTTGTAATCTAGAGCTTTGATAATATAGCTCAATATATTTTCACTGGATTACTTCTCATTCCAGAACTGTAAACCCTTCCTGTTTTGAGCCTTAGATCAAAATTTTATGCATTTCATATTTTGGGATTATGTCTGTCCTCCACGCTTGCATTTCTACCTTTGTGCTTGCCCATGTATCATAAGTATTATCATCTGGATAGAGGTATTAATTGTCACCTGGATATAGACAAATGTCTGTTTGGCACAACCTCTGAATTTAAATTTGTGAACTAGATTCAATATTTCTTTCTCCCTCCTTCTGTTTGGACTTGTTTGGATCAGAAGCATTAAGGGGCAGTGCCGGTTGGTGGGGGACACCATGTAAAGAACCAAATCCTCATGAACAGAAGATTGCACAGTTAATAAACCTTTCCCTTTTTTCTTTAAATTATCATTTCATTTGTATCCTAGATCATGTTTATGGCAAGATTTTTTTTTTTTTAATTAATTTTGTTCTGAGAAAGTAAAGAGTCACTCAGATACTGTTCAGCTTCACGTGCTATACGGGGCTGCCACAGAGGATGGCCTATTTTCCACACAACAGCAACATGTTTTTTGGGCCTTCCTAGGCTTTATTTTCAATTCTGTTGTTTCCCTTCTGCAACAGCAAAGACTATATTGCAGTGTGGAATGCCACAGGGGTATATCAAGAAGATTTTTATTAAATCGTAGTGCTGTATATTCACAAAACAAAATTCCGCCAGAAGGTAAATCCCTTTCTTAAAGCCTACAGTACATTATTAGACTTGTAGAACACATGAGCTAGGGAAGATCTACTGAACCATGTTAAATTACCTTACAAAACAACTGATTACAAAACATTCCTTCCACTTTCAGGGAAAAATCTTCATGGTTTATTTTTAATTGAATAGTGGGTTTGATTTTAAAATATATCACATTCACCAGTTAGCAGTAAGGTGGCCTCATGAACCCTGGAGCATGTGTCTTAACAATAAGTTAAAAAAATAACAATAGGATTTCTGTGTACTGTGCTTTTAATTGACTAAGGCTCCTCCTATTTCTAGATAGCCATTAAATAATGAGAGCAAAATTATTAAGGAGGCATGAAAACACACTTAAGCATACAGAATACGCTTTTTTTTTCCAGTAAGTTTTTAACTTCTGTTTCTCTTTGCCTCCTGCTAGAAAATAGAGGTAATTTGGGCAATTTTCAGACTATGCACTTCCATTATTCCTCTTGGTTGCATTGCTTTTCTAGAATAACATAGAGACTTTTCTAACTTTTAACTTAAAAAAAAAAAAAGACACTTTTGCATAAGAATAGAATCTTATCATTCTAATTCTGGGATTAATTTTCTCTCTTCTCCCGTGTTTTTACAATACCACCCTGAGAGGGAGAAAAATGGGAGAATAAAGAAGACATAACAAGCTCTAAAAAATATTGATTAAGATATTGAAGCTACAGGTTCCCTCAAATTGAAATCACAGTGTATACATGTTCATGGTAAATAATTCTATATCACTGCAGATTCTGGAAGCAGATATGGATTCTTCCTGAAATCTCTGAGGTAGTGAAGGTCTCAAATATTTTTTTTTCTCAAAAAAGTTTCCATTTGTGAAGATGACTAATGATATCCCATGGGACTACATATTGGAACAATTTTCTTAAGCTTACCCCAAGTAGGAGGACAGAAGATGATGCCTCTGGCACCACAGTGTATCCATTTTCCTTATAAATAAATAAGTTAAAAGTATCCCAGTATTCAGTCAGCCTTAATAAAAGTTTTGCAACAATAAAATTTACCCCATGATTTTTATAATACTTCATGCTGAATAGTTTCCAGCATGGTGGGAAGCTACATTTTTAAGAGAGAAGAGCAGGTCTGTTCTAGAAAGAAAGAGTAAGCACAAGGATATGCCCTGCATATTTACAGTGGTTTCTATTTTTCCTTAGATTACAAAGTTAAATGATTAATACTTTCATTTAAAGGTTAATCAATGAAATGATGCAATGAGCATGCAAGATATTTTTTCAGAGAAAGGTAAGAAACCCTTACACACTGCAGCCAAGCAGGCAGATCTTACTCTGGATAGCATTCACAGGATCTGACAATGATGTGGGAGGTAATTATTCCTTCTACTTGATCCCAGTACAATGAAAAACATTTTTCTTCCTTCCGTTGCTATAAAAGGTTACTGTAAATAAGATTATTATGATGAGTTCTTCAGGACCAATAAGATAGGAACAAACATAAATTACCTTAAATTATACCAAAGGCTTATCTTTGGCCATTAAAGCACTGAAACTGTTCTATGGAAGTAGTGAAGTCTCCTTTGCCAGAGTTTTTTAGGATGGGTGAGACAAACATCTGTCAGAATAATGTTAGCGTAGACCATTAACCAGCTTCATTCCTAAGGACTGGAGCAGATGGTCTTCCAAGGTTCTGTGTTTCTGCTCTTCTGAGAATCTTATTGACTTAACATCCAGCTGGATATCTTCCTGTTACACTTCCCCTAGCATAAATTTTTTCTTGATGTACAAACTTCATGTTTATAATACTGTGAGCGTACAGGGATTCAACAGGCTTCCCATTATTTGAGTATTCTTCTCACTGCTGCACTTCTGTAGACAAATTTTCAGTGCCTTTCTCTAAATGCACGCAGCAAGTCTGAGCAGAGATAAAGCCAAAGTAAGCAGCAATTTAGAGCCCTGATGTCCAGTACAAGTGCTGACTCTTCCCTCTCTCCTGGCTGTGCTCATACCAACAAAACCAGCAGCTTTCTCCTGCCAGATATCCCATCCCTTTCTTTGGCAGCAGGATCAAAAAAAAAAAAGTGCTATTTTCAGAGTTTCTCCTGTAATACAATCACGACAGAATATGAAATTGCTAATTAAACTCCTCAAGGCATTTGGGCAAAGGTTCTTGGAAGCAGTGTTTCTTAGACATTGCGTGCTACAGTGGCTCCTCCTAGTACAATTTGGCACAGTCTGAGGGGTGCCTGCAGGAACTACTATCAGGCTGCCTCACACAGATGGTAGGGACAGGCTTACACATCTGACCTATCTCATAACACATGCCTTACATTGAAGGTGCAGGCAATGACAGCTGAGGGCAATCTGTAATACTTCCGTGGAGAGATGACACCAGGGATGCTCCTGTTTGCCATTTGCACACAGTCCCTGGCATGTCATTGGAATGCTGGGCATAAGAAAGCTTAAGGATTTAGAACTCACAGTCTGAAAAATACAGAAGAAATTAAGTGGGACTTTGGCTTTAGAAGTCTTTGATACTTTAGTATTCAAACTGTAACATTTTGCTTTGCCTTATTTTAGAGTTGTCCAAGTCTGCAGTCAAGTACGAGCTCATTAGCAAAGTCTCTGAAGTTTTACCTATGAGTATGCTGGAAATGCCTCATTTTTAACGACATCCAATATTCAGGAGCCAGCTGATACATAGCTCCCTCAGTCTTTGCAGATGAGGTTCTCTCCATCTCTCTTGCTCAACTGAGAGGCATTCTAGACCACACCTATTAGAAAAGGCCCTGCACATAATATAGATGGTGCTCATAGCTGCAGTACCTCAAATCCCTAAAGACCTTTGACAGTACAAACCTTCACAGAAGGAGGAACAAGCCCCAGAATTAGGCTGGAGTGGTATTATCTTAACTTCCTTTTTCCAGGAAACAGTCAAATATTCCTTGGGTCAGGGCAAGAAAGGAAAAACAACATGAGATTGAACACTCAGGGACTAGGCCTTAGGCTTCTTGCGGAAGAGAGTACTTGTTTTTAAATATTGAATTTTCAATTGGAAGAGATAGCAGAAAGTGAAATTCTTCTCTTCTCCCAGATGAGAATTAAAAGAAAACACTGATCTATAGTGACATGTTCACTCATGGATTTTTTTTTCTAGGTCACAATGAATATTTAACATGTCTGTGAGGATGGATACAGCTTCCACTAGAGTGACCCAGAAGAATCTTTTCTTTTTCACCTCAGAGTACCATCAGCTCTTGACGTCAGTAATTTGACGATGGAAAAAGTAGGTTTAACCCCCTTATAGCACAGGAAGGAATCTAATCTTCTTGTAGTTTTTTGCATAGATACTCAGAGAAGTCCACCTGTGGAAGAGACCCACTGCTAAGGCCATACTTGGTGAGAAGGACCAAGGCAAATGGGACTCACACCAAGGTGAAATCTTGTGGTTTGAAACCAATATGGGAGTAGAGGCTGTGTTATGTGATGTGATCAAAATCTTACCAGTTTCTGTTGGTTAACATGTGCCACCTGCTTCTGTTGGCTTGCTGATTTTGGGGGAATCACATGCTTAGAGCCTCTATTTTTGCTTGCATTGCACATGAAGCAATACATGGCATTAGCTACATAACTCAGGGCTGGGGTAAACTCACAGTCGGGTTCTTTAATAGCGAGTTAAAACTTTCTTGTGAGCCAAGATCTGGATTTCACATTTTCAGTCTCCACTGCAGATGACTGTGTTTCAGGAAGGAAAGATAGAAAAACAGTTGCTATTTTATACTGTTACTAAGAAGTCAAGTTTTCTGGACATCCTCCAGAGGTGAGTGTTAGCTCAGTGGGTCAGTTGCCAAGAAAACTCTGCTTCTTGTACATACAAGTTTTATCCTTGTGATTCATGGTGTTGCTATTTCAATGGATATAGCTGTCACGAGAGATTATGGCCAGACTTGCACTGCCTTTCAGGTAACACGAATTCATGGATCTGCAATCTGCAATACCTGCAATGGGAGCTGGGAGCTGGTATTTATAATCCAGTCAAATAAGACTTAGACAGCAACTAAGTTTCAGGTGAGTCCTCTCAGGGAATGTTATATGCAACTGAAGTAATTCTGAAGTCATTCAAGGTGGTGGTTTCAGGGTTATGTATAGAAAACTTTTCTCAACAGTCACAAAATTGTGTGGCCATAAATGGACCACAAGTTCACACTGAAAGTGACTGTGTGCAGTCATGCACATGATAGGAACTCTTTCCTAGCTATGAGTCTTTGAGTATTCAGACTCAGAGACAGACAATTGCACTGTTTATTTAGCTTTTCTGAAGAAGACACAAACAGGTCATTGTAAAAAAAAAAAAATTTAAATATTGAAAGAAAAGAAAACTTTCCTTTTAAAAAAACTCTTTCATTTAGAAAATGAGCTTGAACAAAACATTTCAGCTGTTCACAACTGAAAGTGATTCAGTACCATAGGAAAATATTGTATGAAAGAGAAGAATATTATCTTTAACTTCATCATGCCTTTTCTGACTCCTCTCTTGAGTTTGAGAAACAGTCGGCATCAGCAGTGGATCATCTGTGCTGCACACAGCCCTGTTTGGCAAATTGCAAACAGCCATCTCCTGGGACTCTGCTCCAGTTTGCACGTTTATCCCTACTGGAGGCCCTAGCTAAAATAAGGAACACTACATCTGCAATGTGCATTTATTCTGTTTCCTCACAAAATAAATGTAGATGGATATAAAATAGTCTTTGAGGGGAGAAAGGCAGGATGTTTGGGGACTGAGGATATCTGAAGAATCTTTAAAACTTTCTGAAGGCTGGCGAAGAGCATGAAGCAAAAATGTGGTCAGCAGAGGAATTTATACAGAAACTTGCTGGACTCCTTGCAGGAAACACAAAAGGGTTTATGTAGTCAAAGGTTATATTAAGGGTGAACCCCCTCTAGCAGTGTTTATTCCTTACTTCTAATTTTGGTAGTTTACTCAGTTCTCCCATATGTCAAATAAAAAAGTTTATCCATACTTCATTTTCTACTATTCAGTTGTTTGCAAAGTGACTAACTTTTCATTCTTTCTTTCTTAAGGATATTGAATTCATCCCAGGACTAGAAGCTGACATTCTAGGAATTTTACAGTATAAAATATGACAGCTACCAAGTGAAGTAATTGTAGTGGAAAAAAAGTCATGTTTTCTAAGAGGCTGTGGAGCAGTGTGCAACTAAATCTGGCAAAGAACTGAATGCTTCCATTTTCCATTGATGTCAGCTCTCAGGACATCATCTTATAAATGGGAAGCTGTCTGAAGAAGTATTGCAGTCTGACAATGAGGGGGCAGATTTAAAATAGATTAAAAAATTAATGACATAAGGAAACACATAGCCTGAAAGGATGATGTTTTTAATGTGTCTTGATACTTTGCTGTGTATTCAGAGCCACTCTACTAAGTGTATTGGCTGTTTTTGCAATGTTTACAACCAAAGAAAGATCTGCTTTTTCAATCCTATGACCCAGAATTATTTTAATTGTACTGTTAAGCAGGTAACTTTGAGGCTCTTTTTCCTTTAAAAACTCCTAATAAACGGATAGTCAGTGCAAGCCCATCTCTAATTCCTCTTCTGTGACTGAGATTATCAGCCTTCCAGTACCTAAATGGGACCTACAAAACAGATGGAGAGGAATTGTATACAAGGGCATGTAGTGACAGGACAAGGGGGAATGGCTTCAAAATTAGAGAGTAGGTTTAGATTAGATATCAGGAAGAAATTCTTTACTGTGAAGGTGGTGACACACTGGCACAGGTTGCTCAGAGAAGTTGTGAATGCCCCATCTCTGAAAATGTTCAAGGCCAGGTCAGGTGGGACCATGAGCAACCTGGGATAGGGGAAGGTGTCCCTGCCCTGGGGTGGAACTGGATGATCTTCAAGGTCCTTTAGAACCCAAACCATTCTATGATTCCATGACCTAGAGAGATGGAATGACATTAATTCTGTTGTTTCCAAGAGTGTCTCACTAAATGAGTCTGTTCCCTTCTGGACAGGCTGTTTCTAGACCCCCTACAACAGAAGACACTGGACTTTGAACTGCCAGCTCTATCTAAAATCACGTGAAATTTTTGCTGTTACCTGGAATCAGTTCATTCGCTAAGCAAAAGTCACCTTGAATGTCCTTCATTCCCTCAAAAATGCATTTGATTTCCTAATTCAGAGATTATTGCTCGTAATAACATCAAGGGAAACCTACAAGAAGATGACAAGCGCTAATGATGGCCCACAAGAGGAGGTTTCCAGCAGCAGTTTCATCAAAAGGATACAAGTCAGCTCCCATTCAAGAAGAGGAATAAATTGTGGCACTCTTTTTAGCAATTGCAGCTTGTGACTCACTTGTGCAAAGCAGTGCTTCCTCTAAGATATCTTTCTGTTTAACTCAGCAATAGAACTAGCTCGGGAAGTAAAGAGCAGCAGGATGCAGGGAATTAACAGCTATGAAAAATGTCACAATTTATGAAACTTTTTAAAATAATAAACTGAAGCACTAAAAAGGCATAGGTTTCACTTTGGTCAACTTTTTTTTTTTTTTTTTTAAGAGGCTTCTGGTTTTCCTTAATTTCTTCTCCAAATGAAATTCACAATACAGACATTTTTTCAGTTTGCTGTAGGTTGACAAAAATGTGCTGACTTACTCACTACTTTGCCCTAGTGCTCATTTTCTTCCATTCTGTAGAGGGTTCAAACCTTTTGTTTCCCAAAGGAAAGATTCTGGATCAGCTGGGATGAGATGTTCTCATGGAAACATTCAAATATGCAATTGTTATCTGATACGTCCTTACATGTTCTTAGAGCTCAGCAAGTCATATGTTACTGTATTCTCCCGTGGAAAGCCAGCCTATAATCTTCTCTTTCTCTATTTTGTGTGGGGCTCTAAGAAGTCAGTTGAAATATGTGAGAAGGTGTGGGCAATTTAAGACAAAAAGAGGAATGAGGTAAGATGCTTTGTAATTTATGCATTGCTGAGTAACGTAAATTAAATGGGATGGCTAGATCCTCTGAATTTCTGGTAGCCAACCTTCCAAACAAAATCCCGCTACTTCATGACTGCCTAGAGAAAAGCAGCTACAGCCTTCTTGGCCTCTTTCCTCTGTCGAGGGGTTAGGCCCTTGAAATTGAAACGCTTTCAGAATTCCTGAAACCTTTTGTCTTTATGTCAGAGCAGGAGGGGGAAGAGGCTCCTCGAGGTCAGCTGCCCATGTTGAGTGTATCCCTTGTCTCTCTTATGAGGAGCATCTGCCAAAAGCTTCCTGTTCCTGGAAATGCATGGAATTAACAAACCTCCTACAACTGCACCTGCAAAACAAAAAAAAAACCTCTGCCTCTTGTGTGTTACTAACAGGAATCCTCCATGTCATTCTTCCCCAAGTTTCAAACCTTAGGGATATTCTGCCCCACAAGAACTAGATGGGGAAGTAATTATCATTATCCGTTGCAATGTCAGTGTAACTGTTTTCTTTATCTCTGTGTGGTTGTAAAAGTCAAAGAAGGTCAAACCATAAAACCTGTGCTTGTCTTTCTGAATTCCTCAAGAAGTGAAGCCAGATTTGCAACCAAGCTTTGCCAATGATATATCTTATTCTCTGCACCATTTTACTGCTTTAAAAAATGGCAAATGTGTCTATATTTTTTTGTGAAATGCATAATTTGAAGTCAAGAACATATAAAGTGAAGATACAATAAAATTTAGGTGGCCTAAAATAAACATTTCTTCAATAAATATTCCATGCCTTGACT
Source organism: Myiotriccus ornatus (assembly GCA_036023395.1). Lineage (NCBI taxonomy): Eukaryota > Metazoa > Chordata > Aves > Passeriformes > Tyrannidae > Myiotriccus > Myiotriccus ornatus. The sequence goes on along the minus strand of JAYRBT010000082.1, from coordinate 125,513,800 downwards.
ATAATTTGAGTCTTCTGGTTTATACAATAGATATTACAAAATGTAACCAATCACACTGATCTTCACTAGACTCTAAAACTCCAGAGGATCCTTGGCATAAGACTGACAACCAAAAAATTTCAACAAGAAAACTTTTCCAAGAGGATGTTATTCAGATATCTCATGAAGGAATATCAAACCAGAAGAATATCCCCATGTTGTCAATAAACTTTGGGCTATGAATTATTATGCAGACTGCACACAGGACAACTTAACTAGGGGAACTAATTTTGGTGGGTTTCACCATTAGTTCTTGACAGTTGCATGATAACAGGACTCTATAAATCCACTGAATACAGAGAGATACAATAAGAGTATCTTTTTGCTTGTTTGTAAAATGTCCATGGAGATACGCACAGTGAATGTAACATGACAGTGAGACCATAATTATTCTGCTGAGAGAACCCACTTGGGGTTTTAAGTTGCTATCGGGGAAAAATCTGATTAAAAACAATTGTAAAAGTATCTTTTACAATGCAAATATTTTTTCAATTTCCACTGCAGAAGAAATATTATATCTCCAATAATTCTTATTGAAAAGTTTTTACCGTGAAACTATGGAGGCCTTGAAGCAAAAAAAAACCAAAACTCTCTGGCTTTGCTTACAGAGCTATGCAAGGAAAAAGAATGTACAAGGCACACTTACCTTCTGTACTGTCTGTGCCTCTGAGAGGTGACAGCCCACATGTGAAAGGCTTCTTAGAAAAGCTATCTTCCAGTTCCATTCAAAAGGAGCAAGAAGGTTGTTGACCCTTGTCTGCAATCATCCCCATTGCCCCATGGCCCTGCTGAAGTGGATATTGTACACTAGCAGGAGCTGGCCTGGGAAAAAACTCCCCTCAGACAGCTCAGTAATACCAGGATTTGATAAACTCTTGTCTGTGACCATGTCCATAATCTGCATGCTGCTCCTAGAGGTGAGTGCAGTGGGTTCAGGAGTAGCAGATTTGGAAGGGGCTGTTCAAGTGAAAGGAGAAGGGGCCTGGTAGTGGGGGAGCGGCTCAACAGGAAAGAATAAAGACTGATCTGAACACAGAGGCTGAAGACTGAATGTCCAGCCCCCATAAGAGGGATATTCTTAGTCTACACATGGTGCCCTTCCTGTTGGGAAGTCTGCCAACTTCCAACAGTTTAAGGATAACCTACAGATTGGTTTACTACTCTGCTTTGAAGGTGAACTTTCCAGCCACTAAAAACATGGTTTTAGTAAAGTGTGAGGCCAGATAGAGTGGGAGAGTTCATCTGTTTTAGACAGTATGCCTTGAGGTTGTTCACATGGTGGGGAGGCCCACATGTGAATTCACCTTCTCCATTACTTCTCAGTGATCTACCTCTACATTAGAGGCGTTACTTAATGAAACTGAAAATCAAAATGGATTTATTGAAAAAAAATGAGGTCATTTGGTCTTTCTCTCAAACACAAGTTTTTGCTTTTGTCTTGGAAATCTCTATTGATTGCTTGTCTTAAACGTTTGCATCTCTCAGGGATACTGGTCCCCTTCCTCCTTATCAGACTGTGAACTTTCTTTAACCCAGCTCTTCTCATTCACTAAAATGTCTCTTTGACCTGCCCTGTAAAGCAGTTGACCTTTCCACCTCCCTCATTCATATTCACTTCCAAGATATCTACATGACACAGGCCATCTTTATGGGTGAATAAAAAGAGCAATCAGGCTTAACTATCTAACTAACACCTATTAAAAGACCTCAACATCTGCAAAGTATTATAGCTAGTGTAATATATAACACTGTAGAACACTTCTGACTCCCTAAGCCTCTAGGCTTACAGGGAACTGGGACAGCCATCCTCACCTCCGGCTAGGTGAAAACTAAGGGGTGAAGACATGCAGAATTGTGTTGAGTATTCCTCCTAAAGAAGCAAGCTTAAAAAAAGAAAGTAGGCAAAGCATTCCACCCTCTCTGTACTTGTGTACTGTAAACTTTGTCCCTTGGTATAATAAAGAAACTCAAGGGAATATAATTACATTTAGTTTCCTTACAGTCCCCCCAGATGGAGAGCTGTGGATACAGTGCAATCTTATATTCTGAGCAGGAGATGTATCTTGAAGTTTTATGTCATGTCAAGCTTAATGGATGCCTAATGCTGCCTGCTGCTTCTGGAAGACTTTTGGAAGGGGTTTTATTCCTTCACTGCCATATAACCCTTAGACAAACACTTATTACTTCTAAAAAAAACATTGAAAATGTCTGTTTTGTGACTGAAATACACTTGTTTTGCACATATTTATATATATAGAGAGAAAGAGTAGTAAATATACAAGAAAAGGGAAGAAGTTATTCAAACACCTTTCATTTTGAGCAATACCGAATTTGCTGCTACCAGCTGCTATACAACATGCGAGTTTCCTAAGTCTCTCACAGAAAAAGCTATGGCATGAAAGAGGCATTAGTTCTTCTTTTGGCATCTGATACTTGGTGCCACCATATGTTGATCCTGCATGCTGAGATTTGTATCCTTCATCTAATATTACCTTTTTTTCCCCAGTGTTGTTTTGGTAGAAGATGAGAGATCTTAGTGCAGTGTCTGCTTGCATTTGTCCTGCCAGGCTCTGTTTGCATCATTATACATCTCATTAAACAGTCAAGGTCAAATCAGCAACTAAGATCTCCTGTATGTGGTTCCCTGTGGGTGGCTAAGTAAATTAAGAACTCAATAAATATTTGATGTCTTCTGAGAGATGAGAAGTAGCTTTTTTTGTTCTTACAGAAGCTCCTTGGCAAGTATCAATTTTTAATGGAACAGCCAGCCTGTAATATATGTTGAAAGGCAATTGTCTTGAATGATGCAGCTACAATATTGGCAGACCTTCATCTAATGACAATGTTTTTGTTCATGTGATTTATAGTGAATTCAGCTCTCATGGCTGAGCATCAGCTCCTGTTAGCACTTGTATCACTAACGAGTAATACCTGCAAAGAGCGACAGACCCTTCTCCAAATAAATTCTGCAAAGACGTGTCCATGGTTATGACATTCCCTTTCTGTCCTCAAGAGACTCAACAGGACCAATCAGTTACTTGTGAAACCCCTTGAGGGAATTCTCAGATAGCAGAGACCTGGCAAAATCATCTCTTTGCTACCCAGTGACACCTTTTTCTCTGAGTAGAAGCCACTGTGCCCATGCCCAAGGAGTGACTGTGCCTGGAGTGTTGCCATATATTAATGTCTCTTGATGTTGTATTTCCCAAAAGGATTAATTGTTGGGTGAAAAAACCCTGGAGCCATTTGGGACTGTCTGTTTAATCAACCATGTGTTTATGAAGTGAAATGGCAGTATACAGTCATGTGAATTTTTTTAGGGGGTGTTCCTTCATTCTCCCACAAAATGCTTTGTACAGTCTCATGGATCAGACCATGTCAAAACATGATCCTGGTCTAGGATCTAGACTAGAGATTAGCTTAGTTTATATTGTGTGATAGTTGTGCAACAGAGCTGTCCCACATCTGCTTTTGTTCTGCCTGATGGAAGGTGGCACGGTATGGTCCATACTGTGTGCATGAAAAGCTCAGGAAGAATCAGTCTCCAGAAAGCAAATAACTTCCCTTTCACCCTTCCCAACTCCCAAAGAAAATGGATGTAGACTGTTGACTGGCAGATTACTTCAGGATAGCTGTCTTTAGGATGTAAATGTTCTGCATTTCAAAACAGGACAAAAGTTAATTTGATTGTGAGGCTGAATGTTGTAGAGACTGCCTAAAGGAGATAATAGGCTTCCTGAGGTCAATAAAAAGAATAATAAAAACTCCAGACTGGACCCAAAAGTGTAACTCATGATCTAGTACATATGACAAAATTTTAAAATATCTGAAGAATATTTATATGAATGCTTTACACATTAGGAATTAAAAAAAAACAAAACCAAACTTAATTTGTTTGACACTAGAAAAACTTGCACTTATTTAGTGCTCTTTCTGTTTGTTCAAGATGAAATCTGTAGTGCTGTTAATTTCTTCCCATGATTATTCCATTTCTAGAAGTAGACATTTTTGTGCTGATTTACATAAGACTTACAATTATACAGTAAACAACTGCAGCATGGGTATGTATCTCTTCTTTTATGTGCTAAGTCAAAGAAGAAAAGTTGCATTGACAGTATCACAAAACATAGGTATGCTGTAATTGTCAGTTTTGGTAAATGAATATAACACTATTAATGCTATTCCTTTGAAAATTGCAATAGCAGCTCTGTTTAATTCTGAAGCTGAATACAATCCCTGTCATTGAAACACAGCACTTCCCTCTCCTTCCTGCGACTTGCATCAGTTTCCTACTCCGATGAACCATGGAGACGGTGTCTCAGTCCCCACTCTGGCACATCCTACACTAGCTTCAGAAAATATTGTATGTCTGTACCTCCATCTAGCAAAACCAGAAATATTAGCACAGTCAAACATATATGTACTTCCAGAATGTTATCATGGATAAATGTATCCCAGTAAATTCACAGTAATCCATTGAGCGATACTTTTGTTTATAACCAGACCAAAATGGCTCCAATGGTTTTATATTCATTCATTTTGCTCATAATCAGAAAATCTTCATTTGAAGCATCCAAAGAACATATATTTTTCCTTGTTCTTAAAAGAAGAAACCATTATGATCACTGCAGAGCTGATTGCCTAGACTGATAAAATGTTCCATACATTCAACCCTTATGTAATGGTTTCTGGTTTGGAATTTTACTTGCAAAAGTATTGACAGAGAAAAAAACCTTACAAAGTAAGTTTCATTTTTTAGAATACTTCGCTGCTGCGAGTAAAGATATTGTACCTTGAGATGCTGTTAAGCAGTTCTCATCCTGATGATTGTGGTTTCTACAGCTACTAGTTGTAACAATCATTCTCACCACTGCTGCATGCGAAAGATAGAAATACAGGCAAATTCAGGCTGGTTGACTTTTTATTACTTGGTTGGGGGTTGGTTTTGTTTTGATGTGGGTTTTTGATTCTTTTTTCTGTAGTAAAATGAAGCAAGTCCTTGGCAATATACCTGAGATTTTAGTGATTTCTGCAGTAGTACCTTTCTGAAAATTGCCACTCGACTTCAGGTCTCAGAAACTGAGCGAACTGAAGTTGTTTCACTGCCTCCCTGGTGTGTAGGCTGGAAAAAAACCTGTCTGCAAAAAGGAGGCTGAATCACAAGCAATACCAGGCAGCCTGCAACAGACCTTTAAAAACAAGACGTCTTGTACCATTTGCCAAACAGTAGGGAAAGTGTGAAGATGACTAAGATGATTCAAAGCCCTTTTAAAAGCCCTCACATGCCTCATCATGCTGAGTTTTACAGAGAGTAATTTACTCCCACCACAACTTTTTGCTACATTCAAATGAAAACCTGGAGACTGGTGTTAAGTTAATGTAGTACTAGTGGAAAGTACTAAACCTCATCTTGGAAAGCTTCCCTCTCCATGAAATCTGAATGGCATTCTGGGGGGAAAGGGTAATGTAAGAAATTGATTTTATGTTCACTGCAAGAAAGCAGGAGCTAAACCTCTCTCCATGTTCATGCAGGGTGAGGATACAAATCTACTTTAACGAATTCTTGATTAGCACCTCAAGCCCCATCCCACCTCAAGAACTGCCACCATAGATCTGAATTAATATTGAATGCTATTACAGATATTGGTCTAGAGTGATAAAGAAGAGACTGCAAAACAGTAAGACAAGAAAAAAAAGGTTTTATTGTCTATTTGGGCAACAGATAATATTTTTTTCCTATCTTACTGTATTTCTACTTTTTTTGCATTTAAGTTAGTACCTTTCAGCACAGGGTACGAGACTCCACTGCTGTTGACCAAACTCCAGTGAAGCAGTTACTCCAGCTCATGCATTTTCTAAAAGATAAGGACAAGAAGCATGGAAAAAAAAGAAGTTACTTTCAATGCTGAATTATCTATTTTGGTATCAGCTCAACACATTGGGCAATGTAATGTTATCTGCTTTTAGAACAGATTACCTACTTGAATCAATGGCCACCTCTTAAAAATTGATAGCATATTAACTTCCTTTATACTTTTATTTTTGATTTCTGGGATTATCACCCTCAAGTACTGAGAAACTGTTGAAAGTTAGTATGATAGCGTTTTATCTTTATGGCCAAAAAGAATAATCTCAGTGTAGAAAATTTTCTGCGAGTTACTCAGAGAAAGTAATGCCATTACTGCCATCTCTTTTTCTCTGCTTGGTTCCTCTGTGCTTTGTTTGCTGTATTCAAGAGCTTTCATTTTATTACTGACAGAAATTTGGCCTTGTACCTCTCTAGTGTATGTTGCTCTTTTGTTTCTTTCTGTGTGACGATGTAACCATGGCCTAGCCTATAATAATTATAGGTGTGGAACATTAAACTGAAAAAGAAAAAAAGATATAAAATGTACAATGTTCCTTTAAAGTTTATAAACTCCAAGCTTTCTTCGGCACATGCCTGTAGATAATTATTTAAAATATTTTATCATAAGAAAGCATTAGGAGTGACACTGTAATACAGTTCCAATTAGAACAAGCCATTCAGTTTGAATGGATAAAATATGAATGACTGAGTTTTCATTGGATGTTACAAATCTTTGGGGAAAAAAAAAAATTGAGTTTTATCCAAAAAAAGGGATAAGGAACATGACTTTTGGTGTTTCATCTCTATGAAATGAAACAAAAAGCACAAAAACAGTGACAGAAGATTTGCTGGTGCATGGTTACAGCTGCTGGTCTCCACAGCGTGCAGCACTTATCAGAGGTCAGGGTTGCTTCAGTTCTCAGGTCTATCTTTACATGCTATAAATAATCACAGAGTCAACCATCATCTTTTTCCACAGCATCTGATTATGTGCCATACAACAGATCAAGTGCTTCTTATGATTACACCATCTGGGTGACATTTTTCTCATGGTTATTTTGCCATCAGTGAACTTCCCACAGATTTTCTATAGCCAGAAAAACTAAAACCAAAATCTACTTTTGCCTGCCGTCCCCTTGGGAAATACGTTTGAACTACCTGCAGAGTACCTTTTTTCCTCCCTTCGTTCTCTTGGTGCTGTGGTTGTAGGAGGAGATTTAACTAGGTACTCTGGATGTGGGACTCACAGATGACCAGTAAGGGTAGATGGAAAAAAAGCACAGAAAAAAACATTGCCAGACATTGTTGAGAGCACAGCTTTCACCAGAAATCCTTCCACCAGAAGGATTTGGAGCAGACACAGAGCCACAGTCATAAAATAGATTTGAAGGTGCAATTTCCTGGACCAGATTTTAAAGCCCAAACTCACTGAGAGCCACAAATGGCTCTCTGTAGAAACTCTGTGGCACTGCCTTAGTTTATGGTCATGAGAAAAAGCTTAGCTTTTGTGTGCAAAAAACCCCTGCAGAACTGGGGGAAGGGCTAAATAAAGGACCTTTGATTGAGACATGGGAACAGAGGTAGACAGGCTCTAATTTGGTCGTAGCATTTTTATCTGGTGAAATTCCATTGCTACAAAACCTCACGGTATGCCAGTTTTTGCTGTTAAATCTATTTTTATTACATGGAAAATGAAATAATCTCAAGGCCCTGGAGTAAACTGCCCAGTGTTTCACATACACGTGCAATATTTTCAGTTTTGCTGAAAGAAAAATAGTATGTGCTTGTCTAGAATGTTTTCTTGCCTAGCTCCATCCTGCAGTGATTAATTACAGTTGCATTTCAGTCCCTTGGAACTGAGGATTTATAATAGAAATACTGCAGAGTGTGCCACTTTTTTTCAGTTCTGCATATCCTGACTGGGCTTGTTGCAGCAGGTTTCACTTACACCTTAAAATGCCTCACAAGAGCCGAAGCTGTTGAGGATATTTTCAACCTTATAAGTCTGCAGAGATCTTGAGTCATAGTCTTCACAGGGTTGGTGGTATATACAGCAGCATGGAGAAGAAAAGCTCTGTGGTGCAAAGCTGACTGTTTAAGCAGAGGCTGCCTGAGCATTGGTGCTACTGTCTGGGTCTAACCCAGATTCCTTTGACTGCTTCCAAGGGCCGAGAGCCCTCATTCTCTCAAGCACGTCTCTATTGCTCTTGCAATCAGGAGCTCATTTCTTAATTCTGGGAAGTAAAAATAGTCTCATTAGTTAACATACGAGCCTTGGGCTTTTTTTCTGATTGTAGAGAGTATGACTTCAGAGATCACTTTTATTTCTGTGTTTGCTTTTATTTCCTCTATTGTAAAATGCAGGTAATAGTTCCAAATGCTTTGATTTCAGCCACACTGCTGTCTAGAACACTAAAGAAATTTAGACATGAAAACAAAGAGCCACAGAGAAACAGACAAAATCCCAGAATCCTAAACTGTTAAGCATGACAAAAGGAGAAAGTTGCATTCCCTTAGCTGCTCAGTAGGTTGCAACTATATTATTTGGGCAGTGGCCCTTTCTCTTGTCACATGGAGTGTGATTCCTGTTTCACAGTCCCTGGTTATCCCAGGCTCAGTGTTCTCAAGACATGGAATATGAGATGGGAATCTACACTGAGAGGTGGTAGGTACCTGCTGAATGAATTCTGCACATACATTTCAGTGACAGAAACGCCAAGGCATTGAAACACAAGGCCTGAAAAGTGTGAGTGACAATTATCTGTCTCTTGAACACATACATCACTTCCCTACTGGAAACTTGGCATATAGTCACCTTTAGATATGCCTCAGGAAGTTTTCCCTGTTAAATCAAAGGGAATATGGTGGTTTTCAGACTTCAAGAAGAACTGATACCTTGATGGTGTTACTGCAGGCTGTGCACGTCAATATATTTTTCCTTTGTGACATTTTGCAGTGCTGCGAACATTCACAAATTGTTTCTAAATGAAAAGTAATATATCTGAGAATCAACTCTTTAAAGTAAATTGTCATCCTTTCCTATCTTAAAGAAAATATTGTCAGGATTAAAAAGAATGAAGACGTCCTAATCTTCTTTTTATAGCTGATTAGTTTTCTTTCTTTGCATTTACTTGCATGTTTTCAGCACTCAGACCAACATAGGTAAAAATCCTCCTATTGATCTCTGTGAATACACACTAATAACACTGAGGCTCCATGGAGGCATAAATATCTGTCTGCCCACACTGCACTGCAGAAATAACAGGTTTAGTCAGTTTTCCTTTTTCTTTCACTGTTTTCCAGCTTCTGCTTTCATGGCAGCATAAGTTTCAACAAAATGCTAGACCTTAGCCGGCAGAACAAGCAGACAACAAATTTTGAAACTGGATTGAAGAAGTGTAGTAACTTTTTCAGAGACCCATAATTAGCTAGGTCACAAGATATGCATAAAGCATGTACCTACTTCTCTCAACACCCTGCTACCATAAAGTTAGGCTCTTAAAGTTATTCCTGAATCTTTCATTAAATGCAGATTAGACTTGCTGTCTTACCAAATCAAGCTTGCAGGCACTGAATTTCCTAAGAGTCTGGTGTCATTAGCTCTTCAGTCACCAGGACTGCAACGACTAGGAGTGATGGCTGCCTATGACAGGCCTACTTTTTACTTGCCTCCCTGTCCCTCTTGGGCAATTAGTGTCATTTGAGTCCTTGAAGCATCTTTTAATAAAGCTTTTTTTTCAACCCTGGGGGGAATCTCTAGTTCCTGTAAGAAACCATAAGCAAATCTGTGATGTCTGAAATGCACAGAATTTTTTACTGGAGCAGACATATGACCCAATTTTTCCCTGCTCTGAGTAGTGAACACTTCAAAAGGTACAGTTTTGATCAAAGTGAAAAGCGTTGAAGACAAAGTAATACAAAATATTTGATTGGCTTGATGTAGATTATTTGTTTTGGGTGATAATTTGTATATTGGTTTTCTATTTCATATCCACTCTAAGACAAATGGTCTCTGAATGACAAAAATAAACAGTTTTTCAAAGGTTTATATTACTGAAAGCATAAAATGCTCAACAAAGGCAGAGTTTTCCTTCTCATGAATTGGAGTTGGCATTTATCATGCAGCCAGATACATTGCAGTAGGTAGATATGAGGCCCAGGGTCTAACAAAATATTATTCATATACTTTGTTATTATCATGTCATTTGTTATTATCATGTCATTTTATTAAACACAGTATGATTATTGCATGGCAAAGCAGGTCATTATTGCACTGACTTAATTATTCCTCAAAATCAAATAAAGTAATATTCCACAAGGTTAGACTTTTTTCCAGCTATTTTTCTTTCTGTTTGCTATTTTTCTTCCTGAAAGGCAGAGATATTTTCACAGTCCCCTTTCTTCCTTTAACCTAGATAGCTGCTCAGTTCTTGCAATATCCTCTGAGGAATAATAACAGATTTTCACATGGGAATGATCTGACATTTCCATTTACCTGGAGACTTTACAAGGATTAGATAACTAGATGGAAATAGAATTTAACTCAACAGAAATTAAGAGCTGGATCCTGCAGATCACTTAAGAGCGTGCTCAGCTTTCTTCACATGAACAGTCCCACCAGCCCCGCTTACTCCTGTTTAGACAGAAGCCATCTCTGGAGTGACAGGTGGAGAAAACGATTTCAGCCAGGCTACATTTACCCCATTACCTGCTAGACAGTGAGCATGTAGGATATTTGGAAAGTCAAGGTCCAAGTATGGAGGTTGAGGCCATGCAGAAACCATCTGTTATGCAGTGCTTCATTGGTGACCTTCGTACTGACTCTACAGGGCACTCTGGCAGCCTTGAGAAGCAGGAGCTTGCACCACTTTCCTGTCCTTTAGCTACTACAGTGGTTGTCAACTTAGAAGTGGTACCTGGAGTACAAGGCCTGAAAATAGCCCTCCAAGCAAGTGATATGCCAGTGGGAGCAGTGCAGCCCTTGGATCACATTCACTTCTTTGGGAAGCCTCTGTGTAGCTGGAGGAAAAATGAAGAATGTCTAGCCACCTTTACCACAGGCAATTCCTCCATCCTATCCCCTTTGCACTATTCCTCAGGATAAATCCCTATACTGAAATTGAAAGGAACAGGACACCTGATCTTTCAGGTATTCAGCCCCCTCCTTCCTCATGGAAGGAGAATGGCCTTTCCTGTGCAGTGAGTGTGGGAAACCAATTAAATTTCAATTAATGGATGGGATTACTCATATCAGTGATTAGTCACATCAGAGTTTTCATGATCAGGCCTTAATTTCTTGTATTGCTTCCCCCATACCCTTGGTGATGTGATGAGTTCTTCTCCAGGGAGAGAGAACATTAGGAAACGGAGAGCAGAAGGTGACATTTAAGAAGTCACAGCAGGGCATTTTATTCATTCTGGGATTACTGCATTTTGTATCTGTAGGCATTATCATTAATTGATGCTTGTTTATGACTAAAAATAATTTAAAATTTTCAGTTTCAAAATGCAGTCTGAGTATGATTTCCATTACTAGTCAGAAAATATTTAAGTCTGATGCACTTCTACAGGGAGTAGGAGGAAATTATGTTTACCGCCCTCTTTTAAGCTGATCTGCGAAATGCTGTCCTTTTAAATGTCTCCCAAGAACAGACTCTGAGTGAGGACGGTATTTTTTCAAGATTTGTTTTTGTCCTTTTTTTCCTGCAGAATGCTGCTCTTATTATGTTTATTATTTTTACCTTCCTTTTTAAAGTGTTATTATTAATCACTAAAACAACCAAAACACATGCGCAGTGCAAGTATCTACAGGCATTCAGATATTGATTTTGACTCAAGGAATATATTATTTAAGACTGTCCTTTGAGAATAATGCAGTTAGACTATTATTAGTGACTTTTGAAAGAAATAAAGTGGTGAAGATATGCACCATCCGAATTACAATATCCTGCATCACCTGATGTAACATCCAATTAAATAGGTTCATGTTCCTCTTGAATCGAGTTCAAGTCAGCTGGCTGAAGAGGAACTTAAGCAAAGGAAAGAGGAATGATCTTTGAGTAACTCTAAGAAAGTATTCTGTTTTGGAAAACCATGATCATTGGCTATCCTTCCTCATTTGCTTTGGAAAGGGCAGCCTGCTTTCACAGTGCTTCCCTGCTTAGGTGCACTGGACTCCTGGAGGCCCAGCTGTGGAGCAATGAGTCATTACACCAGCCTGCTTTTTCCTCTCTAGGTGGGGTGGCACTGGATGAGCAAAGAGGATCCTTCGCTGGTCTTGGGCTCCAGTTCTTATACTGATGAACCCTGCAGGTGGGAGTTCACTGAAGTGAGGGTACT
>JAYRBT010000082.1:125479547-125501474 GCA_036023395.1 Myiotriccus ornatus | reverse complement strand
AGAAATTCCTAGACCAGTAATTTGCAGCAAATTTTCCAGATCTTTGAACACTGAGTGATGTTACAAGACTCATTAAAACTTACCCCTTAGGGAAAAAAATGTAGTTAATATCCGTTTGCTCTAGTTACTTACTTATTCCATATGGTGTCAATGTATTTTTTTGTTGTTCTAGAGTATGAGTTTGAAAGAGCGGCGACTGGCTCATACCACATCAGATTATGGAGACAAAGCTTACACACTGCCTTGTCCCAGATGGCCCGAGGATATCTTTTTACTGCTTAATATGACAGAGCGCATCGACATTCTCACTGGACAAAACGGGATTATTCTGGGATTAGGAGCAACATAGCTACACCCTGTTAGAACTGAGCCCTGCTGAGCATCTTGCTCCATCAGCTCAGGCAACATAGCTGTGCTGCTTTCAGCTCTGAACAAAGTGAGCATCCTGAAGAGCTCCATGTTGGATGAACATGAGAACTTGTGGAATCACTACACTGTAATCCACACTGGGCTGGGGACATACCCAAAACATTTTTATTTTGTGGTTTGGGTAAAAATCAAAAGCAAAACTTGTGGTCTAAAATTAGTCAGGGATCCCTGAAAAGTTTTGTGCTTGTGCTTTTAGAAAGTTGGTGGCTGGGAAGCCTCACGGCCTGAGTGAGCCATTGATGGCATCAAGGCAGCACAGCCCTTTACAATCACACAGAAAGAGGAAGGAACAGCAGTGAAGCATCCAGTTCCCAAATAGACTTAAAATATACCAAACTCTCAATGTAAGCAACTGTCAACAGGTGCTACATGACTGTGTGGGATGCTGTGGTTTGGAAGAGGAAGTGGCTGATGTTAGAGGGTCCATGGGAATTTTTCAGTAAAGCTACTGCCTGTACTTTCATCACTGCTTGTTTCTATGATACTAGATTTGACACAGCTGTTGCTTGCATGGCTTTTCTTTGAAGAGTCAGAAAATCCTAAAGCTGTCATTTAGTGAGTGATACTCTTCTAAAAACTATCTGGACTTCTATAAACATTGCTGGCTTCATGCAGGCCATTATTATCTTATCTTCCATCTCTAATCACATGTCTACCCACCCATGTCAATCTAGGACAGATCCAAGCCTTAGAAATAGCAATGGAAAAATCATAAAATGTTCTAACACATGGAGTTGGCAGACAAGTGCCAGACAAGATCACAAACTGTGCAAAATGAACAGTTTGCAAGTGAACATGCTTCTCTTTCTCCATCAAAGAGCTGGCTGAGTATCTTATGATAACTTCGAATTAACACACTAGTCTTCTTTTTTCTTCTTCTACATGAATTTCCCTTCAGTCAGAGCTATCTACTTGACAATAACACAATGATGCGTAGTGGAACATTGGTTCCATGACCAAAGTGGTTTCTTGTTTTTCATTATGAATTCATAAACATTTTCCCAGTTAAAACAGGTCTGAGTGTGATGTTAGAATGGGTGTCTTAAATCTGTTGTGGAACAACTGCAAGACCCAATTATAAGCCCCTCACATGAGCAAATAATGAAGGTCAGAAAGAAAAACTGGATTCACCATTATCTTAATTGAACTTACTATTCAGGAAATGAATCACGAATGCCAGGGAAATTGCTTTCTTTATTTCTGGGTTGAACTTAATATGTATCTCCCATGAAAAGGCTATCCATGTCATTAGAGTCTAACTGCAAAATATGAATTTGTAAGCCCATGTATCATTTTACACCGGAAAGGGGTTTTTGTGAGGATTCTGAGAGGCACTCCTGTAAGTTGGTTCAATAACCCAAAAAAAAAAAAAAAAAAAAAAGAAATGAAAAAAGAATGAAGAACAGTGCTCCCTGGTAGACACAAAGGTAAGACATACCACAGACTCTTCCTGTACACCATGTAGGTGACTTAGGAAAGAGAGCTTGCACTGTTTGGCTGAATACAGAAGTAGTTCATACTCAGCAAAGGCAAACATACGGCACTGGCAACATTCCAGGTAAACAGCCTCATGGAAACAAGATGATAAATATATGGCTGATGTTGGTTGCCTTTGCTGTTAACTACTATTTATGGAGCAACCTTGAAGTGGGCTAGAGCATATGAAGTTTCTTTATTGCAGCAGTGGCTAGAAGTTGAGAGCCATTTCCAGGCATTAGCTCACATTCTCTGTCACCTACCAGCCTTGATGCTATTTAGGCTGTACAGGAACCAATGAGATTACTATTTCTCAGAAAGTCTTATTATCTAGTAGTCACAGAGTATCATAGTCAATATGGCTTTAAAGTTTTAATATCTGGGTCACTGACATTTTATTAGTTTAAGAGTAATTTTTTAAATCATTCTTGGAAATGTTCAAATGCCATTTGGGTACGGTCCTGGGAAACATGCTCTAGATGGCCCTGCTTGAGCAGAAGCATTGAACCAGACGATCCCCAGAGATCTCGTTCAACCTCAGCCATCCTATGATTCTGTAAGGTATTTACTTCCTCTTAGCTTGCTTCAGCAACTTTAAGCCACAATGTATTAGATCTATAACTCCTATTTTAGAGTAATTATTTAGGGAGAATACATAGCACTTAGGCCTGCAGGTGATGCTTAAGAGTCAGAAAGTATTCAAACCATGCAACATGAAGAACTTCCATTAGTCAGCACAGTTGTTGGAATGAGAGACCTCTGTAGCTTCAACAAAGAAAAAAAATTGAACTTAGAACAAACAACATGGTGGACATTTTAAATGTGAAAACTTTTCAAAGAGTGAGGTTTAACAGTTTTCTAAAGATATTTATATGCATTCTGAGAAGGCTTCATTCCCATCTCACATATTTCAAGATCCAAGTGCTTCAGAACATAGCCTGCCCAACTGATACCTTATAAATTACAAAGTGATTCCTGATGTGGTAGAAAACTTATTAAAAATTGCTTTAAAAACTAGGACCAGAATCTAATGAGACCATTCTTCAGTATAATTTTGTTCAAAAGTCTTGTGAGCGGATCTTTCATTATAAAGTCAACTTTGATGGTAATTTGTAGTGATTACTCAAAATTAACACTTCTGCTATCAGAGAGAAGACATCTACTTAGAGAAAATTTCCTACTATATCCATATAGTTTTGCATTCATCTGCGGTGTCACTGAAACCAATTCCCAACATACTATATGTTTAGTAATTATGTTTAATATATAACATTGTGAACAGATTAGTGGCTCCTTTCGGGAATCAAAATAACATCATGGAAGCAAAAATAGAAGTATAGATTTATTAGAGAAGTTATCTAAAATACAACATTATTTTCCTTTTAAATTAGAACATATATTATTTCAATGAAAAGATATTTTGTATCATTTCTATGGTAATAACAACTTTTAAAAGATAATACTTAATTTAGAACATTTTTAATTAAAAAATCCAACACTACTATTAAGATGTAACTAAGGTTGTTGATAACATGGGTAAAAATGCAAAACAGTCTCAAAAATATTTACATGTCAGTGTCTTAAAATCTAAGAAGTCTAATCCTAAATATTCATTTTGCTTTACTTTCTTAAAATACTTTTTTTCCTAAGTCATAGATAGATTCTGTATTCCTGTGCTTCTCACAAAGCTTCAAGTTATTGTTAGTTACGTGTACTATCACACCAGTGGATGAGGTTTCTTAAAATGGCTTATTTTGCTATCATTTCCTCTCCCAAGCAGCCAACATACTGTTATACCCAAGTGTCAGTCACAGTATAGTCACCAAAATGCACACAGCACCCACCCCCTGCCTCCCCCAACCCCACACCTTAAGAACCCTCTCCCATTTGGCCAAGAGCCTTTCACATTTCATTAGCTGGCATTTCAGACGCAGAGCAAAAGGAAAAATGGATCTTGGAGACGAGATGTTGCCAGGGCACACATGGCAAAGGTCTGATTTGGGCTTAGCAAAAGGGCATCCTCACAAACACAGCAACTTTTAACGCTCTCAGCACTGAGGTTACTGGAAGGAAGCTCTGACTTCTCTGCTCTTCAAAGGCTGACATGGGCGCCAGTTGTCCACCATATGGCACACGGGCTCATTCTCAGCATTGAAGCAAAGGCCACGGAGTTTGCACATCTGTGGGAAAACACACAAACATCCTAAATGCATCCTTCACTTCAGCAGGGCTATTTGAAATTATACACCTCGAGCCTGAACCAGAGCTCCAACTCAGTTTTGCCAGCACAAATAGTCTAAAGATGGTGTCAGCACCTATGCGTCTCCACTGATCCCCACCATTTCCTTTTCCTGACACAGGCTCTCCTGTCCACAGAATATCCAAGCAAGAGTAACTGAAAGCACAGGACACAAGAACATAGGCACACATTTTCTGAACTCCTTGAAGAAGTTGTTTGTCCTTGACCAGAACTACATTGAATCCTTTCAGAATCACCTGCAAGTGGTGCAGTTTTGTCTCTTTATGCAGATTTTTTTAAATTCAGTTGAAATAATAATAATTAAAAGATAGCTTACCATTGCTTCAAAATAAAGCTGCTGAATTTATTCAGGTTATCCTGATTTTTAAATACTGAGAGAGGGAAGACCATTCCACATCAATAGGAGCATACTGTAAATTTTTAGTGCTTGTTTCTAAAGTACAGTTGGTGTTTCCACAATCTGATGTCATAAGAGCTCCTTTATGTCTAAATGGGCATTCCCAAAACTCTTAAAAAGACTGTGCCAAAATAATAACCCATCCCAAAGGTGATCTCACACAGACAGGTGGAACTACTGACAAAAAAAAAAAAAGAAAATTAAGTGGCAAGTGGGACCCAGGATTTCGTACAAGTCAGGCTGCAGACCAGGCTTTCCCTCATTCAAGGAGTAAGGCCCTCAGCAGTGACCAGCCTCCCCTGGGCTTTACCGTTAACAAAGTTCAGAGTTCAACCTCTGCCAGCAACTGCTGTGTCACTACAACAAATGATAACAGGCTTGCTACACCCTGCTGTTATACCTAGCTTTTATCTTTCTTTGTCGAACCTACTCAACTTAAACCCTGCCTCAATACTCTGATACACGGTTTCGTGTTTGATCAATTTTGGAATGAAAAGGCAAGCTACCACACACATTGTTTTGATCTCAAACCCACCACTGAAATGTTGATAGTAATAGGAAGGGGTGTGTGTGGGAGAAACAAGTGGTATCTTTTACCACTTGTAGGTGGTTAAAGTAGGTGTAATAGGAAAAACAAATCTATTTTAGTGAATGTGCTTCTGCCCTATAATAAAACCGTATTTGCAAACCTTGGATTATCAATAGCAGCAGTTTAGAAAAAAATAAACAGCATAAACGTTAATGTTCCTTTGCAGTTTATTAATGGCAATTGCTGCTATATAGTTATTATTTCCAATAGTTCTTCCTCACCATGTATTCTTTTATTAAGTAAAGTCCCACAACAGCTCGGTTGCACTTTTTTTCCCCATATCAGCTGAATAAACCCCCTAGAATTATGTGTAGATTGTTAGCCTGTCTGTCATTGATGAGAGAGATTTAACAGTCTGAAGGTTCAACTAAAGCCCTTCAGGGCTAGTTTATATTTATAGGTTCTAAATTCTATTTATATCTCCCAAGCACACAGATCTGAACCCAAGAATGGAATCTTGGCTATATGTAGTTTCTTTAATGGATGGTGCAGAAAGCTAGGGACAAGTGATTTAATCCACACAAGCTTCTTCCTCCTAGGAAGACTATCCTTCTCAAGCTAGTCAAGAGAGTAAAGCATTTTCTTAGGCGGCAGACTTCTGGAATCTGCAAGTTTTGCCTCTTCCAAACAACTGAGTTTTGTTAGGATTGTCACAATTCCGCGTAGGATTTCATGGTCTGTTCTGTGCCAAATAGAACTTGTAAAAAGAGCTCTGTGTGCTGAAAATGCTGGAAAAATCAACAGACCAACTACAGATTTACAGTGTGAGACTGTGGAGGCAGGATATATGCTCTCCAGGTGCAAATCTGCTATCTTCAGCGCAAGTGTACCCAGAGAGGTGGTGTGTGCATGTACAGTGAACCCACTGATGATCACAATACATGCTAGACTAACTCTGCATGTGCAAATGGTCCTCTCATGCGTGCCTCGATTTTCCAGTTTTTTACCACATAACAGCTCTAACCATGTAGTTGGAAAGCCTGATGAAATTTTTAAAACACCCCTCATTTTCCCTGGACTGTGTCCAAATAAAGGACAGCCTTACAATTTACAGCAAACTCTACTTCCGCAGCAGAGTCCTATCAGAAGAGGATAACCAGACAGATATTTTTCATATGGGATGCTAGCTAACACCCTGCATAGCTCTGCAGTAACACTGCCACTTCAAAGAACACCTGGTGGGCTGAGCTGATGCTATCAGTGTAATTCCAGAACACATATACTGGCACCACCCAATGGACACCTACCTGCTCAGGGCTGACAGTGATGGGCTCCTTCAGAACATGCCAGATCACACATTCAAGCAGTGGTGGAGTGGTCAGTGAGCCAGGGTATGTCCAGTAGTCTCTGCATGCAGGAAGGAGTCCAGTGGGGTCAAAATTTGTGAAGGAAGCTTGCTTTCCCTACAATAAAGTAAGCAGATGGGCTGACGTCAGGGGACAGACCACATACACACACTGAGCTTGCAATAGTGAAGTCCCCTCTAGAAGCTCCATGTTTGGCAAAAGACAGAAATTTAGTTTGGCATGAAGCAGTGAGTACCAAATACAGTACATTTGGGACTAAGTAGTCTCAGCAATATATTTTTTTTTATGTTTTCAAGACACTGTTTCTCATTTAAAACGTTGCATTTACGTTTCTTGCTCCTACATATAACATTTGACCTTGCTTGAAGAACAGCGAGATTTTAGATGCCATTTATATTGATTGCACTGGAAATATAGAAGCTGGGAGACCTGTTGGAGAGTCCATTGTGATAAACAGCAATATCCAACTACCTCAAAGTGAGCCTGATGACCAAGATGACAGTGTGGTCTTATTCTTTACCTTTCTGCCCACATTTCTCATTGGCACAGGCCTTTACCCATCATGAAGGTATCTAGTTACTCAGCAAGTACTTAAGGTTTCTCATTACTCACTTCATGAAGGTATCACAAACACACTGCACATGATATTTAAATATAGGAAGGCTTTTTCCCCCTAACAGTTACATATCCTGAACAAACTGGACTCTCTAGAAACTGGACTCTCTAGAAATAGCCATGAAAAGCATGCCCTCTTGGAGGAAGGAAGTTTATCCCACAGATGCAGAGAGCAGGGGAAGTACCTTTTCCATCTGCCACCACTGACTAGAAAGGGCACCTAGAAGAGCAGATTAGATTAAGAAGATAAATCCTACCCTATAGGCTTAGATGCAGTTAAAAGATAGAGAAATGTAGTCACAGAGATAGGAAATGATGACTGTTTCTAGTACTCCCTGCTCTCCACCACAAGTCTATTTAAATCTGTTTTGCTTTTACGGTTACAGCAGCACCAGTGCTGATGGCAGGAAGGTTTGTTTTACTTTTGCACTTGCAGCAGTTTGGGAGAAGTAAAAAAATCTACTTTCTGAAGAAGAAAACAGAGCACAGTTGTGACTGGTGCTAGTCAGAGAGGGCAGATATTACCTTGGTTTGAATGGAGTTCAGAGCATCCACAACTTTCTGTATTTCAGGCTTGGCATTTCCCACCTGTAACACAAACCATATGAAAAGAAAAACTGCCATGCACTCTCACGATACCTTTAACTTTCTGTTACAGTTCTCAAGAAAACATTTTCCCAGCACCATTTCATTACAGAATAGGAGTATTACAGCATAAATGACTGGAATTGTCTCTGTAAAATCACGCCAGTTGACAGTCAGCACAAACAAGTCAGCCAAGGACACTGGACAGAATAAAGCTATTTTCACTTACAGTATGAGGATTTATTTTTAGACTTAACCTGTTCTTTTTTCAAATAAATCACCCTCCCAATAAAACAGTCACCCTCAGTTAGGTCAGGACTGAGTACTACATACATCTGGGGCACAGACACCTTCTCTAACTAGCTGTGAAGACAATCCACCTGAGACAAAACACCCTGGACATTTAACAATAACAAGAAAAGGAAAACAGATGTTATTTAGGCTGTCCTACTGTGGGTTCATACACACAACTTTGTCAGTTATGCATGTCACCTTTCACTGGTAAGAGTTATGGCAGTGTGACTGTCCTGTTAAAGCCAAGTCTGCTGCTACAGGGCTGCCACAGCGAGGCATGGCAGTCATACTCCACAGCTAGGGTAAAATTGTTACAGGTAAAGGAAGATGAGAATCTGCAGTACCACCTACTTTGCTATGAGTTTACGCAGTATAGTACAATGCTGCCTTATTCTATATTTTAGGCTCTTAGGTGCCCTCTGCAACACCATGAACATGCTGGACAAATGACACAAAAGTTTAACTAACCTTCATAAAGATGCCCACCACAGCCAAACCATCAGGATGCTTCACAGCTTCAGCAAATTTACCATATTTTACATTCCAGTGTACAATATGGAGCTAGGAGCAAGAAAACAAGAAGTGCATTGAACATGATATTCCATCCAGAATACTTCACAAGTTAGGATGCCAGGAAGTAATTCATTAAGAGGAGATGAGAGTTTTACTGCTAAGATTTTAAAACTCTTGTGTACAGTTTAAAATTTGTTGAATCATTCATCTAAAGTTTCATTTATGCAAAGAGATTTCTGTAATTAATTTTATTTTGCTTCTCACTCTTATTCCCAGATGAGTTCTAAATGCAAGCTGTGGCTGTATCATTCTCCTTTCTACTGAAACTCCTGTTATCTTCAGCATGAGTTTTTCCCACATACAGCCTGCAGGATTTTGACGAAATTTTAATGCTATATATATTGGAGTTCTTATCAACACTGAAATACATTATTGTCTGTGTCAGAAGAAGCAGAGAAGACACATTAACTACAGATCTGACCAGCAATTCAAGAAATTAAAAAAAAAAAATCAACTCAAAAAACAGTCCTGTCCTTTTCTGGAAAGACTCTGAATCTCCGGGTCACATTATTCAGGATTTTGCTTTCTCTTTAATCTCTAAGTTATTTCTAATTTAAGTTCATCTGGCTGTTTTCCTACATCCGCAAATCAAGTTGACCAAGTAATTATGGTACTGTGAAGACATAAGCCAATGGCAAGTTCCTCAGGTAAGACAAAAGCTACTTCTACCTCATGAAAAAGCAGCAGACCCAATGAATTTGTGGGGCCATTTCTTTTATCTGTCAATGCAAATCATAGGTATGTTTTGTAAATGTGTCTGTTGCAGCATCCAGAGGTAGACTTCTAGACACAAGAGAAGCAAATGTGGGATGCAAGGCACTAAAGTCACTCAGTTTCTGTAGTCAGACTGTAATAGAGAGTCTTACATGGTCCATGGGACATCTGAAGTCTCAGGAGTATCACAGAGTGCCTACAAGATCTCACTTTGCTGCCTGCCCTGTCTGCTCCAAAATTATTCTGTTGTTTATATAAATGCCCTCTGATGTTAAAATTTGAAGCCAGGAAAGGGGGATGTGTGTGTACAGAGGTGCTGCAATTCTATCCATTCATAATTTCCAAGAGACACCAAGAAAGCAGGGAAAAAACAGGGATAATTAATGTGGGGTTTTCTGCTTCCCTTTGACATGAAGTAGCTGAGAAAAGACATATTAAAAGTCCTCCAATTCTGATTTTTACTCTTGCAAGCAGTAGGTTCTAAGGTGGCATTGTACCATATCTTCTGTGGTAACCTCCTCCTATGAAGATCTGTACGGAAGTTGCTACTGTGGTGGAATACTTAAAAAAAATACTCAAAATACACAAATGACTGTAGAAGACAAAGCATGTCCTACCTCTGCATCATACTTCACACCATCCACAGTGTGCTCAGACCCTTGGCCCTCACAGGATCCCCAGTGAATGTGAAACTGTACCAGCCTGTAGACTCCATCCAGCGCTCCTCCCTGCAGCACTGCAAAGCAAAAAGCCTCTATTAGCAACTCCCATAACCTTTGTTATTGAGTCTCACTTCAAACTCGAACAGCCATCTCAAGTCCTCCATGTGATTTACAGTTCATTGCATGCTGCCATGCTACTCCAGATCATCTTCAATGGTACGTTACTACAATACACCAAAATCAGTTATAAATGCATAAAAACGTGACTTTACAGTGAGCATCTCATCAGCAATTTAACAGGCATGCTAGTATTACAAGTGATGAGGGAAGATGTAACTTTTCTGTCACCAAGCAGATTAAAAAAGGCCTTTGTAAGAGGCTCATACAGAGTTATTCTATGGGAGTACACTTGAAGACCAAATCATCTTTCATGTACTATTGTACTCTGACCTTCCATTTTAGACACTTCATCCATTTAGGCCTTAATCCTGCAAATCCTGTGGCAGATGGGATTGAGTAAAATGCTTTTGGTTCCAAATTAAACCTAAACACCTGTTAGCCATGGGCTGCAGCAAGGTAAAATGCTAGGCACAGTGTAAGGCATTGCAGAGATCTGAACTCAAATCTCTTGTCCCTCCCACTGTGGTGAAAGTGGCAATGCCTGTACAAGAAGATTTTTTAAATTATGGATTGGAAATGAGTTGTTTATTTATGGTCTCCATTATCTGGCATTACTTGTGCTATGGGACTGCTCTAAGTGGAGTGCCCAGCCATGCTTTCAATTATACAGGAGTGAGCTCCCCTGAGCTCCCTTATTCTGCTTATTAGTTTTACCCTTCCACTTAAACTGTGACCAATCACCATTATGATATGCAGGATCAAGCCCTACTACTGCAAAATGCTCAAGGCACAGACAATGTCTCCTTCAGTGCAGCATAAAGCACAGAAACAATAACAAATAGTTCTATTAAATAGAGCTATTTATCTACGTCACCAGAGCAAGGTTTCCCACTGGTTTGTGGGTTGGTTGGGGGATTTTTCCCCCCTCTTTTCCTAAGCATTAAATTCAAATTCATAATTAATCTTTAAGATATTAATATTTTTTAAAAAATTAAATGTAATTTGAACTATTACATATTTTAAGAGACCAATTTATCTCTACATATACATAAATATATATGCAATACATAAATATATACGTAACAAAGTGACAGAAGAGTGCTGACATCAGATATTACATGTAAGTGTGCTCTGTGTATGTGCCACAAAATGGTTCTGTGGAGCAAAGATGCTTTTCCTCTCAGTCTGCAGTTAGTCTAGACACTACCACAATACGTGCATTTGTGAAAACATACACCAAATGCTGATTGGAAAAGGTCACTATGTGTTCAGGTTTGAATAATTCTGATTATAGGCAAGCATGGACAACAACAGCCATGGATATATGGCAATGAGGTCAGAAGGACTTCATTAATAAACCAGAATACATGAAAATGAAATATAATATTTTTAAAAAATACAACAGTTTTCAACTGTGTGCCCTATACATGCAAAATTTGGGTTCAGTGGACAAATTTAGCATTTGCCTGGTGTTCCTTTGGTGAATATATTTAGAAGTCTCCCAACACGAACTTCTATTTGAAAAATGTGAATAGATGTTCTACTGCAGCCTTTGCAATTTCCAATACGGTAGCCAACACTGAACAGCCAGCAGACTGGGACTTGCCCTACCCCTTGCCACGCTATATGATCCAAAGAAGAATGGCTACTTCAAGTAATTAAATAGAAATAGATCTTATTCTACTTTTACATTTCTGCATCTGCTACTTGCCAAGAAGCATAACTGTTTTAAGCACAGGACTACAAATCAGAGTATTTTTCAGAACGGTGACTGCAAGTGTGCATTAGTTCCTTTTGGAAATGAAGAAATTGGTTACTATATCCTTACAGATGCGAAATCATTCAATCCACACGATATCTTGCTTCATTTAAAAGTGATGCCATGGAGTTGCAGTGTTTCAGTTTCAGGTTCTTTAGCTCATGGTCTTGCTGCTAGTTGAAGGTACATATGGACCGAGGTTCCACCACTCCTCAACCTCAGAAAGCACTAGCGCAGCACAGGTTGATCTGCCATTATTTATCAATGGAAAGCATGCTGAAAAGCAGAACCATGCAATATTCTGGAATTCATTTGCAGTGTTATTTGTCTACACAAAGTTTGCTATAGTCTCATAAAACTTGAAAGATGCAAAAAAAAAAATTAATCTCTTTGTAGTTTTTGCTTACTTTTCCCATTCTGTGGTTCTCAAATCCAGCACTAGCTTATTTTGACTCACAGCAGAGCATTCAAAGAAAGTAATAATTAGATTAGTGTAAATGAATACAAATTCAGCAGGCTTCATTACAGAAGAGCCCTTCTTATTCTAGCCTACTTTAAGCAGTTATTTTATTTTTAATGCTTTCCAGCTTTTACAAAGAACTAGAATTTAAAACTAAACTTAAAAGACAAAGCAGAAACGTTAGAGCTTTTTTTTTTTTTTCCAGCACAAGCTTTTTAAACCACGAATAAATGCTACCAGCTTTTGCAAAGTAAAAGTTCATTGAGAATCAGAACAACATTCATACCAGGAACCTCCCCGTCTTTGTCCAATGTGACAAGAGTATCAGCTCAGGCCCCATTGAGAAGATAAATCCAACCTTTCCATCTATGTGGAAGTTTTGATCCATATCTGAGCACTTCATTATTAGCTCTTCCTTTTGAAATTAATAACAGTGAAAACCACAAACTGAGCTGAAAAACACATTCTTTTCTCACAGATTCAATTTACTCAACACAATTTGTCACAACCTGGTTTCCAAAGATGTGCAACAGCACAAGAGTTAAACAGCTTGAGAGTACCTTTTTCTTTTTTTACTATTTTACAGTTATTTTAAATGTCACAGTGGACAAATTTGGAACTACTTTGCTTAAATTAAGCAATGGTAACTTTCCTGTTACCATTCTATCTTCTACCCTTTACTGGAAAAGTTAGACTAGTAACATCCAGTAATTAATTACATTGCACTGTTATTAAGTGATCTCATAACATGGTCTAAATATGTAAGTATTAGCAATACTAATTTGGAAAGTCAAATAATCACATGAACTGTTCCACTGATGGGACTTATTTTGACTGTGGGATTTCTTGGATACAGAAAGTGAAGCTGATTTGACTCCATTATGCTTTCTTGGGATATCTGAAAACACACAGAAATCAAAGGGCATTCTGGTGCACCTCGTACAGTTGTTTACTGAGGCCACACAACCTCACTGTTCTACTTAAGGCAAGTCAGTGGGTAGCTACCCTTCCCATATAAAACAAAATAGCCTCAAAAAAAATACTGTGGACTACTTCATACCTTTTTTCAGAAAATGCTAGCATCTACATCTGTGAATTTTTGCAGAAATACTGTGGAATTACTGTTATTTAGTTAACGCCTATGGGATGTTCCCTCTACACAGAGCAGAAGACTAATAACTCTTATCAAGGCAATACACATGCCAATGAAATAATCAAAATGGCTGAACTACAAGATGGTTTCATGAGCTAGAATGAATTCCTTCCTGTCATACAAATTGGTTTGGTAAGAAAAAAATACTACTATAAAGTTCATTATTCTGAGAAGATACAGAATAAGAGAGCGTTCTTCAAATGAAAAATCATTAACAAGGCAAAGCTCCTTACAGTAGCAGAAATAATGGGTCCAACTAGAGCACAGTAGCTGTCCAAAGCCCCAAACTTAGGAAATTAATTCTGAGATGCCACCAAACAAAAACTTAACAGCAAGACATTTCAAGCATTTACCTCTGAAGACAATGCTCTTACACACACATTGCTTTAGCACAAAGAAAATCAATAACTTTTATCAGCCTACAGTAGAATTGCACATATATATGACACTGTAGGTATATGTGTATGTACCCATATGCATAGTATATACGTTAATGCTAATATTTTTAAGTTTTTGTGTATACAGAGAAATCTGTATGATAGAAAATAGCACTTGAAGAGGCAAAGCAGATGAAGCATTACTTGAGCACCATGCACTATTAATGACATAAAAAAAGCTCTTATGAGGATGCTCAGGGATTAGCCTTGTGTTCTTATGCAAGGATGGCTTCCTCATCTGACAGACTGAAGAGTTCAGTTAGGGTGAGCTGTCACTTCTGTGAAATGTGGAGTACACAGTCACACTTGGTGAGATATTTCCTTCTTTATGTTATCTCTTTCAGACATTCCTCCTAGGATGTTCTATCACGACAAGCAGGAAAAGCAATTCAAGCATCTGACTGTAGGGTTCATACTTGCAGAAAACATGGGTTTCTGATGGGTTTCACCATGAGAAAAAAAAATTGGTTTCATTGTCAGGAAAAAAAAACCTACTTAGACCTTGCTAGAAGTTTAGCCTGATAAGGCAACGAGGATGTTCCACAGAGATAGACCAGAAGGAAACAATTGCCAAAATGCAGCAGGTCTGAGTATGTGTTTATCTTCACCAGGTCAGTGGTTCCAATTCACCTCAGCTGAACTATTTCATCCAGACTGGGCTGCAGCCAAAAAGACGCTGACCTGCTTAAAGACCAAGTCATTTAGGTTCTTAACATTCCTTCAACTCCCTGGGACCAGTGAAGCTTATTTTTCATGCAGCGTCTTGAAGGGAGATTCTCTGGGAATCATAGGATGCTGTACTGAGCATCTGACCAGCCCTCACATTTCACACTGTATAGGCTGACAACAACTTTAGGGACCAAGTTGGAAGCATTGAAATTGTCTTGAAAGTAATAGTTGGTTTCATTTCTAGTAACTAAATACTAATCTCAGGGACTGCTTACGGTACTGACAATTGTGTATTGGACATAGCGTCCATAAAATGTTGAGATCCAATGAAGGACAAACAAACTTAAGGTGCGAGCATTGCCTGTAAGTACACAGCAAGCCCTCATGCCTATAAGTAAATAAACAAATTATCAGCTGGGAAGAGTGGTAATCGTGACATCTGGCACACCGCTTCATTACATCTTAAAAGTAAGTTTTTCCAAGTGGCCCCAGCTGATAACAGCTGCCTAGTTTCTCCTGGTTTTGCACTAAAAGTGCCTCTAGAGGAGGATTTTGCAAAAACAGAAGGAAGTTGCCATGATTCTTAAATGCACAGTCTACCTCAAGTTTCTGCTCAGAAATCATATATTAACAAAAAATACCCCAAACCAAACCGAAACACAAAACCAATGTAAGTGAAGGACACTTTTGGGCTCTGTAAAGAAATAAAGATCTGAAACATGCAGGACTGATCTCAAGCCCTCTCATCTTGTCTTCCAGTTCCTGGAAGCACTAGAGCTATTCAAGTCACTTGTTTACGTACGCTTTGCAGCTTCTGGTGATCCCAATTCATAGGAAAAATGACTTAATAATTTCACACTCTTGAGAGCTCTGACTTTCTAGTCAAGCTGTGCACAACATTGCTTGTGACATGAGCAGGTGTGTCTGAATACAGTCCCCTAAAGGTATAAGCAATCAGTTCTCTGTTTTCTGATTCCAAAGGATCAACACATTGCTTAGGCACTGTGAGCCTTCAATCCATGACCCTATACTGATGACATGCAATATTATTCTGGCATAGCTAATATACCTTTGGATCTGGGAAGTCTAAAAATAGACCAGTAGCAGTGACTTGAAAGAAGAGCGGTGCCTTAAAGACAGCAGACCTGCGCATTTCTTCCTCCATTTACCAGCTAATGTGGAAGCACATGAAAGGAGCAACAGTGGCACAACTTTCAAACTCACCACCAACTAAGAAGTTTGGTTGCACTGGTTTTTGAATTACTATTGTAACAAAATAGATTGTTTTGTTTACAGTGAGTCATAATTCAAGACAGCTGAAGCATACTCATTAATATTTACAATTATAGAAAGAATCAGGTAATATATTGGATTACAACCACTGAAAGATTCCCAAGGGGTGCTAGTATCAAGCTGAAAACTATTTCCATTTCCTCAAGTCTTCTCATAATTTTTAAGTTCTACTATGACTTCATGTTTGCAAAAATTCAGATTTACTTGGGACTAGCTTAAATTCCAATATTCTCTCTAGCTCAGCAGCAAGGAATGAGAAGGAAAACAATTAAGAGACTTGTTCACAGTACATTTAGATAAAGCTTAACACCATACATAGTTGCAATTCCCTTCTGTCAGGTTCTACAGCTAAAATATGATATTTTAGCATTCTTGATATAGAATAAATTAAGGACTGATCAACTTCTTCCTTTTGTAAGCTTAAACAGATGATCAGAAAACACCGAATACTACTGTGAACATTTTTTCATTTGAATTTCAGGTTTTTAGATAAGTTCCAAAAGGTTTCCTGTGAAAACTTACACAAATAACGCAGTTTATGTACATTACAAAACCGTTCAGGCTCTTGAAGCTTTTTTGAGCAAAGTCACATCCTGTGGTTTTACAGCTCTAAGAAGTTGCTCTTTACTTCTGTCTTTTAAAGTGAGTGAAACAATACACAAGTCCTTACATCAGACTATAATATAAAGTGTCTAATATGATGAAAGAGGTACCCTTAATGAGACACTCCTTTGCTATAACATCCCCGAATTATAATAATGCACCTTATTTTAACAATTATAACCACCATTTGCTTCACTTATACATGGAAGGTCTGGTCCCAGGACACAAGAGTGGATGAACCTGAATTTAAAGTGACACTTTTATCATAATACACTTTTCCTTTCAAAGTTATAGGAATTTTAAAGAGGAATGACTACTAATACTTGAACTTTTACTACTATTAAAGGACAGTGGACATGAGAACTAAGCAACTGAAAGGACTGAAGGAGAAGAGTGACTAAGCAACAACTGGAAGAGGAAGTTCACTGCTCACTTTCTACATGCAAACCCAAGAAAGCATTCTGAAAGACCGCAAGGAAAGAAAACAAGATAATCCTTTTATTTAAGAAAAAATCATGGAATTTCTCAAAACAAAAAGATGTTCATAAACATGGCAATGCTGGCTTGTGGATTTCCTTTCCATACACAATTTCTACTGACCAGCAACTATGAAATATGAAAGTGATTCACTCTGGGAACTGACTGAGCCATTAGAAGTATATTCTGGAACGTAACAGCTGTCACATAACCCAAGAAATTGAAAGGCTGTGCTACAAGAACGGAAATGGAAGATTTGGAGGTAACTGCTTGGGAAGAAGGTTTTTCTAAGCATGGTAACTACTAACCATATCTAAAAAAAATAACAAGAAAGTAAAACAAAAGTTCTAAAGCTATTACAAAAAATTAACATAATTTCTCTGTTAAAACTTCATTGTAAGAGAAAATTGTATAGGTCACAGACAGAGTACAACGTGAATCAGGAGTTATGCCTATAAATCCCCACCTACTATTAGAGATCTTCTAAGCACAGAGAAGAAAACATTTTCTTCTGTAAAGATATATTAATTGCATAAATTGCACATAGATAATCTTTGTTTAAAAAGTTAAACTTTTACTTTTTACTCAATATAGATGACATAATTTAAGAAATCCAAATTTTTCTTTTAGATTTTTGTTTTTCACAGATATGGGCAGAAGCTTTATATTACATATTCGTGATGCACACGTGTAATGTAATAAATATACATTCTGAAGGGGAAATAAAATTTTGATTCTGAGATCTACTCATTCTTACTTATGATCAACATTATTCGCACTACATGTTTTCTGAATCAAAGTAGTAAGTAACAACTACTTTCAGAGTTTTATTCAAACATGAATTTTGACTTACCTATTTTTACTATGCTATTACTATGTATTTTTAATGGCAAGAACTCACTTTGCATACTCTGAATAGCAGGAGTGATCAGACATTAAGACCTAGAACTGCTCTTCAGTTTACTTCAGTGTCATTAGTTATGAGCCTGAAGATTCTTAATGAAATGGATCTACTTTGCGTGCAGTTAGTCATTATTCACAAGCAATTATCCTATTACTTCATTTTGCTCCTACTACCACAATTAATTCATTACCACATATGGGATAGCTCATAGAAGCAAGCAATACAGCCTGTGGGAAGTGTCTACAGGACTTTATACCATTGTCTTCAGTAAAATTTACCAGCACTCATACAATCTCGCTTAGTTTCTCCCTGTGATTATTGTGTGATGTCAAACCAAGAACTAGGTACAAGCGAGTACGAGTCTCACATTCAGAATCAAGCAGAGACAAGTCAAAGACAGCTCTATTTTGTGTAAGGAAAGTAGGTTACCTAGTTAACCGCATACAAATGAAGCCAATTAAGTGTGCTGCCAGGTAGGTTCTATGCACTGTAATTTTCAATAGTAAGTGTGATACTGAATGATGCATCCCTACCTGGCTTCTTAGAGATCTGTTTAGTTGGGCTTTGTTTCTAAAGAATACTCATTTTCTGATACACTAATAGAGCTACTGAGAATATTTCTTCTTGCATCTCCTATCCTCCCACTCTGAAAGCTGTGTCACTGCATATCTGTCAGAGGATCTCTGTCACAGATGTTCTGGTTCTGCACCAACTTTTCTCATAAAAAGCATTCTTCCTACAGACATTTCTTTAAATTATTTTATGTATCTGTCATTTTTTCCTCACAAACTAATTTTCACAGTTCTTTCCAAACTTAGGCACATGCAAAGTGAACGTGTAATAGTTTTCTATGCTGTGGAGACCTGAACCTGTGTCTTCTGGGCTCAGTGAGAGCAGGATAGCAGTGAGAGTAGACTCGCCTGTGTCTGGTAAAAACAGAATCCCCTTTTTTGTTCTCTGGGATCCTTTACCTTATTCCCCATAATACTATTAAAATGAACATGAATTCAGTTCCTTTAGCTCCTCAGTGCTTCAGAAAAATAGACACTAAGAGGTCAGAATACCATCTTCTCTTTTTTAGACCATGCAAATATTAATGTTGATGCTCTGTGTAAGTTATACATGTGTATTATACAACTACAAACATTTATATCTGACTGCTTAATATTGTTAAGCATGAAGACTGTAAATTAAATACAAAGTCAAATGCTTAGTCTGCAGGACTGAATGTCTCTTATACTGTTATATTGCATTACCTGCAAAAACCTCACATTTTTAGTAGGCAAGGATCATTTGGTTTCAGCACCATTCCCTAGATGACATTGCCAACAAAACACTTAGGAAAAATAGGACACTTGCTCAAGCAAGTTAAATCAGGCAGCATCTAGAGAAGTCAGTAACTTACAATGGGATTGTTTTTTTTAATCTAAATTAAAATAAAGGGACATTCACTGTGGAGAGCGATGATTTCTGCAAATTCAGCCAGACGAAAAACTACACTTAAAGACAACCTACAAAACCCTTGTTGCAACAGCATCTTGGATTCTGCCTGTCCATCAATAAGGCCATTCCCTTCAGTAAGGATTACTAAAGGTTTGCAGGATTCAGTGCTTAATATCACCATACAGCACAATGAACAGCAAGACCCTGGGAATCAACTGCCTGCTAGCAAACTTTGTAGGAATGCATCGGATACATTATCTCTACCTGTAAAGCCACTGAGAAATGTCAGGGATAAGTCTTTTTTAAATTACAAAAGAACAAAGAGGTATTTTCTAATCATTCCTCTGTTTCTGTATTAACCTGGGAGCATGCTGGCTGCAGAAATATGAAATAATATTTTGATAACCAAAGAACTATTTCTAAGCTATTTCCATTTCAAGTTGGTAACTGTAAGCCTTCGTTATTCTAAGGCAAATTTTGTCCTATGATCTATTTTGCCTCTTCTGTTAACTATTTGATCAGTAGCTTACGATGAACTATGCCTAAAATTGCTCGTCAAATACTTTTTAATTTTTTTTCTCTCCACAGCTAAGCCCTTATCCAAATCCTTCTGATAAATAAAGCAATTCACTTCCTCCGAGTAGGGTAGCTCAAATCGCCCAGATAGGCTTAATTTTCTTCTAAAAGGAGCTCAGTTTCCTCCTTGCCTACAGGAGTGTGAGATGCTGCTAAATCCCCACCTTACAGAAGCCAACTTTGGTATTTTTTTCTCGTTAAAAAAACCCTATAGCCTCAGTAGGGTAGGAGCTCCTTTTAGTAGGAGCTTTAGTAGCAATTGCCATGTCCCCTCCTGCACCCGAAGGTGAGGTCTCACCTGACTTGTCGGAAGAATCATCATACTCAACATTGAAGGAGTGCCCGTTGTTGACGATGCTTCTTGCTGTGCTGGCATCATAACTGAAGCTGAGAGGCTTCAGAGAGGAGTCGTACTTGGCGGACTTGCTGTTGATGGCAATAGGGGACTGGCGCTCTCCATTGGCGATGGGGAAGTGCTCATGCCAGTGAGCGGGTCCTACAAGACAGCGGAAAGTAGCTCAGCGGGAAAAGACACAGAACTCAGGCAGCATGAGCAATAACCCTCACTCTAGAAACCGGGATGTTCGAACATCAGCATCAGCCTCTAACAGCGTACCAACTGTGCGGGCTTGGCGGTGCGGGCAGCACAAGAGAGGGGAGATCCCACCCCGGGACCGCGGCAGCCCCTCAGCCTTGGCGGCTGAGGCGGGGGTTGTATCGGGGAGTCCCGGGGGCCACCCCGTCCTGTGGAACAGCGCCCACCCTTCCCTTTCCGAAGTAAAGGAATGACAGCGGGGACGCAGAGGATGCGCCGGCACACGGCGCTGCCGGGCGGGCTGCTCGGGCGCAGGTGCATTTCAAGGTTACGAGAAAAACGCGCCACCGAGCTCGTTCCCGCTCCGGGCAAGGGCTCGGCCGGACGACAACGGGCACGTCCCGGGCGCGACTCCCGAGGACCTGCCGGCAGGTGTCCCTTGAGAAGTGACAGGTGTCCCGCAGCGCCGGGCACTCACCGTCGTGGCTGCCGTATCCCCAGTGGTGGGACATGGTGATCGGCTCTGCCTGGGGACGCTATCGCACCTTCGTGGCCCCAGTGCTCTCTCAGGGGCTTTTATAGGCTCCCGCCAACTCCATGCCCTTCTCTGCGGCCGGAGGAGGGGTGGGGAGTGAGGGTGGGGGCGGAGGGAGACTCCGCTGGGGGCGGAGAGAGCGGTCCCTTATAATCCGCGATCGGCCGCGGAGCTGCCGCGGGTTGGGTCAATAGCGCCTCCAGCAGCCGGTGGTGCGGTCCGATTTCGCCTTCCATCCCCACGTTCCTTCTCACGCATCGCGCACCTGCGGGCGCTGCGCGGGGCGCTGTGACCTTGGGGAGGTGCCGCGGGCCGGGCCGGGCTGGGGCGGGCGGCGGGAGCCGGTGCGGGGCGGGCGGCTGTGCGGGTGTGCGCGCGTGTACGTGCGTGCGGCGGGGCACGGCGCGGCTCTGCGGGGCGGGCGGGTGCTGCTCCCTGCCGGGAGCCCGGGGAAGGCAGGGACGGCAGGGAAGGCAGTTCAGCCGGGAGGGAGCCGCGCGGGAGGGCGCCCGCAGCCGCCCGCACCGCCGGGGTTTGTCATAGGTGCCAGGTTTTGGAGGGAATTAACGGGGGTTTGGAGTTGGGGATTAGCGGAGTTGGCGGAGTGGAGCTGTGGTTGAGCTGTGGGAGAACTGGGACGTCAGCGCTTATTGGTCGGCACTGCATTTTTCCTGATCGCCTCTGGGGAAGCTGCAGGTCGAGCCGGGCTTGCGCTTATTCCTTACCATTGAGGAAATACCCACTTACTCTGAGAGCGGCTCAGCTGCCGCTCCCGAGGATGGATCTGCGCGGATAAAATTGAGCAATGCATATTTCAGATGTTTTTATATTGCGCAAAGCCCCGGTGTTTTACCGCAGGACAGGAGGGAGCGGACCTTGGCAGCCCTCTGACGGCGGCTCCGTGCCGTGCCGTGCCGGCCTCCGTCGGCCGCGCTGCGGTGGGGCCGGGCTGGCCCCGAGGGCAGCGCCGACACGGCGGGGGGGCTGCAGATGGTCCCCTCTGAAGGCTTTTCTTTGCCCTCTTGCTCCGAGCAATTTTCGGTATGAGAATGACGTAACTTT
>JAYRBT010000082.1:125460508-125479447 GCA_036023395.1 Myiotriccus ornatus | reverse complement strand
TGCAGATGGTCCCCTCTGAAGGCTTTTCTTTGCCCTCTTGCTCCGAGCAATTTTCGGTATGAGAATGACGTAACTTTTCTTATTAAGATGGTTTATTCAAATCCGGTTTTAATTATGTGCTGTTGGGATTCAAGCGCATGGGTCTAAATTCTGTTTTCAGTGAGGTCATTGTAAAGCTAGAATAACAACACCAGAATGACTCCCTCATTTACATTCAGCATTGTAAAATGTGTGTCATTTGTTTGTATTTGTTAAGAGGAGAGAGAAAAGTCTATTTGTACAATGTGGGTACTGTTGCTAATAGCAAAAGGAACCAGCTGGGAAATTGCTTACAAAAATTAAAGGCATTTCTCGGACCCTTTAGAGTGTAAGCAGAAAATATTTAAAGCTTCTCACTGATTACCATAGTGTGTGTCCTTACATTTGCATGTTTCTACTCAAGATGGTTTAGCAACCACATAATGAAAAGGTGGTGGTAAAACTGAATACACAGAAGTTACTTAGAGATGGCTGTGGTGTATGTGATGTAGAAGAGCAAATGGAAATGCACGTTATACATTTTTTAGCAATTCCTTGTTTGCTCATTATAGATACTTTCCACCAATCACTTCTAAATCTGGCAGTTGTGCTGTCCAATACATTGACAGTCTTGTAAATGCACACATATACAAATCCATATAGCTAAGGATCCTTGAAGAGCAAAGCAGAAAGCATCCCCTTATGTTATAGAAAGGAATAAGATTTCAGTACATTTCAGAGGACTTTCTTCCATTCAGTTTTACTAATAAAAAAAATCCAGCCTGATTCCTCGTCATTCTCACATGTCAAGTTTCCACTGATGTCAAAGGGAGCACCACAGATAGGAAAAGTACAGGATTAAACACAACACAGTGTTTGGCATGGTGGACTTCCTAAAAGATCTACATAGGGTTCTTAGCAGGGAAATGAAGTCAGTCACCAGCAGCACTGAGGAACTGGGATTTTAATAACATGAATCTTAATTTTATTATGTTATTTCTGTCAGCAGGTATGTGGTACATGCTAAGCACGCACAGTCATCCACATTAGAAGGTCCATTGTTCTTAAAATCAAATACCTGTTTTTCTTGATTATTCAGCAGTACTTGCAGGCTTGAGCCCATGGCATGGGACTGCTGTTGAAAGCCTGGCGTTGACTTGGGCTTGTTGATTCCAGCCTCCTTCTTTTCTGTCTCCTGCCTGCATCAGGCTCATAATCTGCGACTGTGGATTTATGGCAGAATGGAATGCCTCAAAGCCATAAGCTAGCCCTGAGAGGGAGTTGGATACTAGAAACAGTACAGTCAATAATACTGCACACTGGTGAAGCTGCAAGCATGTTAGCAACAGCAAAAGATACAATACACATCAGCTTGGTACCTACAGTAGCTCAGGCATCTCACATAAATCCAAACTATGTTCCATGAACCTGTTCCTCTCTGCCATGGTTCTGCTGAAGTTGGTGGAATGACGCATACCAGTAAGGCCTGCTTGCACATACAGAATGTGTAGGAGCAGTTCCTAAAGCAAATGTTCATGAATCCTGTGGTGACAGAAGCATTATAAATACATTTCAAGCAATACACAGAGAACAGATCAGATAATTACTGTAGCTATTTGATTACTCCTGACTCTGACATTAATATTTTGGGTGGAAAAGATGCCAGTGTAATCTTGTCTCCCTTTCCTGTCACTACTGGTACCACATACTGTGAAAGTTTTTAGAAACTAGTAAAACTACATACCATTTTTCATCTCAATTTCTTAACATCATGTCACATCTGAATGTAGTAAACAAATTGGCGTTTCTAGATTTGGTGGTACTTTTGAGTCATATTAGTAAATACAAATAGAAGCAACAACAGTAGCCTTCAGTAAGTGCAAACTGTTTACTCACTCAGATACTTTAGTGCTGTTTATGGTTCATTCCTGGGCAATGCAAAGCCAATATATGACTTAGGCCCCATTTGAATCCTGCTTTGAAACCTTAGGTGTCACGGCACATTTGTTCACCTTGTGCATAGGAAGGGCGCATCCTGTTTATGTATGTTTTATGAAGTTTCCTGAAATACATTTTTATTATCATTATTATTAGTTGTGAAGGACAGAAAATGTCAGTACAGATGGAAAAATGGCACAAATTGTTCCATATCAGTCTTTCTCCCCTTAGTAAATTACCAGCTTCTGGTAGTATTTTAGATGCAGGAGTGATGACACATCAAACATGCTTTAACCTGCTAGACAGTTTCAGCAAAGTGCATACAACCGTCATGCTGTAAATCCACCTTTTCATGGTGGGTTTTCTACTCTGAAAATCTGTTTGCAGTCATTTTTTGACATCTTCATCCGTGCTACTGTTCAGCAAGATCCAGAAGAACCTTGCATTATTCTGATTCATTCTAGCTATTCTGTGAAAGTTAAATGCAACTATGAAAATAAAAATATTTTTTGGCCCTTCAGCGATGTCAGGTTAGAGGCCCTCCTTCTGTTACAAAAATGATGTCTTATTACTAAATATTTCTAAGGAGAGAGTAATACAAGTATCAGCAAGGCGAGCTTCATGACATGTCAATGCAGTGAAAAAAGCCTGCCTGCTTCTCTGCTGACTTCTGGCCATTGCTGATACCAGCTGCTGTGACATTCACATTTTTTATATACTTTGAAATACACCATATTTGTAATCTCTGTTGTAAAACTGAACAAGCTTGACTACACAAATAAAACTAGTTTCCAGACAAAAGCTATTTGTCATGATTCGATGCAATTACATCCACATGATAAAGCCCTGTGCAGTGTAAAACTAATGTCAACAAGGGTGTTTTAGTTTAATCCCATAACCTAAGGGATATGTATACATTCCTTCTCATACCAGGCTAATGTATTCTTTCACCACCTGTATTCCATGATGTTTCGAGCTGTTTCACAACCTGGCCTTTACTTGTCTGGTCTTTAGAGCTCCAGGTGCAATTTCCCTGTTCATGTGTTAGTGTACCTTACCCTTCACACATAACGAGGCACATAACTTACTGTTCCTCTGACAAGAAGAGCCAGCAGCATTTGGAAGACAGAGGAGATAACCCAAATGGTAACTCTAGAATTCCTGCCCACCAAGGTCAGCTAGTTAGAGATTTCTTCTTTAAAATTTTACCAGCATCCAAAAGGTTCTTGCTTCTGAGATCGTCAGTTCTGGACCAAAAAGTTACATTTGGTTAGAATATAAAACATTTTTATTGTACTGGTACACTGAGTAAGTGTTGGTCTTGATGAAAATGAAAACTTTCCTGTCATCAAAAATAGTTGATGTAACACATACATAACACATACATAACACATACATAAATGGACTTAACAAATATTCCACCTTTAGGAACACTATAGTGAATGCAGCATCAGTGAGAAGGGAATTCTCAAAAGACAGAAAGTTCCCAAGCAAACTTTTGTGTCTTTCCAAAAACAAAAGAAAAGGTGGTAAATCAGTTTTTGAAACTGAACTGCAGATGAGAGAAATGGAAACAAAAAAAGAGGAGTACGTAAGAATAAATGCTAAGAGATAGCTATGGAAAAAGGATCTCACCTCTTAAGTACAGCTGAAAGAAATAATGGAAAGTAGATTTTATGAGAAAGTGTAGTATTTACTTTGGTGTCAACTATTACCATACAAATGTTGATATATATGAGTAATTGTATATATGTGAGTAATTCCCTTGGGTTCTCTGATGAGTTTTTAATGCCATCTGCCTCACTAAATCTATATTAGTTAAATCACCTACATTTAAAAAAACCACCAAAACCAAACAGACACATTGCTTTCACTTTCCTTGGAGGTAAAAATGTAAAATTTAGGAAGAGATGAACTTTGAATTTCTGTAACTTCTTACTTTTATTTCATATTAAACAAAAATCCACAGCACACTGTGAGGTACTCTGTTATGAGGCACCATGGCATACTTTGCTTTTGTTTGCTAAATGTGTAAAAGTGAAGGCACTGAAAATGGCATTCAGCTAGATACCCCTGTAATGGGCATTCTAAGATTTACCTTACATGAGATCTTACACAAAGCTCTGACTTTCAACACAGGAATGTTGCTTCTCAGAAGGAATGGTGACAAGCTCCTCTCTTATCCTTTGAAAGAGCTTTCTACCCCAGTTATAAAGTGTCATAAAAATGCTCGTAGGTTGGGAAAAAACAATGCTGGGTACTCTGAGGGACTGTGACAGCTGTGTGCAGAGCAGTGACCAAGGAGAATTTCCACAGGAGTACTCCAAGTTGCCTGCAGGATGGGAGTTAAGATGGAAAGTCCTAGCTTTCAGAAATGGCTTGTGCTTGCATGGAGATAGATGGTGGCTGAACACCAGTGGCTGCACTGTACAAAGCTGCCAACTGACATGTCACAGATACTGATTTTGTTAGTTGCTCTTGCTAAGGTTTCACATCCAAATGAGCAGGAAATTGCAGAGCAAAACCCATTAATAGCAACAGACTTTTTCACCTAGATTTGTCCAGTAGCCATTCATGTGAATCTTTTGCCATCAGTGAGTGTAAAGAAGGATTGACACAAACCCTCACATTTGATCTAAAGCCTACACCTGAGGCCTCTAGTTCTAATGAAAAATTACAAATTGAACTGGGCAATCTTAGCAGCTGTGTGAATCTGTCACTCATTCTTTTCTACCTGGGTAAAAAATTAACATTATTATCCTACTCTTGTCAGCATTAGATGTCTTGCTCAGTGATAACGAAACAACCTTGTGACTTCAGAAAGAATGCTTTGGAAGTTTTCCCATTCCTATATGAACCACTTTGGACTTTAAAAGCTACAGAAGCCAAGAGGAAGTGGACACGCTATCATAGGCTGATTTTGTTTACATTTTCTCTCATCCACTTCATCTTCTTTTATTCCAGTGACTTCACTCATGAAAAATGAAAATAAACTCACCTGCTTTAGTTCTTTTTTTGGTAAGATACTTCAGTATCTGGCAGTGAAAAATTTTGTATTGAAAAATCTGGCAGTCAAACATTGTTGATTTAAAAATAAATTCTATCCACTGAAATTGAAAAAGGAAAGCTCATTATGGATACTATGTATGGTTAAGGCTTTGTATTTACTCAGCCAAGGTTTACGCCCAAATTGTTGGGTTTAAATAGCTTAGTACAACATCAGCTATCCATCTCACAAAGTTTAAATCAGTTTCAACCTTTTCACTGGTTTGTGCAATCAAGGCAAACTGTGAAACCAGGCTTGTAGGACTAGCTAAATTGTTTTCAGCATGGACTGAAAAAGTAAAGAAAAGGTGCTTCCATATCAGTTTTCTGAATGTTGACCCATGGGGCTGCTGATGGCTTCCTCACCCCTTGACACAAAGGACCAGGATAGCAGTTTCAGATATGGTATCTCAAACAATTTAAACTGGGGATAATACTTCATCTCCTCCTCATCTCAGAGCTTGACCCCAGCATGTCCTTTGCAGATTAAGGCCTGAGATGGTGTGAAAAGGAAAAGCAGTTCAAAGCTGGCTGAACCAGTTTTCAGTCATTTTTCTAATAGCGGGCAGGATATCATTGAAAAATTCAGCCCCTGTGATTGGATAACATCACTGGTTAAACCAGCCACGTTTAAGGCTTTGTGTTGGAACAGATATTGTCTGCACTCCATTCTATTTCCTTCTGGGAAAATCTACATGCTTTTCCACACTAGAGACCAGTGATGTGCCTTTCATGGCATCTCTCTTCTACTTGCTTAGGATGAAAATCACTGTGGAGCTACCTTGCAAACAGCTAGGCTAACTGAAGGTATAAGTGTCAACCTTCAACACACCCTACAAATTATTAAAACACACCAGTGACAGAAGTTAGCTTTGCTGTAGCTTTTATTTGGAAAAGATGTTGGTAGGTAAAATGAAGTTGGCTGCCTGCTGCTATTAGAGGAAAATGGTAATTATCTTCAGAAAAAGCAGTGGGGTCGGAATATTTTCAAACAGCACAGGAAAATATAGAAAAAATAATTGTTCATGGCTTTTTATGTTTTTAGCATTTTAAGATTTTTACTTCAAGTATATGAGTTAGTAACCATTAAAAATAATGAAAATATTCTCATTAGAAGCTCATCAGAGTTTCAGACACTCTACAAGGTCAGAGATTGTAAAATGCTTTACAGAGTTCCCTTTGTTTTTCATATCTGTCCAAGCCATATATTTTTATTTTCCAGAAGAAGCAGAAAAAATTTATCCCTTGTTTACAGCTAGAGGAAGACCCTACTTGTAGGTAGAATGCAAGGGATGTGATAATCCTTGTGAGCCTCTTCCAACTCAGAATATTCTGTGATTCTGATTCTGACTTTATCTTCTACAAGAATGAATACAAAGTAGATGTTCTGAATTTGGACTGATCAAAACTAATCAAAATTGAAAATTCTGATGTTACCCAAATACTTCTAACTTTTCATAGTCTGATTTATGACATATCTCACAAAATCAACTGTTCAATTCAGAAAGCAAAGTTCAGTAATGTAACTACTATTTTCATATTTTGTCATTTTTCATGGTGTTTCTTGCATGCGGTTCTGAAAATTTCTATTCAGTAAGCATTAGCATTAGTCAACCTTCTTAAGGATTCTGATTGGATTAGTATTCTCCCAGGATTGATATACTACACAAAACTGGTTTGATTATGCAGCTCATTGTAAAAGCCTTTCAAAATGTACAAATAACTGTACATTGTGTACCAAATTGTCTGCTATTACAGATAACAACTGCAAATAATGATCAGCAGCTACCACCTATTTTATATCAAAACATTACAGAAATTATGTTTGCCTTTAAATTATAAGTGTCTTTCTGTATTGGACTAGCAGCAGGATATAAACTTTTTCCCACCGCTTGTTTTGACATGAAAATTCTTTAAAGAATGAAACTCAAATGGAATTTAGTCTCTAATATTAGAGAGTTCAGAGGAGAAATAGTTGCTTACAAAACCCAATTTCTACATTTCATTCCATTACCAAAAACATGACTTTGGTAGCCATGATTTTGTCTATCAGCAATTCCCTGGGAAACAGACTTGGCTGACCAGTTAAACTACATATGTGGCTTTGTCAGAATGCACAGCTGACATTTTTTGAATGCTTAATTTTAACATGCAAATTGTTAGTTACAAAAATGTTGAAACCCCCTATATAATAAGTTCACAGCAGTGGAGACACTTAGCACAGTGAGGTAGTGACTCAGAAAAAGATCCATGATGTATGAGTCGTTACAGCTCTTTCAGTAGCAGTGATGTGTTGCAGTTGCCAGTGCTGGGGACAAATCCTGTAGAAAGGGATGCAGGCAGAAGGGTAGTAACGCAAGGATAAAGGTGTGTACAGCCAGCCTAGAATACAGGGTGCTGTAAAAAAAAAAAAATAATA
Organism: Myiotriccus ornatus; assembly: GCA_036023395.1. Classification (NCBI taxonomy): domain Eukaryota; kingdom Metazoa; phylum Chordata; class Aves; order Passeriformes; family Tyrannidae; genus Myiotriccus; species Myiotriccus ornatus. The sequence continues at coordinate 125,472,027 of JAYRBT010000082.1, read as the reverse complement.
AAAAGACAAGACCACTGATCTGTGCTTTCACATATAATTTTGAATTGGGAATTAGGACTACTAGCCAAACTTCTGCAATGGGAAAGAATTAAAAATAGTATGTTTTCCTAAAAGACGTCACACGCTCTGTGTGCTGAATCCTTTTTAGCTGTGGTCAAAACCAAACATTATGGCAGTCAGTTACAGCTACCATCTGAAATTTCTGTTCACAGAAGAGAAAATTATGAAACCTACTTCCAGAATACAAAGTAACACTGAAGGGCAACTGGCATAGCTGCTGCACTGAATAAAAATAGCTAGTGAGGTTGACTTGCAAAGTCACACAGACTGTGCTTTATTTGAAGAAATAGCTCAGATGAGGCTTGTCATTTGGCGCAGGGATGGTTTGACAGTATGAAGTGGAAACATCCAAGCTGATTTGCCAGCAGTAATACGGTCAGTCAGCTTCTGTTTGAAGAGGAAATAGGCACTTCTCCAGCTGTGTTATCTTGGTCAGACATACCTGCTGGCAGACTGGATTAAAGGCCATTTGTCACTGAATCCAGATCAAGTTGTATGACATGAAAGACCTTTGTGGTAGAGCATCAGTGTTACTGTATTCATATGCTGCCAATACTTACTTTAGGAAAGTAAAAAGCAGTTTTCAGGAAAACAATGGAACAATTTTTATAGCATTTATCACCATATAAAGGCAGGAAAAGGAAGAAGTAAAACTTACAACATTTACGTCACTTCCATGAGCTTATTAAAACCTCTGATGTAATCAGAAACCCAAACTCTGAAGATTCCTGGAAAGTCTCTCCTGTCCAAGAGCAGCTATTAATTTTGACATAACTCCATGATGAGATGCAAGGTAGAATAAAGGTCTGTCAAGCCTTCTCAAGCACTTTGTTGTTATAAGGAACATTAAAAGAGGATGCATCTTGGAGCACATCCTGCTTGTCCTGCTTAGGACATGAGGCATGATGATCTGTAATCTCCAAATAAGTTCTCAGACTCAATTCAGTCTGCAAAAGTTTGGGTTTTTTTTAATACACTTTTGTAAAGGGATTAATAGGAACTGTTGATGCTAATGAGCACCTTTGAAAAAATCACCAAGACTGTTTATCAGAAAGTTCTGGAAAAGAGTGGAACTCTTTTTGTATCTATGAAGAGAACTGAATTTTGATCATTAATGAGTTTGCTTGATTTTACAAGCACTTTGAATGACAAAGTCATTAGGGATACACAGGTGATCTCCTGAAAAAGGAAAGAACCATCATTTCTGCCAAACTTTCACAGGGACTATATGGTTAACACAGGATAAAGCTCTCTGCTAGACTAAAGCTGTACAAAGCTATTGTCCCTACCTCTCTGCCAGACAAGTACAAAACTTGGCTATTTAACAGAAGGTAACTTCTCACATGGGCTAATTTGTAAGGTGATATAACAAGCTGCTCTATGATGAAGTCTTGCAGCATACATAAAGACATTACTGACAGGCACTGTACCACCACGACAGGCAGAACACATAACACAGTTTGAGGCTTGAAGGACTAAGCAGCTCTTGATAAGGAAAGTAAGAATGTGAAAAGAAGATCTGTAGCTGATAAGAACGAGATCCAGGAATTGGTGAGCCACAACTCGAAGCTTCATTTGACTGGTCATGAGACATGTACCAGACCTTTGAAAAGCTGAGGGAAGAAAGAACTCTGCGGACAGTTCGCAAATGACACTCACTGTGAGCAGGGCCAGGCTTTGCTTGGTGCCTGTCCACCAAGTGCTGATGTGACTGGTCAGATTCATCAGCTTGTACCAGCTCACTTCTTCCCATGGCTGGGGGCTACTCATGAGATCTGTGCTAGCACAGACTCACTGTCAGGCAAATGGCAGACCCCTCTAGTGCAGGAGCTGTGCTTGAATTACTTGCAAGTTACAAGAAACTTACATGTTAAGTTACAGCTTGCTGAAAGACACACTAGACGAGGTGGAGTTAATGTCAATTCATATAAATTATTTGCTGTGCAGAATAATGGAGAATAGGATGAGGCAAAGTCCCTCTGAGCAGGAACAGATTGATTTTGGACTGGAGAGCACACCAGATAAAGGACTGATCAATAGCATTGGCAGAAAAAACAGGTGCAAATGGAAGAGCTCTGAACACCACTGCAAGTTGTGCAATACAGGACGTTTACTGTGTATAGACCGGCACAGTCAGTTATACACTCCCTGACCTTGTTAACTCACCCTCTCTGCCTCATGATCATTCTGTACAAGTGATGCATAACAACAAAAGTCAGACATTCCCCCACAATAAGGGTCCTGGGAAAAAGGTTACTCATGATCCACCATGCAACAAAACTCTTCCAGACTCAAGAAGCTACGACTAAACTGTAAGACCTCTTGACAGTAACTATATGGTGCTTCACTAGCAAATTACTATTTTTTCAATTCTATGGTCCAATTTGTCTGGTTACAATAATATTCCAGTGGCAGCCTAAGGTGCACACTAATAGTGAACTATCTTTATCATTACTTGTAGAAGAATCTGCAGTTGTTCTTACCAAAGAATTGCAATAGTGCCAAGTTCAGAACATGTCTATTGCATGATGAAAACTCACTCTATACTGTATTAAGGGCAAAAACATACAGAGACATTTCATAGTTTAAACAGTTTTATATAAAAGGTGTTTTAAGACTACCTCTGAACTTTCTGCTTGAATATATTTTTGTGCATTATCTGTATAGTTTTTGCCAATAAACTTCTCTAACTGATAACCAAACTGAATCTACTCTGAAAAAAATCACCCATCTCCTTTCCAGGTGAACAACAACCAGTATCACCCTTAAATCCCTCCCACTTCCCTTGTCTGACTTGACCTTACACAAGAATAAGGTAATGGGTTTGGATAGCTCATAATTACGTATATGGGATAAGCATATCTTGATCTTTGTTAAAATTCTAAGCACTGAATAATGACAACTTGAAAAGTAGATGTTATTCAATGGCATTTCATATCAATTTGTGTCCTCTTGCTTGGCAGACTTAGGAAAAGTGACCCTAACTTACCTGCTGGCCTTATGTTTCGTCAGAACTGAGACAGAACTCAGTAAAGGAATTTGTATTATCAAATTATCTATCGACTCTACCTGTTCTACAGCTTGCATATTAATATATCCATGCCAGCATCAAACCTACTTAATTGCTATGCTGTATTTATTAATCATTGCACACCAGGAAAAGTCTATAGAATGGCAGCAACACATGACCACTGTGACCTAATTAAAAAGGAATTATTTTTCCTTGAGAAGACAGATAAGAGACAACAGGGTATCTTTTAGTGTTAATAAAACGCTAAATAAACTTGACTGCATGGGATTTGGCTCTGAAACAAACTAAATGTTTTGTTTGATTACAAGGCATATAAGAGCTGGTGGATGTGGTACTGATCTGAGACATCTATTTTATGTTAATATTTGTACAGGAGTTGAGCAGGGTTTTTAGCGTAAGTATTTTTAACATGGAAGTCAGGATGATGAAGGTAATAGCACAGGCACACATTATAACATTATTTACCTTTTCTCCTAACTGGCTCCTACTTTAGTTTCCAGGATTCATGAACTAAGTGCTGGTATGTCATGTTTTCTATGAGTATTGTTCTTCAATCCAAGTTTCTTCACATAAATTATGGTTACTCCAGTAAACACTATATTCCCCCCAAAATATCCAGATTTCTTCTAAGGCACCTCAGCTTCTGTCTTGGCCCACTCTTGATTCAGTCTTTTTGAGCTCATGATGTGTCTTATCTTCATTCTACAATCTAGAAGGGCCATTTTTGGAGCTGACATTTTCCTTTCTTCAAATTCTCCACTATATTGTTATCTATATCCCTTAAGAATGCCTCTCTTTCCTTTCCCACCTTGACTCTACTTCTGTGTCTAATTCATGGAAATCATTCAGATCTTTTCTCTTTTTTTCTGCAAACATTCAGCAATACATGTTGCTCTATTTTCACTATGATTTGATGGATTTCTGATAAAATCAGTTCATGCCTTATTTTTCAAGCATCTTAGCTTGGCTTTTTCTGGCTTGGTCTTCCTGGCTGTTTTTTAAAGAGCTGTGTTCAGACTAAATGTGCCATTTCTACCTCATTTCTCCCTTACACTTTCTGTGATGCACATGCACCTTTTGAATCTTCTGAGAGGACATCTAAACTCTTCCAATAAAAGATTTGTCTGCATTGCAAGCACTTTTCCTGTTAATTACATCTATTCTCCAATCCCACAGCTAAGATTTCAAAGCCTTTATATGTCTCCAATGATAGCATCCTGAGTTAGCAGACATACCTTATGGGATAATAAAATCCGAATTAGCAAAATAATCTTATGAGTTAGAAAACTAAACCCTGCCTTTTTTACCCCCATAATTTCTCAGGTTAAGGATAGCAGACAGAAAAGTAACCATGATCAAGCAGACTGTTGACACTTCTGTGTCTTCCAGTCTTTGTACAAATTGGCTATTCATTTCCCTGGCACTCCTCTGTTTTCTGAAAATGTATAGACATACCATACTGCTGGTTAACCTTCATTTTTTCCTCAAAGACTTTCATCATTACTATTAATTCTTGCCCTCTCAAATCAAGGAAGACTCGCAACCTGGAGCTCATTGATGGTGGAAGCATACTAGATTTCTCATAGGTAGATGGAAAGAATGGCTGTGGAAGGATGACAACAGCAGAAGCTCCAAGCATCAGTGTCTTGGTCTTGCAACACCAGGTGCAGTTGAGTCTCTGCAGGTTGCTCTGTCAATGACATTAGCAGATCAACATGCAGCAGTGTGAGACCTAGGACGTCATTGAAATGTTTGTCTCTTACACACACTGTGAGCCCTTCTACAAATTTTTGGCAAGGTCCTATCCAAAGTATGGAACATAAAGCTCTCTCACTGTCATTCTCTGGAAAGTCTGATTTCAAGAAGATGATGCTTCTGAACAGCAGCCTACAATCATGTGAGATCATTATGCATCTAATCAGGAACAATAAGCTTAATGAGTTTTTTCCAGCATTCTGCTCCCAAATAGACATCTTAAAATTTTCAGAGGGGAGGAATGAATTTTGAGATGATGTGGGAGAGGCAAAACCACAAGGCTATAAAGCTCCATAAGCTGTAGTGTTAATTAAGTTTCCTGCTTTCACAAAAGTTGTCTGTATTTCTGTACAAAAATTTTTGATGTCAAAGGGATGACAGTATATTTAATGGCTATTCTCATGAAGGCTATTGTTTCCCATATGGAATACTCTGAGGCAAGTACCTTACCATACCACTTTTCCTTTCCCAGCCCTGCTGATTCCCCCCCTGCCCTGCCATCCTGCATGCTTTCCTACCAGAAGGCAAAAAAAAATTCAGCAGCCATGTCCCTCCTGCATTATATTACCCCTGCATTACAATACCAGTTTTACATGAGTCAGCCCAATTTGGTGAAGCCAATCATTTTCTAAAACTGGTGTGAGACAGTGCAGAAAAACTTCAGACCATGACATGTGGGTCTGTTAAATATGTCAATTTTCAGGGATCACAGTCTTGGGTTGCATGGGAAATGTCCAGAAGAACAGGATGAGTAGAAGCAAGAGTCAATAAAGTGGTTCCAAACTTATAAGTCACCACGGCTGAAATGTTCTCTGTGACCCACTCTTATGAAATGTGGGTACTGCAGTCTGCAGGTTTCATTCCTTGCTCTTTTTTGCAAGTTGAAGCACCTTGACTTTTCAGCCCTAAAACCATTCCAGACCATGCAGACATTACTGCATATTGCAAAGTGCATGATTTGGACGGCCCTGGGGTTGCTGGGGAACCAGAAATCCCAGGCATTTGGGGAAGGGAGGTACAAACAGTGAAACAATGAGCTCATGTGCTTAAGCCCCTGCCGCGCTGTACAAGGTGTGCTAAACATTTTATCAGGGGAAAAAAAAAAAAAGAAGGGCTCTGCAGAAAGGCAACAAATTATTGCTATTATATAACTGCTACTAGGCAGGCTGCCTGCAAGCCTTTGTTGAACCTCAGTTTCATGAACTTAGGGTTAATTATTTCACTATGTCCTGCTGTATTTGTATTATTTTGCTGGCTACTCTTGCTCTATTTATTTGCTTAATATCTTTTGTTTTCTTGTATAGCTTTAAGCTTGCAAGGAAATAAATACCAATAGTTAAGAATAAGAGTTTCATGAAAATTCAAGGAAACATCAGTGCCTTGGAATATGAACGTATGTATCTTTCTGTATCTTTATTACACAAAGTCTGTAAGAGAATTCAAGATATACCTTGTCACACTTACAGGAGATCCATTTTCTAGGCTTCCTACATAACTTGGAAGCTAAGCAACACATGGATAAAATAATGCATCAAACGACCACTGTCAATAAAAACATACATGTGTTTGCATTCAGCCACTCACAGACTTCACCTTGTGGTGATTTTAACAAGTATTAATTAGTGTAGGCTACCTTGGATGCAGTCTCAAAAACTATTGGTGTAAAGAACAGATCAAATCAGATAATCCAAAAATAACTAGCATACTTTCTATTTTGATAAACAAAGAAAGGAGAAACAGTAATAATAAGCTCACTGAGGCACAAAATCACAGATTTAGGGGAGGTAGGGAAGACATTGGATAGGGTAAAAAGTAATACACAAGAAATCATGCTATATAAAAATTGGCATTAAATGCAAATGAAAGTTCTAGAAAGAGCTCCAGCTCTTAAGTTTATGGCATGGAATGTTTGCTTCTGATGATAGCTGAAAGCTGTGACTTGGCCAGCCTTAGGTGAAGCCTGTCCCTCTGTTTTTCTTCCTGCCCACCCTTGAGAGACCTGGTAATTGAAGGTAGACTGGAACATTTCTCCTGCACCTTTGCAAACATCCCAACTTCTGTAATCACCTGCCACCACTGCTAGGATTTGGAAGGGAGCAACTGGAGGAAAATGCCTCCTACAGCTTTACTTGGGGATACTACTCAGTTTAGATAAATTTTAAACCAATCTGTATCACGCAAAGATGTTGACTCAGAATTATTCCTGAAATTATAGAAAATATGACTTATCTAATAGAAATAGTTCCTCCATTATTTGAGGGTTCATCCTGATTCCTTTTTCCTTTCTCAGATGAAAGGATTTAAATAAGTGTCACAGATACAACTGTTTCTTGTTCACTCCCTGAAACACAGCAGAACATACTATACCAGATCTGGAAGTCTGGCCCTGCTGAACCTACAGTGTGAGTTTCAGAACCACAAGTCTGAGACTTGTCTGCTACAACCTGTAGCAGAAAAGACTTACAAGCTCTTCTGCTGATTCAGGCTTTAAACCCTGCCATCTAATACCGAGTCTTTCTTCTGCCTCTGACAGGATTTATAAGGTTTGTTTCTGGTTCATCATGGAAATTTAACTACTTGGACACAGTGTGCCTAGCACATGGCATACCAATTAGGAGAGAGCATCTGAAGGGCTACAGGGAAAAGCACAATAGGGTTGACCCAAGAAGACCGCACAACCTCATTTGCCTGTGTCTGCCTGCATTTCTACCATCCTTCAGATGTGCACATAAACATGGTTTGTTTCATCTCTACTGCAGTGGGTCTTGTGACTGCATGGAGTTGTAATAGCGACAACTCTATAGTGATGAGAAATTTCTCTGAAACGTGAAGGCAAAGGTCTACATTTGTGCTATTAAATCCGATGTGTATAAGCCAGGGAGGAAAGATTATACCCAACATAAACACATTGCCAAAGCCTGTACATGTCCCCTCCAATTCCCTCTGTAGCAAATTCAAGTCCCCATTAATCTGCTCCCTGCTTTCAGCTGATTTTATCTCCCCAAACCCCACACACATTTCAGCCCATACTCTCTGCTGGGCCATGGGGGATGCTCAGCCCAGTATGGCCAGGACTTCCCAGGCTGCTCCCCACATTCCAGGCTGGGCCGGGGGGAGCGGGCAGAGCCTGCGCTTCATCACAGGCCGGGCTTACCCTGTTCAGGGCCGCAGCTGAGATGGCGCAGCTCGCACCGGGTAACCCGTGGCCCATAACGGGGGCTGACAGAGCGGGACACCGAGCTGCCCCTGCCCATTCCCGCATTCGCTTCTCCCTGTGGATAAACCACGCTGTCACAGCAGGCGGCCGGTGCTGTTCACAGACAGCCGGGAGCGGAGCCGGGAGAGCCGGTATTGGGGTTCCCTGGAACTCCCAAGTTCAGGCTGCCCGTGCTCGGGGAGGAAGGCGGCGCCGGCCGCAAGAACCGCCGCAGCCCAGCCCAGCCCAGCCGAGCCCAGCCCCGCCGAGCCCAGCCCAGCCGAGCCCAGCCCAGCCGAGCGCAGCCCAGCCGAGCGCAGCCGAGCCCAGCCCAGCCCAGCCGAGCCCAGCCGAGCCCAGCCCAGCCGAGCGCAGCCCAGCCGAGCCCAGCCGAGCGCAGCCGAGCCCAGCCGAGCCCAGCCCAGCCCAGCCCAGCCCAGCCGAGCGCAGCCCAGCCGAGCCCAGCCGAGCCGAGCCCAGCCGAGCCCAGCCCAGCCGAGCCCAGCCCAGCCGAGGCGAAGGGCGAAGCCGCCCGGGCCGCGGGGCCGCTGCTGCCGCTCGGCGGGCGGAGCGCGGCGCTGCCCGGCGGGACGGGGCGGGGGCCGCGGCGTCGCTGGCTGGCCGGGCTCGTCCTGGCCGGGCCCCGCTTCGGGCACTGGCGCTGAGCGTGGCAGCATCACCACAGACATGGAACGCGGCGGGAAACGCACCCTTACTCGTTCTCCTATTCATGGGTGACTGCGTTGTGGGCCCAGTCTGCAGCAAATTCTGCTTCTCGATGCCCTGGTTAGTAATAGCGGGGCCTGTTCTTCAGAAACTCAAATCATCAGCACATAAAACTAGTAGAGAATTGTCATGAACAATTTCACGAATCAAAGGACAGCTCAAAGCTGTCCTATCCGCCTGTGTGGGACAAGCCGCCATTCCAGAGAGAGGTGACACTTCACTAAAGAGACACCAGGGTCTTCCACCCAATCCATGTGCCCATGCTCACTGGAATAATGCCCCTTCAAATTCACTCCATTGGTTAGATCCAAGAGACTCCGCCTGATCTTCTTAACCCTGAGAGTGGCAGAGCACTGGAACCGGCTGCCAAATTGTGGAGTCTCCCTCTCTGGAGACATTCAAAACCTACCTGGACATGTTCCTGTGTAACCTGCTGTAGGTGACCCTGACTTGGCAGGAGGGTAAGACTAGATGACCTCCAGAGGTCCCTTCCAGCCCTCACAATTTCTGTGATTCTGTGATCTCATTCAGAAATAGACTGCAGATAAGAATCATAGAACCACTAAGGTAGGAAAAGACCAAGATCACCAGGTCCAGCTGTCAACCTGGCAGCACTGTGTTCCCCACCAAACCGTGTCCTCAAGTGCCATATCCACATGTTTTTTTGAACATTTCCAGGGATGGTGACTCTAGCACTTCCCTGGGCAGCCTGCTCCAATGCTTGACAATGCTTTTGGGTGAAGAAATTTTTCCTGATATCTAATCCAAACTGCCCCTAGCACAACATGAGTCTATTTCCTCTCATCCTGTCTCTTGTTACCCAGGAAGATCAAGGTGAGAAGAGGAATTTCAGGTATAAATCCAGCCCTTTGACACTGCAGTGTGGTAGATACTCCTGGCAATGCTGGAAGTTCACAGACAGCCCAGGCAAATGTGCTCTTAACCTGCAGTGTGATGTACAAGGTTCAGGGCAAAACATACAGTTTTACCATGAGAAACAGCCACACAGTGCAAGTGGTGGATTTCAGTACCTAATGGTAGAGGTTACACTCCGGTGAAGAATTCTTACCAAAGCCATGTATGAAAATACACTCAGGACAGAGTGTATTTTAGGTCTTCCATGATGCATAAAATAATCTATAAATGGATACCAATTTACAAGACTAAATTACCATGCGTCATTTACCTAAATTAAACCAACAACATAGAACTGAAAACAAGGAGCAATTATTTTCAAGTTCTTTCAGGCCCTTTATTAATCCCTGACCAAGACTAATGGTATTTTCAAAACTGGTGAAATTTTGCGATTAAAAGTAGCCCAGAGATCGTGGAGACATGCGTTCTGTGTAGAGTGCAGGAGCTGCCACAAGCCATGTGACACTCCTCCCCAAAGCAGTTTGTAGGGAGGATTTCTTCTTTTACTGCCCTGTGGAAGGCAAAGACTGTGCTCCTTACCTAGATATTAAACTCAGAAAAATGCATAGTCTTTGACACACTTCATAAGTGTTTTCTTCTGAAAATCAGAAAGCAAAGTTTTCTTAAAATGTGACATTTCACAGTAAGAGTGTAATATCAGTGAGCTGGAAATTTGCTGACCATGACCAAAATTGTTTGTCTACACTTGTTTGTACATTGAATGCTGCTGCAGACATTTATGTTTTTTAGTTTAACCACCTCTAGTATACCCCTACTTTTATCTACCCTCTTCAGTTTCATCAACTACAAGCAACTCTTCTACACATCCCTAAAACACGGAGGAAATTGTTTTATTCTCTAAGGCAAAGTCCTGAGCACTTAAAATCTTACAGAATGTCTGCTGTTAAAAATCAGCCAGAGACAGGTAGTAAGTCCTTTGAAGGCAAGGGCCATATATTTATTTCATGTGTTTGCAGTACCTACATACCAACTACAGCTGGGTAATGCCTCATGATTGAAGGTGTTGCCACCATACACACAGCTAAATATATGAATGACAGATAACCATCTCTGAAACACCAAATCCCGGTATATTGGGGAGGTCATGTCAGCTCATCTATATTAAGTGGTAAAATCCTAGAATAAAAGAAAACCTGCCAAAATGCAATGACCAATTGCTTATTTATAATTTTGCTGAAAAGAATCAAATGGACAGTTTTTAATTGCATTTCGCTTAATAGTGTTCTTTATGTTCCATATACCTACACACTCTTTTTTTGCAGGGGACAAGGGAAGGGCAGATCAAACTTGGAAGATTATTTGTAACATGGATTTTATACTTAAGCAAATAGCATATATGTTGTTTTTGAGTAAAGCAATAATTCTGAAGAAGAAAATTATTCTTCTGAGTGGGTCAGAACTGGAACCTGAACTTGGCTTACCCATCTTTCAGTAAAGAAGACTCATCAGCAGTTTAGACAATCAGGAAACAGGTTTGTCTTATTTTTTTCTTCTGAAACTCTTCTCCATGGATACACTCAGTTAAAAAATAATTATCCCCAGAAAAAAAAAATAGGGAGAGGGTGACTTCTACTTGGTGAAAGTGGGAAAGTGTCTCCTCCAATGAGTACAGCAGCGACTACAGTATTGCTTGGTCTGTTTTAACCATATGTAATAACCTGTGAGCCCCTGGTGGTCTAGTGGTTAAGGACGCGGCGCTGTCACCGCCGAGACCCGGGTTCGATTCCTGGTCAGGGCTACTCCCTGGGCAGATGGAGCCCGTTAGCCCTGTAAGGCAATCCATCTACGTCCTGAGGACCTCACTGCCACCGTCCA
>JAYRBT010000082.1:125361900-125460408 GCA_036023395.1 Myiotriccus ornatus | reverse complement strand
AGGGTGGGCTCAGTTCCGCGCACACTGTAACTCACCTAAAAAATCCAATGCGCAGGCTGGAAGGTGTAAAGACCTTCTCCGGTTCTTCGTTCGCGAAGACTGGCCATTCATTCATGTAATAACCTCAAAGAGTAAATTTGTGAGATTCTTGAGGGCCCCTTTGATGTGCAGTAGGGCTCAACAGAAAGCCCCTGTGTTGCTATGGGGTAGTCCTTTCCAAAACCTGAGCATCATAATCCCTTACTGTCTCTTGCTACCAACCCAGGTTTACAGGCCACAAACACTTCCTTAGGCAGATCTACTTAGCTGGCCAAGACTATGATGCTTCCAGGACTTCCCTCTGTCTGCAAAACACCACAGACACTGAGCTGTCTGGTTTGATCAGTTTGCACTGAGCCATCCTGGACTGTCTTGCTCTCCAGCAGACAGCGCAGAAAAAAAGACAAAAGGCACCAGGCAAGATACACATGGAGAGCAATGGAGAGAAACCACTTGAGGAGAAGGAGATTGATTAGCTGAAAGCAACTTTTTGCCACCCTTATTGCCACCACAATAGAACATAATGTTAATAAAGTAGAAGTTGCTTACACAGATCACCCATGACTGCCATGGGCACCTGGAAGCCAGTGGCTGTTCCGTGTCGCTTTCCAGGTGCTCTCAGCCAGCTTTCAATACTACTTGGCATGTCACAGCATAACTGCTTGTTTCTGTGGCCTTGGACAGTGAGGAGCGTAGGAGTGAGGCCTTCTTAACACAACACTGGGCCACTGTTTGCAAGGCTTTGCCCTGGTGAAATGCTCCTCCCGAGGAAGATTGCCATGGTTGCCCCAGGAAAGCAACCTCAATATCCATCCCTGATCTGACTGCAGATGTGGCAAACCTGTCTGAACATCAAGATGCATCTCAGCATCCTCAGCATGGGGAACAGCAGCAAGAAAGGCAGAACATGGGCTCCTCTAAAAGAAGAGAAGCCTTAAACCTTTGCAGAGATGCTGTCCTTCATGATGCTTTCTCATATGTCTGTGACTTTCCCCACATGGTGTGGAAGGGTTTAGAAGCCTGTGTCAGTCTTGTGGATGATTAGTAACGGGGTATGAGGCTATTTCTCCTTTCCTTTGAGGTTCTGGGAGCACAAAAAAGCTCTAGGTAAATGCAATTCTCAAGTGAGTCTTTCCAGGCAATTAAACCTCCAGCCAATGCTGGAGCCCCATGCTAATGCAGCCAGAAGACCCAGCGGCTCGGTCAGTCTGAGACAAGGCACCTGCAGCTGGTCCTCAGCTTTGTCCTGGTCACTTTTCCCTGACACATTTTACAGCATGAGCTGCTCTAGCCGGGTGACATCAGGAGAGGGGCTGACTTCCAGACTCGGCTGGTCTGTGCTCAAGGTTGGATTGAGGGTTTCCTGGTTCAAAACTTTACTGTGTCCTTGATTTCAAATAAGTACACACTATAAATGTAGAGTCAATATTTACTGGCTCCCTCTGTTGCCAAATACTCTGGAAGTGTTGGGATAAATAAAACTAACACCGCCTTTGTAGTGTTAAAAAGCAAGGCATTACTTTATTTCTGGCCAGAGATGTGTATGAAAGACTGACAGAATCCCAGTCCCCACACAGACGTCAATAATATTTTTTTAACCAATTTATACATTTTAGAAAACAAAGACATTAATGTTCATTGGTCCTAAATTACGTAATTCTCTTTCTTCTTAGTATGCTACCTTCTACTGGTTATTAATTTCTCATTTTCTATAATACTTAGTCCATATCTTTAGTCTTTTTAATATCTTTTTCCCAACACAAAGACTAAGCCTTTGTTCATCTTCTTCATCTTCTGTTTTTTGCAAAATGTCTTTCCATATGTCCAACTCAACAATATATCTTTCTTTCCCAGGCTTTGTTCATTGAAGCATATCAAGGTTAGTTTAACAAAACTTACCGTTTTAGTGCTTTTCCCAAGCTATGTTCTCACAAAAGTAGCTTATGACAGCATTTTGCTAAAAGCTGGCTAAGAGTAATTTAAGGCCTAATACAGCTTACGATTAATTAAAACAAGTAATTAAAAGGTTTAATTAAAACAATTAAAAATTAGAAGGGTTATATCACTTCCAACACTACCAGGTCTTAATAAGGAAAAAATGTTAGTACAAGATAGAGATGGCTACTTAACAGAGATTTTGGTCATCAGAAGCAAAGCCTAGGTCAGTGTCTAAAGCTTCCCTCCTGAGAGGCTACACAAGTGTGCCTGTGAAGATTTAAGTAATCAGGATGGAACTCTGGAACTGTTCTCACCAGCAAGGAGGGGTTGGTGAGGAGTGTGAAGCTCAAGGCCAGCCTGACCTGCAGTGACCATGAAATGGTAGAGTTTGAGACCTTTAGGGCAGGGAGTACAGCAAGCTCACTAGCCTGGACTTCAGGAGAGCAGACCGTGGCCTCTTCAGTGATCTGCTTGATAGAGTAATATGGGATAAAGCCCTGGGAGAAACAGGGCCCAAGAAAGATGGTTGGTATTCAAGAATTACTTCTTCTGAGCTTAGGAGTGATACATCCTGACAAAGAGAAAGTTGAGCAAAAACAGCAGGTGGCTTGCATGGGTAATACAGAGAAACTGTCTGAGCAGCCAGGGATTAGGTCAGCAAAGCTGAAGCCCTGACAAAATTAAGCCTGGCCAGGGATGTTGAGGGCGACACGAAAAACTTCTGTAGGTACATTGGTGATAAAAGGAAGACTAGGGAAAAAGTGGGCCCTCTCCAGAAGGAAGTGGGAGACTTGCTTACTCAGGACAGGGAGAAGGCTTAGGTTCTCAATGGCCTTTTAGCTTTGATCTTCACTGGCAACTGCTGAAGCCACAGCATCCAACGTGCAGAAGGCAAAGGCTGGGACTGGGATGATGAAGAACCACCTGCTGTAGGAGTAGTAGGAGTAGATCTAGTTGAAGACCACTTAAGGAACCTAAAGGTGCGCAAGTCTGTGGGATTTGATGAAATGCATCTGGAGGTTCTGAGGGAACTGGCAGAGGAAATGGTTAAGCCACTATCTATCACAGTAGAAAACTAGTAGAAGTCCAGTGAAGTTGCCACAGACTGGAAAAGTGGAAACATAACCCCCATTTTTAAAAAGGGAAAAAAAGAAGACCCGGGGAATGGCAGGCTGGTCAGTCGTACCTTTGTACCTGGCAAGATCATGGAGGAAATCCTCCTGGAAACTATGCTAAGGCACATAGAAAATAAGGAGATGACTGGTGACAGCCAACATGGCTTCATTAAGAACAGATTATACCTGAAAATTTGTTGACCTTCTACAATGGGGTTACACCATTGGTGGATAAGGGAAGAGCAACTGATATCATATATCTGAACTTGGGCAAAGCATTTGACACTGTCTCACATGAAATCATTGTCTCTAAACTTGAAAGACATGGATTTGATGATGGACCACTCAGTGGATAAGGAATTGGCTGTAAGGTTGCACTGAAAGAGTTGCAGTCAATGTCAAGTGAAGGAGGAGAACAGGAATCCAGACACTGAGTTACTGTCAAATGAGGTTAACTCTCCTCACTACCAAAATCCAAGTGTTTGAAGCATCGCATATTAGGTTAATCCTAAGGAGCATTCCCTCTCTCCACAGCCACTATAGAGGTAATAAAATTGTTGACATTTTGTTAAATTCAACTTCTGGCAATTGTTTCTCTTATTCAGACAATTCTTGTCCACTGAAATTTGACCTAAGTAAGTCCTTAAATTTAAATACTCTGTCTAATACTGTGGAAATGTGAACTTCCATTTCTTTCAGTTAAAAGATACTTTCTGTGGTTTTGTACAATCATGTATGAAACTTCTCTTGTCTCATGATAATTAATGGGTACTGTACAACTAAGCTAAGGTTGGTGGTTTTGCTCACATTAGTATGCCATACAAATATGCCTGCTCATTTTTTGTGAAAAATGGATGCTATCACTTCACTGCAAATATGATGTGAACAAAAGTCTTAGGGTCAAGTTAACACAAGCTTTTGCACAGCTGTATTAAAATATTAGTATTGACCAACTCATTTGAATGCAGAGCTGCCTGGGAGGCATTTCTCAATTTCTTATTTGTGGTACTAAAGTTATTTGATGTTTGGAAACTTGTCCTTGCATGCTGGTGTGATCTCAGCAGCTTCTGACTGCAAAATACAGACCTGTTTAAAGCTTTATTTCTGACTCATCTATCTGTGTTGCATAGCATCAGGTACAGATTTATCTATGGCTCAGACGAAAGCAGGGTCATTACTGAGTCACTGTTCCCTCAGGGACAAAAATGCCAGCACCTGTTACTATGCCCACCTGAGTATATTCGTTTTAGTATGAAATTAATTTGGAATACAATAGATAAGTGCTGATTCACTGGTCCAATTTTCTGCACATATTTTATTAGATCTCAGCTGGAATCCAGGTAGTGCTCTTTATTCAGTATTATCATTTCAGTAGGTTTGAAAGAGAAACAAATCATTCGTCTGGTAGCTGGCCAGAGCTGTTCAGTGTTCAAAGAACACTTGGCCTGATACAGACAGGAAAATGAGCACTTTGATGGATATTTAATAAATTTTTCTGGCACTGTCACATTAGTTTGGAGTTTCATTATTTCAGAGATAATTATCTATCATTCATAAACTCACTTACATGTGTGGTGGCAATACCTTCAGTCATGAGGCATTACCCAGCTGTAGTTGGTACTTAGGTACTGCAGACACATCAATTAAATACATGGCCCTTGCCCTCAAAGGACTAATGCCAGACTCTGGCTGAATTTTAATAGCAGACATTCTGTAAGATTTTAAGTACTCAGGACTTTGCCTTAGAGAATAAAACAATTCCCTCTCTGTTGTAGGGAGGGACACTGGGGCAGATTTTCAGGTCTGTGCAACTGGTCCTCTGGGAATAATGTCTTTACACAAGCTGGTCAGTTAGTGCCATGTAGTAACACAACCTTCAGGCTGGCTGTTGCAGTTCCACCTCTGTATGTGGCACTGGTGGTGATGGCAGACACAGGCACCCATGGATACAGAGAAGGGTAATAGTGAATGGGGTAACATCAGACTGGCGACCTGTCACCAGTGGGGTTCTGCAGGGCTCCATCTTAGGACCTGTGTTCTTTAACACCTTCATAAATGACTTGGATGAAGGAATGGAAGGGATACTAAGCAAGTTTGCAGATGACACAAAACTTGGAGGAGCTGTTGACTCCCTTGAAGGCAGAGAGGCCCTGCAGAGAGACCTCAACAAATTAGAGGGCTGGAAAATCACCAACCATATGAAGTTCAAGAAGAAAAAGTGCCAGACTCTGAACCTGGGATGGGGCAACCCTGGATGTACGCACAGACTGGGGAATGAGATGCTGGAAAAAAAAAGCTGCAGAAAGGGACCTGGGGGTCATGGACAATGGCAAGTTGAATATGAGTCAGGAGTGCCCTGGCAGCCAGGAGGGCCAGCCTGTCCTGGAGGGCATCAGGCAAAGCATCTCCAGCCAGTCGAGGGAGTGGATTGTCCCACTCTACTCTGCACTGGTGAGGCCTCACCTGGAATATTGTGTGCAGTTTTGGGCATTGCAACATAAAGAAGATATTAAGCTGTTAGAGAGTGTCCAAAGGAGGGCAATGAGGATGATGAAGGGCCTTGAGGGGAAGCCGTATGAGAAGCAGCTGAGGTCACTTGGTCTGTTCAGCCTGGAGAAGAGGAGACTGAGGCGAGACCTCATTGCAGTGACAACTTCCTCATGGGGGGATCAGGATGGGCAGACACTACTTTCTTATTTGTGGTGACCAGTGACAGGACCTGAGGGAACAGCCTGAAGTTAAGTCAGAGAGGTTTAGGTTGGATATTCGGAAAAGGTTCTTCAACCAGAGGGTGGTTGGGCACTGGAACAGGCTCCACACAGAAGTGGTCACAGCACCAAGGCTGACAGAGTTCAAAAAGCATTTGGACAATACTCTCAGGAACATGGTGTGACTCTTGGAGATGGTGCTGTGCAGGCCTAAGAGTTGGACTTGATGATCCTTGTGGGTGCCTTCCAACTTGGCATATTCTGTGAAATGTAGCTGCAAGTGGGTAAAACACACATGGGCTGCATTTAAAATGAGGCTTGAGAAAAATATAACAAGAGTCCTAAGAGAGAAATGCAGAATGCTACCTATGGCTTCTATCACAGCAGGTAGGGAATTTTAAGATTTCTCATAATAGTGAAATAAACTGGCAGCTCTGTTTATAGCTGCTCAAAGGGCAGATCAAATCACCATTTGGCTTTAATGCTGTAGTCAGTAAACATGGATATATATGTTACACTATAATAGAATAATTCTTTTGTCTCTGCTCACCACTGAAGTGAAGGGTTTGCTGGGTAGCTGCCTTAACCCTTCTTATGTGGGAACATTGGTTTTTTTCTTCTCCTGTTTTGTTAACTTACATCTTGGCTTTGGGTTGAAGGACAGCATCTAGCTAAATCTTGCCACCTGTATCTTTGTTTTCAGAGATGTGAGCTCTATCTGAGTCATTAAAGCATGTGTATTCCAAGGATGTTCTCTAACAGATTCATATTCTCTAGGACCTCAGCAAGGCTGATCTCACATTTTATTTTTGTCCTGATTTCTGGGACCAATAATTGTTCTACCACACATAATGAATTTTCAGGCAGATATGATTAGAATTGGACCATTGGGTCAGACATTCAGCCAGTACTAAATGGTGAATGATAGATGAGAAGCAGCACAGGAGACAGTTGTAAGGGGTCTGAAATGTGCAGAATAGTTGCTTATAGTTGATACCCTCTTATAGTTGACACCTATATATTGAATAGGATTGAAAACTTATATTGAATAGGATAGCTAAAAGTACTTCTTATATTGAATAGGATAACTAAAACTAAGGGTGTACTAGAGGTGGTTTCTATTAAAGTAATAGAAAAAATAATATTTGCAGCAGCAATCAGTATACAAACAAAAGTAGAGAAACATTTTTGGTCATGCTCAGTGAATTTCCAGCTCACTGATATCAAACTCCTAGTGTGAAATGTCACATTTTAAGAAAACTTTGCTTTCTGATTTTCAGAAGAAAATACTTATGAAGTGTGTCAAAGACTATGCATTTTTCTGAGTTTAATGTCCAGCTAAGGAGCACAGTCTTTACCTTCCACAGGGCAGTAAAAGAAGAAATCCTTGCTATGAATTGCCATGGGGAGGAGTGTCACATGGCTTGTGGCAGCTCCTGCACTCTACACAGAATGCGTGTCTCCAGGATCTCTGGGCTACTTTTAATCGCAAAATTTCACCGGTTTTGAAAATGCCATTAGTCTTGGTCAGGGATTAATAAAGGGCCTGAAAGAACTTGAAAATAATTGCTCCTTGTTTTCAGTTCTATGTTGTTGGTTTAATTTAGGTAAATGACGCATGGTAATTTAGTCTTATAAATTGGCATCCATTTATAAATGTACATCACGGAAGACCTTCAAATACACTGCCCTGCATGTATTTTCAGTATTTTCAAATGAATTGCTGTTATGATTCAATGTTAAAATCTTCTGCCCAAATTAAGGTGCAAAAGAGACCAAATGCCAGTTAAACAATACAACCATTTGTAAAATTAATTGTATAGGGAGAGAGTGAAATAGAGTGAGAAAGAAGGAGAAGGACAGAGATAGTTCAAGCAGAAGATAGTCACCATTGTGGATCCAGCAGCATCCCACTGGTCCTTCAGTGCCCTGGGTTTCTTGCTGGTGAGGTCCCATCCAGTTCAATCCCCAAGTTACCTTATACGGTTCCTCATTAGCATGAGAGGAGGTCTTAAATCAGTGCTCATGTCAGGGTCTACTCTGTGGATCACAGTGAAATGTTGTGATGAAAAGCATCAGTTTTGTTCCTACCAAGGCAAGGCCAAAACTGAGAGTTTGTTCCTTTTGCAGCTTGTGCATAAGAACCCCTCATGTTTTCTGCAACAAGTTTCACCACCCATCACTTGTTTAAGGCATGTACTGCAAATGTCATTAACCCTTTCCTTACAGTGGCCATCATATACTGGTGCACAGGGTTGTTCCTCCTCAGGTGCAGGACTTTATACTTCTCCCTGTTGAACCTCATGACATTCCTGTTGGCCCGTTTCTCCATCTTGTCAAGGTCCCTCTGGATGGTGTTTCAGTCACTCCTCCCAGTTTTGTGTCATCAGCAAATTTGCTGCTGGTACGCTCTGCCCCTTCATCCAGATCATTAATGAAGCTCTTAAACAGGACCCAATGCAGTATTGACTCCCAGGATACACCACTACTGGCTTCCAGCTAGGCTCTATGCTTCTGAAGACCACCCTGTGGACGTGGCCATTCAGCCAGTTTTGTGTCCACGTCAGTGTCTGCTCATCCAGCCTGTAGAGCAACAGCTTTTCCATGAGGATCTTACAGGAGACATTGACAAAGGCCTCCCTGAAGTCTGGGTAGACAATATCTGCTGCAGTTTCCTCATATAGCAGGTCACTCATGTCATTGTGGAACTTTATATATAAAGTTGGCCAAGCAAGACTTCCTCTTGGGGAAGCCATGCTGACTACCCCTGATTATTTTCTTGTCCCTAATGTGCTCAGAAATGGTTTACAGAATTATTTGCTTCTGAAGCTAATGAGATCACACCAGCATACAAGGACAATGCAAGTTGTTCCTGAGCATCTGGAAGAAGCACTTTAGGTAGCAGAAAATAATGTTTCCAAAAGAAGGATTAACTAAGGTGAAACAACAAAGACAGGTTTCTGTACTGAGTGTTTGGCAGTGGTAGAAGGATGTCAGGTGTAGACTTGCAAAACCGTGTCTGTCCTTACAAGAAAGCATTAAAACTTCCACCAGACACCAGTTCTGCAGACTGAAGGGATAACTCACAGTTTGAACTAAGCATCCTGATTATTCAACATATTAAAACTTGTCTTTGTGCTGCTCCTTTACAATACAAAAAGGAAGCTGCAGATATAAAAAAATTAGTTAGGTACAATTAATTTCTAGAAATGAATTTGTCTCACCACAATCTTGTTGTAATAATGAACACCTAGGGGGCACTTTGTCTCACAAAAAAGTTATTATAAAAATTAGATGATAAAGAAACTAGAAAAGTCAAAGGAACTACTGAATCCAATTCTTGTTTCCCTTGTTCAGCATGGCCCTGGCTGCATTGTGATCATAAGTAACCAAAACAGGAACAAATGGACATAACATACTTTGTCATTGAAATGAACACATGACCTTGTGATAATGGGGTAATTTTTGGTCACTGATCACATGAAAGCAAACGATAGAAAGGACTAGTTAGATATAACTTTTACTCTTGATAAGAAGTGCAAATAATGATAGAAAT
Source organism: Myiotriccus ornatus (assembly GCA_036023395.1). NCBI lineage: Eukaryota > Metazoa > Chordata > Aves > Passeriformes > Tyrannidae > Myiotriccus > Myiotriccus ornatus. Next base: position 125,451,052 of record JAYRBT010000082.1, on the reverse strand, counting down.
TACTTTTGTGGTTATTTTGCATATGTGTTTATTCACTCCTGATGAACACCTATTTACTTTGTTTTCAAACAGAAGCAATAAAGGTTTACTGGGCACTTTGTAACCTATTTTTAAGACTAATGCTTTTCGTGGCTGTAAACCACCAAAATTCCTTATTATAAACTTGACTTTGGTGTTATATTGTGGTGTATAATTTTACAGCTTTATATTGATTTTTTCTTAGGTTATTAATATTGCATACAGATTCCAGATAGTTCAAACTGATGTGCTCAAGAGACAACACTGGAAATTGTATGTGTCTCACCAAAACACTGGTGATTCAGCATACCTGTCATCATATGCCCAGATGTGCCCGATTTCTGACATATGAGGGGGGAACAAGGCAAAAATATAAAATCTATTCTGTGAGATCCAAATAGCCTGGTCTACAGGTTGTATCAGTCTATTCTGGGGTTTTGTTTGTTTGTTTTTTGTGAGGAAGAAAGAATGGTTGCTCACATCTATCTGGGAGGTGCTGCTCCTGCCTCAGCATAGAGAGATGAGGCTGAAGAGTTACCTCCTTCTACAAAGCTTTCAACTGTAGCCCATGAGGAAGATACTGAGGTCCAAGTTTGGTCCCAAGAACTATCAATGATGAACACCCCTTTTAAATTATGCCCAGAACTGAAAAAAACCAACAACCACAACAGCAAACAAGAAAAAAATAAACCCCAAACAAACAAAAAAAAAACCCCAAAGCAAACCAAAACCAAACCAGGGAAAAAAAAAAAAAACAAGGGAAAACCAAAAAACAAACAAACAAAACAAACAACAAAAAAAAATATGAAGCCCTCCTACTCAAGTAAATTATTCTAGTTGCCAAAGCCAAAATGTTGATTTTCTGAACTAAAATTGTTTATCTTAGTTCTGTTCCTGGTACAAAGCTCAAGAGAAAACCACAAAATAAATAAATAAATAAAATTTTAAAGAGGAAACCTCAAAACACAACAAACATACAAACAAACAAACCTGAAAACCTTCCTCAGACTTCATTAATCTAAGGCTGAAAGAAGTGTCTCAAAGATATACATGTATGCACACCAAGTCAAAGGTACTGACACATAACAAATGCTGCTGATAGGATGTTTCAAGCCAATGGAAATATAGAAATTATTTTAATAGATGTTGATAAATTAGGCAAAAAACCCAGCAATAACAGGATCATTTAGGTTGGATGAGATTTCTTCGGATCACCTAGTCCAATCCTGTTGCTTAAGCAGGACCCGTCAGTGCACATTGTCCAGTACCACATCCACTCAGGTTTTTGAATGTCTTCAAGGATAGAGAACTACACAACTTCCCTGGGCAACCTGTGCCACGGTTTACACTATCCTTCAGGAGGGCCATCTTCAGTCGTCTGTGTCGAAGCTCAGCTGTGGCAAATGTTAGGGGAAACATGCTAACTCTGGAGTTGTAGCCTCCCTCTTCCATCGACAGCGCCTTTGCACACCCCACCCGATGGCAGCTCTACCCTTTGTCCCTCTTGCAAGCCTAAACCCATCCCTAAGCCATGTTCCTCCAGCCAGCCTCCCAGATCTATGTTTTCTGCATCCGGGAGCTCACCGTCCCCAGACACGGAGGCGATATTCCATGGCAGCTGGCAGTGTGCCCTGGGCTCTGCTGCGGGGTTCCTGAGTCTTCCAGCACCTTGTCCCTGCCCAGAGCCATGGCCAGTGTGGTTCCGCGGGACAGGGAGGCACAGGCAGCCGACACGGCCGGCACTAGAGGGCAGGACAGGCCGTGGGAACCGGGGGCAGGGAGCGAGGGCAGCAGTCTATTTTGGGATAGGGGACTGTGCAAAATTATCATAATGCAAACCAACCCAAGTGATCTGCTTTTGAGAGCTAATGTAGTAATCTGGCAAGCAGAAGTGTACTACTCCAGGGAGGCCTTTTCCGCCTGCTAACTTCTTCATTTTCCTTTTAGGTCCCTGTAGCTTTGCCTCTGGTCACTGCAGAAAGAGTGGCAGGCTCCCTCACATGTCTTGAACTGAATAGCTTATGAGCAGAAAGAGGGTAAAATGAGCTAGCTTTGATTAAAATAAGATTTAATTGAAGTTTACCATGGCTTTACCGATCTAATAATACTGCCGAAAGATCTGCAAGCTCTTTTCAGGAATATGAAAACCAGAGAACCAGAAAGATAAAACAGAGCTATGAAGATGGGAGTGAAAGGACATCAGGAAAAAAAAAAGGAGGAGAAATACAGAAAAGAAGCTTTCAGGGACCAGCAATCAAAACTGAAAGGGCAAAAGGATCATGCTTATTTCTTCCTTCCATCAGTGCTTTCTAACTCTTATCACTGTACATGACAATTTATTTTTGTTGTCTGGATTTCCTGCTGAGCTGTGACTCCTGGGATACCAGGGGCATGATGTGCATCAGGCACCTTTTTTGACAGAAAAGGTGAGGTGTCCATGCCCTGCTGCTCCTGCCAGCAGATTTCATTCACAGAAGACTGAGATGGAAAGACAAAGGGCACCGTGAGGCACCTGCCCACTGCCCACAGCAGCTGAGCACTTCTGCCGCTCCAGGGTAGCCCACACTGGGCTCGGATCCACCCACGTGCAAAAGAAGAAAAGTCCCTCATTCAACACTTTGTGAGGAAAGCACTGACGACTGTGCTGCCTATCCTCTGCCTTGTACTGGGGGTGCAGGGGGTGCAAAAAGCATCCTGGCTCTGGCAGGAGGCTTCGCTGTCTGGTTAGTCAGCTCCATGAACAGGTGAGAGATGGCTCCATGACTGAACTGCAGCTTCCCAAAGACTGGGTTAATAATGCCCTACCAAAGATAGTATGATTCCTTCACCCACCATAATTTTTTCAACATAAAAAAAAAGAAAAAAAAAGAGAGAAAAATACTAAGAAATAAAATTTATAATAAGAATACTCATGAATAAATATTTCAGTAAGATAATAGGAATTTCTTTAGTCTCTTTATCAGGGCCTGCAAATTAATCTATAATAGAAGAACAAGTTTTTATGTGCTAAACTATTTTCTCACTAATCTTAAGAAAAGTAACATAATAAGGATTTATTTGGTGCTCTTGGTGTACGTTTTTTAAAATCAGGCAAAAAAGGAAATCTAGTAATTGTTTTATTTCTACTGTAGCAGTTTGTCTGACACCTTGACCTAAGAGCAGACATGATAGTATAGGTAATTTGTCTATGTATAAGATATTCATCATAAAGGATCGCAAAACAATTTTATTCTCCAAATTATCAAGCATGGTCTGATTGCCCAACACAGATCCTGTGTCTGAAAACAGTTTGGAAATGCTGTTCTTGTCTCTGGGCAGTAGTTTTCCCCAGAATCTATATCTAAATGTTTTTATTAGCTAGCTCTGTTGCTCTTTTGGTTTGATTTGGTTTGGGTATTTTCCAGGTTGTTTAATAAATCTATGAAAACCCTCAATCCTCAGATTCTGTCTTCTGACAACAAATTCTAGAACAGTGGCCATGAAACAGCAATAAGGCATTGGGGTAAGCTGCCACCCCCAGAAAGATAAGTGCTTTATGAGTGTATCTCACAATCTTGTAGCTGAGTATTCAGGTAGACTTTTGAAAGCTGTGAGTGGACAGTGACCCATGGCGTTGCCAGAATAGCTCCGAGAATGTCATATTGTGGCACCTATCACAGGCTGGATCAGGTGAAGGACTGCAAGGGAGTGAATGGTCTGACATTCAATCAGCATTCAGATGTATGTAAGACATGTGAAATACCTTTCTGAACTCAGTGAAATAACTTACGACTACTAATACATTTTGACTTGGCATCACAATATTCAAAACCTTGTAAGCCCTCTAACAAAAGTACAGTTTTCCTTATCCCTTCCCAGATATACACCAGAATTAAAACACCAGGTGTAGATAGATATTAGGCCACTGAAAGGGTCATAAAAATGCTTCAGTGTCTAGGAATTTGTTAAAAAGCAATTTTGACATTTTGACAAATGGATAAATTTTACTGCTTGTATCTTGCTGTTTTATCTGAAATCTCTGAAGTTTTGTGTGTTTCAAATGTCAGGCACTAAGCAGGTTTCCCAAAACCCCAGAAATGTCAGGTTTCCTCTTCACCTTTGCATAAGGTCTTTTTCCCAGTTGATCTCCACTAGAGTTACTGGTGTCTTTTTGAGCTGGAGTTACTCCTATAGAGTCTTTCTCTAGTTCTGTAGATTGCTAACAAATTATTTAGGTTTTTCCCTTTTTTTTTTTTTTAACAGATTTATTGAGGTGATACTTATCCCTGCAATCTGAGGGGTTTTTTCCTGATTCCCCAGCACACTGCTGACATCCCAGGTAGGTCCTCTCTGTTGCCTCCTTCTGGCATCTTGTCCCCCTGTGCCAGACAGTCCTGCTTTCCTGAGGCAGGGGAGAGGCTGTCCCACTCTTCCACATGGTCATGGGCACCTTCTCCTCACCACCAGCCTCTCTACCTCACAGCAGCCTCACGCCTGGCTCTGCAGCAATGGGTCTGTGCAGATGTGTGCAAGTGAGAGGCGCTGGGGAAACTGGGAGTGAAGAAAATGGAAAATATTTTGACAAATTAATGAGCAGTTGCTACAGGTGAGTCATCAAATTAGGCATGCTGTCACAGAGTGGGATCTGTATTCCATTGGGGAACTGACTATTCGAAGTGCAATGTCTAAGCTTTTCCAGTGACACTCAGATAGCTTTACATTGTCTGGCAGCAGCCAGCTTGTCTCCTCCAGACACTCTGGGAGTCCCATGCTTTCCTGCAGGAGAGTGCCAGCCTCAGTCTGGGGGTTTGCAGGAGCCAGCTGCACACTGTGAACCCACCTGCCGATCTGTGGGAGTACTGGAGCTGCACTGAGCCCTGTGGAAAACTGTGATCGTCAGGGAACTTGTGCACATCCCTCAGGCCTGATCCAGAGTTTCCCGAAGTCAATGGGAGTCACTCCAGAGATATACCTGGTCACATACCCATGGGACAGTATGGGTCCCAATGGGCTACTTGCATGATACTCATGGCAGGAGCAACTGCTTTTTTCCTGCCTCTACTAAGTTTTAATGTCAAGGATTCAGAGAGAAACAGCCTATCTGAATCTCTCTAGGTCTGCAGCAGTACTTTTTGAATGGCAATTCTCTCCTGGATAATGGACAAGAGACAGCAGTGACATTAGCTACAATTTAGTTTCCCATGCAGCCAATGGAATTTTCTGTTTTGAAATACAATGATTTTCTGTCAAAGAAATGAGAGATGGCATACACTCAACCAAAATACTAGAGGCAAGCACACATGAAAGTTGCCTCCTGGATCCAAGTGTTGGAAAACCTCTGGCAGGCCCACCTGTTGCAGAAACAGATGTGAGTAATTAATAACCAACTCAAGTTAGCTGCCCCATCCTAGGTAATCCAGTGGTTCCCTCTGTCTCTGTGTGCAGAAAAGGGACACAGAGATCCATCTGCATGACTCTCCTTCCAGCAAGCTCAGAGAGCTGAACCTGCTCTACTTCTCTGCTGGATTTTCCTTACGAGTTTTGAATGTAACAGGCAAATGAAAAATTTTATCCTTTATTTTTCCTACTACATTTTCTGATACAGCTACACCAGGTCCCTGATGATCATCCAATTCAGTCCTGCAGCTTACAGCTTATAATTATCTGAGTTTGAATCTCCATGCTTTCTTTCATCTCTTCTATCACAGGATTCAGGATCTATAAATTAGAAAGGAAGGCACGTGTAGCTGTTGCTCAGTAGGTTGCTTTTTTATCTGTGACTTTAAATAAGTAAAAACAATTATTATAAAAGATACTACAGACTTACCTTAAAAAATTGGGAATGTCAATGAGAACACCTATATGCTCTAATATGCATGTTCATGTTTATATATGTGTGTATTAAGTTTTTTAATTGCAATCCATGTGACCCACATGAACTGACATAATGAATGTTGCCATACCAATGTGGGAATTCTGCTGGCAATAACGTGATCTCTCATTTCTATCTTGATAAGTGTCTGAAAAGAAAATTTATGTCTGGGGTTTGTTATGCCATGCACTACATAAATCACTGTACATGTCAGTACCAGATAAACATCCCCCCCCCAAATTATAGTTAAACATTTATTCAATCTCATTGTCTCTTGTGGGGATCAGTGACCCCTAACCTTTCTATAAAACCAGCATTGCACTTCATTTATAATTGCTTCCTTTAGAACAAAAGCATGCAGGGCTCGTGCACAGTGCATACTCTCTTTCCTTGGGTGATTATTGCCATGCTTTCATATGAACTCACTTGGATGGTGTGCTTGCTGAAAATCAAGGCTCCAGTCAAGAATGAAAATCTGATCTGAGCTTTCTGCACAAATGTGCTCTGGCATAGCCTGCTTGGAGTAATCCAGGAATGAAAGTTTGACCTAAGCTTACTTATCAGCTCCAGACTCACTGTGAAATTCCAGCAGATTGGTGACTTTCCCAAGGCTGACCTTCAGTTGTAGTCTGAAGGGAATATAGTCACACTGGAATAGCTCAAAGGAAGAAAATAGACAATGAGGAATGCAAATACCTAGGATGAAACCTCAAGGCTAGGAATGCAAGCAAGGCTATCACTCTTTCACTATCCTTAGCACCAACTGATTTGTCAAAACAGGCTTAAGACCATGGTGGTTTCTGAGACTAATAGCAGAATAACCTTTTCTAAACTTAAGAAATTATCACAAATTCTAATCTATTTCTATAACCTGCCAGTTATCCATATTTTCTATCAGAAGGAGAGTATCTGGTAATCTTCAGTACAACATCTGTTAGGAGGCACATAGAATTTATATGCAAACATATGATTAACATTTTTCAGAATAGTACTCCAATTCTTGTGTCCTCCCTACCTTTCTGAATACAGAAGGCTGTAATATGTCAGATCTGAGACAGTTCTAGCATAGCTGGTAACAAGAAAATGAATCCACACTCCCAACTTGCTGTGGGAAACCACTCAATGTAGTGCACTCCTGAAGAAACTAAGAACAGAAGAGCTAAATCCCAGTATTTCTACAACTGAAACTGTCCACTGTTTCTCTGAGAACTGTCCCCTTAGAGGTTACAGCTATACCACACGACATGATTCTAACTTCACAGAAAGAATCACAGAATATGCTAAGTTGGAAGGGACTGACAAGGATCATGGAGTCCAACTCATAGCCCTGCACAGGACCACCCCCAGGAGTCACACCACGTTCCTGAGAGTATTGTCGAGAGAAACCATTTTCAACAAGTGACCACAGGGTGGATATGCTTGAAATTCATCGCACATTCAGAGACTATAACTGGAGAGCAGAGGAGGAGAACACCTCTAGAAACCTTGAAGTAGCTTTTCTGCTTCAAGACTTTAGTGGGACCATGCTCAGGAGACAGGGGTTATAGTCCACCAAGCCATTGGGTGCTAATATCTTTATTCATGATGCAAACAATTATAAATGCACACCTCATCTAGACATATAGTACATAAAATCCATTAGCTAAAAGCTTGTAATACCTTGAAAAAATGAAACTGCTATTCTAGTACATGAGGAGAGACTATTTGCTATCAGATAAAAGATAAATTTTCTTCTCATATATTTGTTTATACCAAAACACTAAGCAAATCATAGCTACACATGGCTGCACAAGTACAAAATTTAAATAAAAATAATTCTGCAGAGAACATAGAAAGCCTTTATATCTACACTGACAGGTACCCTGGCAAACTAAAGTTTCAACAGTGTACAAATTAATAAACATTAAACCCTAGGCTTAGAATTTTGCCATATTTCTTGCTAGACCCAAGAAGAAGCCACATAATAAGCTCTTTTTTTTTTTTTTCAGCAAACCTAATACAAAGTGCAGAACAAAATCTTCTCCAAAGCAGTTTTTGCCACTGTTCTTTAAAAAGCATTGCTGGGACACTGCATGCATGAGACCTTGCAGCTGTCCAGCCAAAGGGAGTTCAGACGTAAGATTTTTGCCAGCCAAGGTTAATATGCTAATAACTAGGTCCTGGAGATTCTTCGTCCTCTAAGAATTGAAGCTGCTGAGTTCCTGAAGAAAAATTTGAAGTATCCAGGGGTCTAGAGAGAGAGGGAGAAAAAGGATGCTCAACTCCCTTAACAGCACAGCTGGGATTTCCACATGGATATGAGGAGACCCATGTCCCAGTTCCTCATCACAGAGATGATGTGTTCATTTTGCTCAGTGACTGCTTACCATAGGTCATTCCTTGGGCCAAGCACTGGCATGACTCTCCTAGGACAAGTTTCTGTGTTCCAGCTTCAAGATAAAAAGAAGAATCTGCCAAAGGCCATGAAGTACCTTAGTGACTCATTGACAATAGTTGTATAAAGCAAGACTAATATCAGTGTTACGCTGAGGGCTATGTTACACTCTGTAAAGACACTGTGGGAAACCCATCCTGGCCTGGCTGAACAGAGCAAGACCCTGGAGAGACACTGAAGTATCTGAGGTGAAACCCATCTGTATCTCTTCATAGGTCTGCCAGAATAAACACAGCGATATATGTCAGTTATGTGACTTGTATGTAGGGCAAATATACACCTAATCTTCTGGTAAATCACCTTTTTTCACACAAAGATCATCAGTGATCCCTAGCAGAACAGCTGCTCAGACACATTGGGCTCTGGCCTCAGAAACCTCCCACACCAATGTCATGAGTAAAAAGCTATAAAAGAGCTGGTCTGCCAGATTGGAGGGTCAAATAGCAGCCTGTAAGTGCTTGTAATAGGGGAGAGTGTGGCTACTGATATTCATTCCTCCTTCTTAATGGCCTTATGCAGATGCAAATAGTAGAAATCTTTTTATGAGAAAGTAAAAAATAGGTGACCTTCACAAGAAATTAATAATTTTAATCACACATTCTCTTTCATACTGAAGTATATGCTTCAGCTAGGAATTCACCTGATTTTATTATTTTTTATTACAAAAAAAATATATATTGGAAAGTGTCATCTCCCACAACACTGATCTAGAAAGACCTATCTATTACCAGGGTCTCTTCTAAAGAATCTCATTATTTTTATTTCCTTACAAGAAAACTAGGCAGGGGAAAAATGAGAGTGATTTAAAAATCTCAGTAACAAAGAACAGGAATTTACCAGTTTCAGACAACAATCACTAACCAAAAGGAGCTCATTCTTTATTATATGTCATCAATTAAATGCATTATCACTTTCTTTGTCTTCAGCTCATATCTAGAAAAGTTATATTATTACAGTTTGAATTCATAAATTTTAGCAAAACAGTAAGCCCATAGAAATAGTGTATTTACCACCTTATAAGAAACATTTTTTTGCGATCATGAAATTTCATGATGACAGGCTCATATTTTTCTGCTCTTTATAAAGGCCATTTTGATTTTTAAAGCCTGACAAGTAGTTTTGCTCACCAAAACAAAATGTTCTCGTGCGTATCCATACGTGCACGTGTCTGGTAGTTGGCCCCTCCATGTTTTAATCTACTGGTCAAATTTGACAGAGTAAGAAGTCTCAAAGTCTTTGTTTCCTGCAGGCTCCATGGAGCAGTTGAGAAGGTGGGAGGAGACCCATGAATGCTCCCTCTGGGGAAGGGCTACAACCTTTCTTGGGTTTTCTGTGCAGTCATTTGTTTCAAAGACAGGAGACACCAATCATTCCCACTGAAAATTCTCACAGGTCACAGAGGTTTCTGTATTTGCGTGTAGGGGGTTTTACCCACATTCACTGCAAAATGAATTATTTATCAATAGCCCAGTAGTGTTTTGCCTTTATCATTAAATGGGCAAAATAAAGACATTACACTTCAAACTGTATGTACAGGTGCCTATAATATTTCTCATGGAGTACCTGTGCATGTATCTCTTCAGTTACTCTTTCTGAAGCATATTATAAGTTACTTTTGAACTCCAACTTACTTTACCCACTTTTAATGAGACTATTAGGAAGAACATCATGCATGTCAGCTTACTGCAGGAGTTACCATTAGCTGAATGAACCAAAGTAGTCCATTTAACTAGAAACTATATAGGTCAAGAGTTCAGTTACTTGAAGCACTTCGCTTGTTTCATTAAATTCATCAAGGATTTAAAGCAGCAAGTTATCTAATAAGGTATGTCCCAGAAGAAACGTGATAGCAAAGGTCAGAGCATTTCAATCAGGAACTGGGCCACTGTTGAAAGGTTTATGAACTTTCAGCTAAGTCACTGACTCACCTCCCAGTACTTCAGGTCCAGACACATCAGTCACTAAAGAAATTAGCCCTTTCTCAACTAACAGTATTCCTATGTCTTTCTCAGCATTTGAATGGGAAAGAAGAAATAATTGGCTAAATGAACTCATGATTTTGAATATCCCTCCCAGATTTCATTTACATGGGTATACAGAAGAAAGCAATGGAACAGGAAATAAAGGAATAGTAACAATTTCTGCCCTGAATGGAAGATGATGTCTAGGAATGTGATCCTGTACAGTAATGCCACGTGGTAACACTCCAAGAAGTGTGGTTTGAAGGTGTGATAAGATTTAGTTAGAGAGAATAATAAAATAATATCAAAGAACAGGTTGGAAGTGCTAGAAGAGAAGATACAATTGAAAAAAACCCAAAAAACAACCAAGTCAGAAGGGAAGTTTTGGAATGAAATGGAGCAAAGAAGTAAACTTTTCTTAGCAGCACTGATGTTCAGAAAATATTGGAAATCTTGATATTCCTTTTCTGCTTTCATTTTTAAAATTAAACCCCAGCATTTTTTCAATTGGTCACAACAAAGTAAAGGTTAAATATGGAGCTTTACTTCCCATAAGCTGTATTTGCATAATTTTTATAAAGATTTTGATGATTTAACATAAAACAGAATTTGAGAAGTCAATTTTTTTTTTTTTTGGCTTCCAGACTTACATCAAAGTATTGCACATACAAGTGACATGAAAAATTAGCTGATTTATGGCTAATGTGATATCTTGTCTTTGAAGACATTACATTTGGAGATATTCACCGCCTCTCTGCACATGCAAGATAGCAAAGAGGCTGTAAATGTCAGGCGCTTGAAATAGCTTTTTGCTTTTCTGCATCACAAAGTAGTCATCCATGAGTAGGATAACCGTCTACACCATTTCTATAACTTTGAAAATGAAATTGTTTAGTCAGTGTTGAGAGTTGCTCATTTACTCTACTTTTGTGAATATTCCTGCCTGAAATTAGCTTACAGAGCAGCAATTCAGAATTGAGAAGTGTTTCAAGGGTTGTGCTGAGCAAACACATCCTCCTCGGGTGCTTTGGGGGCTGATCTCTCAAGGCCTTAAGCTGATCTGGATGGTGTTTCTCTGTGTATCTCTTCAAATGTAACAACATAATGTTGTACTGCCTCATCTGATCTGTTTGTCTCTAAAGGTCAGGTAATATTCTAATACAATATACAAATATACAAAGTTGTTCTAATACAAGTACAGGCAAAAACATACACATTATTTTAAGTATTACTGGGACACAGCACCTTCCCTTATCACTGTACCTGAATGCCATTAGTCCCACTGAAGGTAATGGGATTTCTCACGTGAAACAGACTCCTTAAAAGAGCAAGTAGTGACAGGACAAGGGTTTTAAACTGAGAGATTTAATCAAATGTCATCTTGATCTAAATAAGATTTGATAAATTCTTTAAAAAGTATCCACCACCTGAATGATTTTGACTCTTCTTCTGCACTAGAAACCATGTCTATTTTTACATAAAATTTTAGATTGATACCTATATACATCCTCTTGCCTGCTTCAGGGAGTCCTCAGGTTGTTCATTTCTTGCCCAGCTGCAGACAGGTGGGGTAACCCTAAGGATAGCTTCTCTGATCAGCAGGATGCTGGGGCTAGAGAAGAGGTTCCCACTGAGCAACATGAGAAAATCGACTTCCTCCATGTTTACCACGGATGTCTTTTAGGCTGACAAAGTTTAGAAGAGGAGATCTTATCTAAAGACTGTTGAAATGCCTGATCACATCTCTGGTGCTACAGCAGCTGCCATTTCATTTCACAGCTCCTTCATACTCATGCTCAAGACTGCCAGTGACACAGACGCAGGTACAGCCATCCCTTTAAAATCTTTCAAGTTGCAGGAAGACTCACAGCACCACAGGCCAAGTAATTTATTTTTGACATATGAAGCAGATGAGAAGTAACTTGGAGAAGAGGCTGCCAACAAGCCATACAGTGTGGCTGCATGTCTTATGTTCAGAGGGGCTGCTCCTAATTAGCACTGATGTCACCAAGTATAGTCAGGCATATATGGTATGAAAGTCAAACACAGTACTAACTCATTGTTTTCTACCCCACCCAGATGAAAGTTTGATGTCTTCCCTTTTTAACAGGTAGGTGAGAATCCAATTCTGCCCTCACTGGGTGCAGAGCTGCACCACACTGTGGAAATGTGCAAGTAGAAGTGAGATGTCTGGGATGTTATTACTACAGTGCCTGCAGTGACCTGAATTCAGTCATACCAGTGATGATTTTTTCTTGCACTTGGGGAAAGCTGCAAGCTAAAAGCAAGAGGGAACCTCTGCAGAATAATGATGAACACAGCCAGAGAGAACAGAAAATTGTATCAGATTTGAGCACATTCTAAACACTGACTCACAGTACCCCCCATTTCTCTCTGCTGCCTTCAAAATTCTCCCTAATCTCCTCCTATGTTTGGCTTACAGCACGATTCACAGTGGCTCTGAAATGTCTCCACCCCCATGTTTTTTGTTTTTTATTTTCCTCCTACTCCTACTCTTTCCATTTTCCCCCCAATGTCTGTTGAACCATTGTTTCCTTGATCTGTCATCCTTACTTCTGACTTTAAGTTTGCAAGTTAATAAGCATGGCTCTGGAGGATGAGGCTTACCTCAGCTTCATTTACAGCACCCAGACAGCTCCTTTGCAAAGCATGACTGAGAAACCACCATATCGTTAAAAATCCCTGAGATTACATGTTCCAGATTTGCAATACCATAAATTGAAAGAAAAAAAAAGCCTAAGAGCTCTAAGCTCTAAGATATGCAACTCAGTTTAATAAAGCAGCTTATAAAAAAAACTTACCTTGTAATTCAAAGCAAACTATGCATTTTGGAAAATCAATTTTTGGTTCAATTTTCCTTTTTCTAATGAAGCAACATATAAGCAGACAGATATATACTGCAGAATTGAATGCAAAAAAACCAACTAGGTAGGTGTTTATAGTATTTTTTCCTCATGTTTTCACACATCAGGAAATTGCCATTTTCACCTAAAGGCAGGAAGAACTGGGTATTCTATCAGAACCCTGTCCTGCATGGTCAGTGGTGTTCTGTGACTTGCATTTGTGTTCAGAATAACATCAGTTACCAGATACAGAATATTTCCTGATGCTGTTTTGGATATTTACTTAGAAATTTATGAGCAAAAGAAACCTTTAAGATTTAAACCTTCCTCTGAAGTATAAAGCACAATCCAGCAGAATGTCCTTAACCCTACAGCTAACACCGTGTTGGGTACTAGTACAAAGCTATGCTTTGAACTGTCCTGCAACAGAACAGCTGGGAAGATGTTAAATTTAATTATGTGCTTAAAAAAACACATTTTCAAACATACGGACCTGCACAGGCTTTATTAGTGTAAGCCATCCATCCGAGTAAGTGGAGTTATAAATATGTAAGACAGGTCAGCAATATGTTTGTGTAATGTAAACAGATGTTAACTCATCTGAATCATTTCCCAACAAGGCTACAAATGAAAAAGCTGCAAACACAAACAGCACAATGCAAGCCACTTGGGAAATTAGTTGGGAAACACTAACAATAACTAAATTAAATTTTCAAGCCAAAACACTACCTATTTGAAGGAAGAAAGCAAAGTGAGGACACAGTCCAGAAACTTTCACAGAGGGGAACCTGGAGTCAAGGAATATAACCCGTCTCCTATCACCAAGCTCAGCAACATCCTCGTGCTCTAGAAGATGGCAGCCAAGTCCAGCCACGGCCAGAGCAGTATCTGCTTTGTATTTCCAGAGTTCAATATAAATTACCATTCAGCTTAATGGTTTTAGATACAGACTGAACTCTTCCACTGTGCAATCAACTTGTGAAGTTGATTCATATGATGTTGCAAAGAAGCCATTGTCAGAAAAGAGGTGATCCCACTAAAAGAACTGATATGGATATATCAGTGATGTACCTATTTAAGATGCTATTTCCTTGCTTGCAGTCATGTGAAGTCAGTACACTTGTAGTTCAAACAAACATCTGAAAAAGATGCTATCCATCATCAGTTTCCATAAAGGTATATTACAGAGGACATTGACAAGTCTTTCTTTAAAATCCTGTTCTTTTTACATGTTTCTAAATAGTAAAATAACACAGAACAAAAAAAAAAAACTTAAGTAAACGTATTTATTATTGTTGGATTTTTTAACGCAGAAATAGTGTTATTTCAGGTATAGACTTACAATCCTGTTTCATTGTTGTTTATGACAAAACAAGAGACAAGAACACCCTGGTCAATTGCATTTTGATCAGGAGCCAAATTGTGGTTTCAGATATTTATGCACAAATTTCACTGACAGCAGTGAAGTGAGAATCTGTCTCAAAAAAAGCCCACAAAAAAGATTAAGGACTCTTCCTATTTTAACACCCTTTTTACACAGAAAAGCCACTTGCATACATGAAGAAAATACATATTCAGGATACAAGGACCAACTTCACAAAATTCATGTCACTTTGACTGCTACAACATTAAAATGGAAGATCAGTGTCTTAACAGACGCAACCAGTTGTGACACAAACAGAAACAGCTCTTCCCCCTTTCCATTGTTTTTACTACATATAACTTGCTGAATACAGTTTTCAGAACAGACATCTGTTTTACCTGCCCACTGCTGTAAGAATTAAAAGTTTAGTTCTTTATCAATGATAACAATACAATTTCCTATCCCTTCATATTTTATGTAAGTATCAAATACCAAAAGAGTGCTTTCATTTATTTCCAAGAATGCCTTGAACATTAACTGGTGCAGCTCAGAGCTGGATATGGATAATGCTGAAAACAACTACTGAAAAATAAGTTTTTAATGGTGAAAACAATTCTCTTAACTGCAACCTCTTTGGCATGCAATAAGGCAAACATCAAAGAACATGCTGGCAATAGGAAATGGTTCTGTAATTGTTAGTAACATCTTCCTTCTTCCTTTGTACTATTAACAAAAGCTAATGTTAAAGCAGTTGTGAAGAACCAAACAGATTCTCTACTTCCATTTTAACAATAGGATTTGCCTAAATAAATGTTATCCTCTGAAAGTGAAATCCACATTTCACAACTCAAGTTTCAGCCTCCAGACCTAGATCTAGAGTTCTGTCTAAATGCAACAAAGGACACAAAACAAAAGCATGTCTTAGTTGTAGAGGTCGCCTCACTCGGAGCCACCCAACATGAGCCAGGTCCTAGAGGAATGATGCGCTCACCATCCTGAAATACCGAGGCTGAGTCGGGCGCCAGTTATCAACCAAGGGGTGATCAGGTTCATTCTCGGCATTCTTGGATAGGCTGCGGAGCTTTGCCATCTGCAGAAGAGCAAAAATTGAAGTGTCCTGATGGGAATCCTTTGGGATCAAATCCACAGCCCAGCAATTAAACCAAGGAGGCTGGTCCAGCCCCAGAAGCTGCGGACAAAGTCCCCTTCAAAGTTGCGAAGATGTCCTTCACCTCCCCACCACCACAAGAACTACACTCATGCTCTTTTCTTCACAGTGATCTTCTTAGAAATAGTCAAGATGGAAAAATGGGTCCTACCTGAACAGGACTGTGAAAAGTAGTGTCATTTATGTACTGTCTACAGGACTGTGTACAGCCACAGAAACTGTGGGAAGTACTCAGAAAATACAAATAGAGCAGAATGTGCTCTAATAAACCTCTCCTACTCTAACCCTGCCTTAGCACCTCTAGAACTGCAGTTTTAAGGCTAAATTATAAATCAATTGTTCATTTTCATGGTAGGTCTGTAGCAGAGGATATATTCTGCTGCAGTGACACAAAGTTTGTTATTAATAACAGCTGTATAAATCTGGATAATAACTTAGCCAAGGTTTCAAATTGTTTGTAAACAAGGTTTGCAGCTTGACTCTCCCTGGCCATTTATTTTTAACCAAGGTATGGGGTTTTTTTGAGGGATGCCATAACAGGAATTCGGCCCATACTCTTCAAAACTGTGTAATGCTCTTCCTCTATTCCTTTCTGAGGGCACAACACATATGCCCAGTTACAGATACATTATGTTCATTTGTTGTCCCTACTATGCACAACATTAGACCCAAAGCACATCAGCTTTGACTCAGACACTTGACAATTCCCTGTTTAAATCACTTACCGCAAAAAACATGCACACATTTTCCACGTGTAAACTTGAAAGCATAGCCCCAAGCATGGCATGCATCACCTTTGTTCACAAGGAGCCTCAACACGCTGATGTAGCTACCTCTTCCCAGTACAGACTTCAAGTCCAATAGAAGCAGAACTTTGGTTTGGGTTGTAAAACCTGGGTTCACTGTGATTATACTAGTTCCAGTTTATGGACTGAGCTAGCTCAGGCATCGCAACATTGTTCTTCACTACACAGCTCAGAAAAGCCAGCTATCTCAGTCTGCCTGAAAATTATGAGGTCACATTTATAACCAGGGTAATATGCCTCAGATGGATTATTAATCTGAAATTGAAGAATAACTTGTATGGAAGTGGTAAGAGCTGAAAATAGTTAATTAGTTTTGTTTATACTGACAAAGCACTATTGGAGAGGGGTGCTCAGGTTTATTATTATTTGTGGAAGATCTGCTCTACTCAGTAAAAAAATATATATTCAGGTTACAACTACATAAAGATGAAAAAATTAGTCTGCAACTGGACAGAGTTATTTCACAGTTCAATTCCTATTCTTTCATTAAAAGTCATTTGAGCAGCTAGGCCACCCACTCTATATCTCACAGGGATTTCTGGTGAATTGACTTTTCCTGCAGAGTACTGATTCACAGCCACTGCACTTACCCTTGTGGCTAATATACAGTTACCATCTGGCTGCAAAAGCATCCTAGCAATCCACTGCAAATGCACACACACTTAAAATAATCACTATTAATGAGGCTGCCATGGTAGTACATTTCCTAGGATTAGAAATAATTGGCAACACAATCCTCTTATGAATACACTATTTAGACTGCAGGCCCTCTGAAGCAAGGGGAAGTCTTTCTATTGTATTTGTATACAGTAATTCACACACAGTGCCAATTCTGCCTGAAAAGCAGTTTCCTCAGGATAAGAGCCAATGTCCCACCTGTATGTAATAATTTCACCTTTACCTTAAATGCTTCATTTTTTCTACAGGAGGGCTAGTTAACAGTCTGTATGTTTCCCAAAACTCATTCACTGTAGAACAGCAGCAAAAAAAGACCATGACCCAAACACAGCAGTGTTCAAAAAGCCTTTTCATGAAGCTGGATCAATGATGTGATTAGTTATTCTTTTAAAAATGGATTTTAAATCAGAGATGCTCAGTAAGTACTACACTTTTCCCAGCAAAATCTGTAGTTGATCTTCTGTAATATAAACATCAAAGCAGATTTTGTGGAAACCAGTCAGACCATATTTGTATTTTTCACACAAGTACCCACTTCAAAACAGCCCCCATATTTTAATTTTTGGATGGGCAAGGAAACAGGAGGCAGATTAATTCAATAAACTAAAAAATAAAGCTGTAGATTATATGAATACATTACCATATTTCATCTCTTGCCAGCTAAGGTTCCCATGAGCTGGATTATTTAACAGAAAGAGCCCCATAAATACAAAGTACTAGAAAATGGAAATTATTTTTGGTGATACATGCACATCAGTCAATGCACTGAAACACATTATCACCTTGAGAACCTCAAATGAAAAGTTATGTGTTTACCTATATCTACATAATATGCTAGTCCCTTGATTAATATTCACGTGCTTACTATCCTGGAGTCTTGGAATTTGTGCTATTGTATCATTGTAGTCTGCTGGCTAGAGGAATAAACTCAGAAGAAAAAAGTCACTCGTGTGGTATGAGTAGAATCACAGGCTGAATCAGAGGCAAGAAAGCTCATCTATAGTAATTAGAAGTTGCTGTCAGTCATACTGTCTTATGTTTTTAATAAAGCCTTCCGATGTCTGTGGACTTGTCCTACCATGGTGTCTGATCTGGGCTAGTATTTCAGTGTCCATTTAATCCTGTAATTTTTCACAAACCCAATAAACATTTTCCTTGTCAAAAGAATAAGATCAGGCTATGAAATTTAAGTAAAAAGTGGGTAAAATATTATCAATTTGAAGTTTACCTGGTCTGAACTGACTATGATAGGCTCTCTAAGAATAATCCAGGTGACACACTCTTCACAAGGCGGAGTAGTGAAAGATCCATGGTACGTCCAGTAGTCGTGAGATTTTGGGAAAAGAATTGAAGGATCGAAGTTTGGAAAAGGAACTTCTTTCCCCTTTAAAAAAACCCAAAACAGCACAACAAAATCAAACAGAAAGCTCATCAACAGACTACTCAATTTGCTCTATTTTAAGAAACAGATACTTCAAAGGTACAAACTAAAGAAACTAAGCACAGATATACACAAGAAATAACGATGCAGTGTGAGGATAAGTGGACTGAACAACCCTCACAGGTGGGCCCAAAGAAGCAGGACACAATGAAAAACTCCACGATGCTGCTTGTTGTACCTGAGCTAACTCATGTGAAGCAGCATCCAGTACCAATGTGTTTCACTCATTTCTGTGCAGAAATACTCCTCCTTCTGGCCTCCTTTCTTATGGAAATTCTGTCTACCTATTGAATATTGGGTGAGGTCACCATATAACAAAGTGATACAGGTACTACTTTCATAATATTTGTGCTAATAATGAACACCACAGCCTATGAAATGTGAGATTTATCGCATAATGTTATCTGGAACACAAATGTCTACTCAGTGACATTTCCAGAGGACCCTTAGACAGCCTCTATTAGGACCAATTTCCAAAGGTGCCTTTTATTTTGCACTGACCACTGAGGGAATAAGACTCCATGCCTAGTTTTTAGGTG
The DNA here is from genome assembly GCA_036023395.1 of Myiotriccus ornatus. Taxonomy (NCBI): domain Eukaryota; kingdom Metazoa; phylum Chordata; class Aves; order Passeriformes; family Tyrannidae; genus Myiotriccus; species Myiotriccus ornatus. The sequence goes on along the minus strand of JAYRBT010000082.1, from coordinate 125,431,929 downwards.
AGTAAAGTTTAGCAAAATGTCTCATTTTCCCAAATTTAAAAGGCCCACTAAAGCCAGAGAAGGCTCATACGTAAATGGAAGAAAGGACTCTTCATATTAAGCAAAAGCTGTCTATGGTTTTATTTACAAATATATTCTGGCAGTGTTGCAGAGCAGAATGTGAAAGATAGAAAGTCAGGCATCTTGATTTTTTTTTTGTCTTGAGACTTTGCAGCAATCTTCCTGTAATGAAAAGCCCAACATCATTACCTTTGTTTTGATAGCATTTATTTCTTCAAGAATTCTCTTCATCTCTGGTTTAGGAGTTTCCCCTACCTGTTAAGAAGAAGGTATGAACTAAGCAAAGAGTTCTTCTTGATCAGCTTTCTTCTTTCTCCTATTTTTCTATATGTGCATCTACTATAAAGTTACAAAACATTAATACAACCTATTGCCCACACCAGCTTAGTAAGCTGTCTTCTCTCTGTACCTTTGTCTGTACCCCAACAAATATTATGATACAAAGGGAGAAATTCTATCAGTACAGAAATAGAGCATAACAGGTAATTTTGCAATATAGTTATTCCTGTTGACATTAAATTTTAGCCTAACAAAGATAAACAGCTCTTTGGACTCAAGTACAGAATTTGGAAAAAAAGTTTTATTCTAGTTTAAAAACAGACTTCATGATCAGATCTATTGTTTGCAACTGTTGATCTCAAAAAAGACATCTGGTTTTCTATGTCTAGTGAATATTAATTAAATAAGAGAGAGCAATGGGCAATATCTCAAGCTAAGGCTGCATGACCCTAAAAGGATTTAAAAAAAGGATGAGTTACATGTATTGTCTGTGAGAGAGTTTTGTTTGGGAGATGGTTCATGAAAAGCCTAGAAGAGGTATCTGTCCTTGAAATCTGTCCACGATTAGCATAGAAGACAGCTGACTGCTGTTGGGCAAAGGGCCACTTTTGACACGTCCCCATTCCACCAGCCACACAGTCACACAATAGCTGCAGGGACAAGTGTGTGTAGTATTGGATGCCATTTGAGATAACATGACTCATGCTCCATAACTTGAAAAGGATACATTATCAAAAGTCAAGTCCTTCAATGTGGTAGGATAGCTAGACTATATATTTAGAGGTTCTTGCTTTTTCTAACTCTCTAAGAACAGAAAACTCTATAGTAGCAGTAACAATGAAGGGTTACCTGCTCCTACTTACTTGCAAAAATATGGCCAAAACAGCTACCCCATCAGTTCTTCTTCTAGCATCAAGGTAATTACTGTATTTGGGATTCCAGTGTAACACGTGTAGCTTGAAACAAAGAAAAACACGTATTGAACAGTATTATTGAACAGCAAGCCATCAGAGGTTGAATTTGCAGTTCATCAGATAAATGAGCAAGTTTGAGGCAATAAAGAAAAAAAGGGACAGCAAGTCATATATTAGTTATATCAGTCATATATTACCATTTCTACTACTATTTGCTTTAAAATAAACTATAAACTTCTTAATACAGAAATTGAAAAAATATAACTGAAATCTCATCTTAAAGCTGAATAAGATGCTAATGTAAGCAGGTAAAACACGTAGTTCAGATGTCATCTACTGATAATGATTCATTTCCATGGGGCATTCAAATTACAGCAATTCCAGAAAGAATCCATGTGAATGTAAGCTCTGTACGTTATTAGTTCACAATTCTCATCATCACTTACAATCCTACAGTGGCAGAGAATCAATGTAACGTTCTTCCTCCTTGCTGCCACTTCAAGTTTATACTTCTGCTATAATATTATACTTCCAGAATACTGTTCTAGTGAGTTTGCACTGCTGAATAATTCAGTCTTGCTGTGTAGTGTTTCAAATCATGTTGTTTTGAGAACATGGAAACTTTTTTTCAGAGAGTATTTTTCTTATGCTGGGAGAATTACTTCAGCCTAATTCAAATTTATAAGAGTTGATGAGAGTAAGAATAAAATGGCGCAGATAAATAAACAGAAAGAACTACCTGAAAAGCAGACAAATGGCAAATTTTGTCTCACTTGAACGATAATGACAAACTTTACTTTACAGCCTGTTTTTTAAGTAAAAAGTGGTGAGTCTTACCTCTCCTGCATATCTCACTCCATTCACAACATGCTCAGAGCCATGGTCATCAGACGAGCCCCAGTGGAAGTGCAGCTGACGTAGCCTGAAGACTCCTGGAAGTGGCCCACCTCTCAGCACTGCAATGGATAATCTGCAACAGCATCAGACCCAAGTATCTTCCAATTCTTTTAAATGAAATACATATGTATCTAAAATATTTACACACACATATTTACATATTTACTGTACAGATGCATCTACAGATGCTGACAGAACTGAGTGCCACAGGAAAATCTGCACCAATTTTAGCAGCAGTTCAGGCAACCATCTTGCGCTCTATGCACTTACAGGCAGATGAAAATGTTCTGTGTCTAGGCTTCCATTATAGTCATTAGAGATCACTGATTTAATTCAGCTGCATAAATGAGCATCTAGTAATTTCTGGGATATTCCAAAAACACCTGGACAGAACTGAAAGATGTGATCTGGGATGTGTAGAAGAACTGTACATTTTTAAAGCAGTATCTGGAGGCATGGTGAAATGTATTAGGTTATCAAAGATGTCACAAGATGCCTGTGTTTGGGTGTAGAATTTCTGAAGTAATCAGAATAGTCAAGTCTCTAGAGTAATTCTCCTTGCCTTAAGGTAGACACTCAACAGATGGTGACCTGACTTGCTCTCTGGACTCCATTGATTAAATGTAGCTCCAACTCTGTTTACTAAAATGGCAGTTTAGAGATACAACCCACTAACTTTTAAAATCCCAGAATAAGACACCTAAATTTAGATGTCTTAATCTCTCCCTGAATTCAGTCTAGTATCTACCCATATGAAAGCACACAAACATAACCATAACTGAGATCAACTACTGAAGTGTTAAATGATAAACAAATTCCCACAAAACACTACAAAATTGTGTGTCTTACTGCAGGCTACAACTTATTTCTTTAAAAAGCTATGAAATTACTGATGCTGCTTCTGCTATAATGGCTGCTCCCTCCGGCTACAGAAGAGGAGAAGGAAAACAGTGAATGAGCCAGAAAAGCAATCACTGAGAATGCAGGCTATTTTTCTAAAGAAAAGTTCAGCCTGTGACGAATTCAGTGATGAATGATACCCAGTATTCTAAATAATCTTACCATTTTTAAATAATATTGTAAATGAAGGTGGTGTGTTTGAAAGGATCAATAAAAACGGAAGAAATTCTTTACATACATCAAAAACTAAAAAATATTCAATTCTCAATCACTTTTTTTTGAGGATGGACGTCACAGCATTCCTATAAAACATTCAGCAGTAGTCAAGAACAGGTCTTTATATGCCAGAGAAAAATATCCTTCAATCTGGAAAGGAATTAAATCCATTATCATGTCAAGAAATAAAGTACTAAGAGCACAGCAAGCTGTTCTTCTCAAGAAATTTCTTTTACTTCTTCCCACAGACATTCAGAACTGTGGCCGACGCAGACATGGTAACAGCAGCAGCTGACAAGACCATCAATTCTCCATTAAAATAGATCTGTAAGACCAAAGAATCCTCTTTAAGGTAAAAACATGTCATTACTTCCACTGATGGGCCATCCACAGATATTTTTGATTGGGCGTTAGGTGAAGCTCTGCATCACCTTGTGCCAACACATTCCAGCTTCACTCATCTATAAATAGACAGTAACTTTTACCTAGCACAATTTAAGCAGACAGAATGATGCAATCAACATCTCCAGAAGCACAAAAAGGTGTTTCTTTTCTTTTAATTGCAAGTGTGTAGTATTAAACATATAAATATATGAAATGACAATGCACATAAATGAAATTTCACTACATTTTAAAAAAAGAAAAGTAAACACAGCAATTACAAGAATCAAGCTCTCCAATATCTAAAATATAAAAAATCTCAAACTATGTCTACATAGCTCAAAAACAGTAAAAGAAATCTTTATTTTTTTAAAACATGTCCTGGAGCCTAAATCCTAAAGGTATCTTCATCCTCCTGGGCTTCTGTTTTCAATACCATACAAATAAATACACAATGATATAACAGGAAAAAAATATGAAATAAAAGTTTATTAAAAAGCAGTTTCACATTGTTTTTCAGTAGTACTAAAATATAATATTTATATGTAACAGGGAATTATTCTAACAATTATTACACAGGAAACGTTTACTTTAAATATCTGAGACTCACAGTTTTAAGGGTGTAATAGCTGTTTTCCTATCACAAAACACTTAAAAAAGGATACTTTTCCAGAAGGCTCCATGACTCACTCTGAGTTTCTACCTATGCCACTGTACAAAATAAAAGCAAGAGCTTTAAAAAAGGAGCCTGCAGACTCAATCCCTGACAGACAGGCAGCCAGCTTTTCTCTTTCTTAAGTCTTCTGAAATACTGTGTAATCCTTTTCACATAGTTAGCTGAATGGCTGGACTTCTGAATATTGGAAACATGGCATTTCTGTTTCTTGTTCTGCTGTGCAGGAAGTAACAGGATGGCCACAGCAGAGTTACCAAAATGTAACTCCCTTAAACTTGCTGTCATTAAAGTAACATGGGCCAGGGGCAGGAATATACAAACCAGCCCAGGAAGACAAGGGAGAAAAGTATCCACTCCTTTTTCATGCCTTATCATCCCATTGCTCAGTGACTGACTGACTGACTATATGAGTTTCCACATCACCCTCCATCAGCGTCCAATACCAGACAGAAATTACAGGTCAGTCTTGCTCAAATTCTGTTCCCTGCCCCATTCACATGGAAGAACAGTCTATCACAGAGCAATCCTACATGAACACACACATGGACATCTACTGCAGAAAAAAGCTCATTTGTTATTTGATCTGTCACAAGCTGAGCAGCATGAGACAGAACTGGCTAATATAACAATGGGTTTTTTTCACTCTCAGTGTAATCACTAGGCAAGTGTTGCACAGAAGGATGTAACTAAGGCAATAAAAACCTTGTCTCTCACTCTGTGTAGACACAGCAAAATGAAGGTGTGATGCAGTTCGAGTGGAGATGGCCACTCAGTCACTTAACCTTAGCTAGCTTAGTGTCATTGACAAGAGAAAGAAATGTGACAGGAGGGGTTTGAAATAAATGCATCCATTTGCTGAGCAGCTTCCGTAGGGGTCTGGTTGTTAACCTGCACTCGCGTCAACTGTCAGGTCTCCTCACTAGAAAAAGTGGCAAATTTAGGCCTACACAAATGCCTTCCCTGTTTGCTGTGAGGGCACGCTGTGAAATTCAGGTGGAAGAATGCACGGAGAACAAAACAGAGTCATAAGATGAGTTGTGTTTATAAACATGAAAAGAAATAACTGTTCTCACAAGAGTTATAATCTTGCATCCTGCCAAATCCATAAAATGAACTGGTAAACCACAGCGAAATTAAATTAGTAATGTATTACTGTATGACATTTGAAAAGATACATTACCTTTGTTATGCTGCTTTATAACAGAATCTAACAGTGCAGTACAGAAACTGCAGCTTTTTCACGTCAGTGCCGTATCTTAAATGTCTAAAAAGAGCCTCTGCTCATAAGAGGATCTCTGTAGTGAGACAGTCTGGCTAACTGTAGGATAAAAGGCACTTCCGAAAAGCTTTTGGAACTGAAATTTCAGTTCTCACTGAAATTTTTTTTAAGAAAGCACTGAATAGGTATGCAGAAGAATTACTTTTGTTTCTATTTGAACTATTTACTCATACAGGGAAAGACTGGGAAAGAGAAGTGTTAGACAGAAGTCTGTCAGCCTGCCTCCCACTCTCACCTACCTTGTAACACATCTTTTTCAGTTTTGGAAATTTGTTGGTTGATGAACTTCCATAAAAAATGCTAACAAAACCAACAAAGTGAGAAGATAAAGGAAGGCATCCATTTGATATAGCTTTAGTGTAGCCCTCCCCAGCTGCTCTGTCTGGGCTCCATTACCAGAATTATGGATCTTTACTATTTCTCAATGATCAAACACCTTAATATAGCCATCTAACCAAGGCATTACAAGGAAAGCCAAAGCGTCATTATTTGTAAGGAAGTTACAAGCTATATATCTCACTCAGCACCACAACAGTGGCCCCACCAGTTAGATGCTCTCAGTACACTTCTCTGACATGAATATTTTTGGAATTTTAGAAAAAAATGGACTCTGCTAGTGGAAATAAGATTGCAGCCCTAATTCAAACCAAAACTTGGTCACTGCTGGATCTAAGAGAGTATCTGAGTTGCTATTTGGGCCAAAAAACATACAAGTGGTAGGATGCCAAAGTACCCAAGTTCTGGTATGTGTTTTACTGGGCCCAGTCACATAGGAGGTTTGATTTCAGCTCCCAGTTCTTTCCTGGATTTTGAGACTCCAGCCTCCATCTGCAATGACTTTACAGTGTATAAGGCCCTTCTTCTATGTAGATCTGGTAAGACAGGAAACTGAGTCCACAACAATCTATTAACTTGTAGAGATAGGCAGCAGAGGCATGACACCACTTCTAAAGCAACTACCTGTCAGCAAAGTCTTCAACTGTATAGCAGATTCTTAAACAGGCTTTATAAATAGCTGGAAATAAATTCTCAAATTCCTTCCACTAGACTAACTCCAAAGATAACAGTAATAAGGCCTTATTTAACCTAATACCTGAATTACATTGGATGTCAATCTCTCTAATAATTTAAGGGACTGTTCCAGTTGTGAATATTCCAAGTGTTCTTGGCAGAAAAGACACGATGGATGTAAAACTTGGAGACATCCAAAGTAATTAATTTTATTACTGGCCCTTGTAATTTATTCAGCAATCTATTTTATCTACATTAACGAAAATCTAAATAGAAGTGCTGATGTGAATGTGACCACTCTAACTGAAGAAGTTAGGAAAATAAATGAAGCTCTTAGTTTTCTGGTTAACTCAGACATAATTCAGATAGACAGAGTGGTAGATACATATATAGACATGGAATGTCTTCGTTCCAAAGGCATAAAAATTTTATTCTTCTACGATTGCTATTGCATATGTATGTATTATGCAGCTGGTGGTTCTTTTACATAAAAAATAAGCCACTGTACATATCCTAAAAAACTTAAAACATGCTCAAGTCAGTAGGAGTATGCACAGTGGAATTTGTCCTGCAATTAGCATTATATTAGAGAAGGAACACCACCCACAGTCTCCAAAGGCAATGGTATAACAAAGGAGACGTAACAGCAAACACTGAATGTTTCTTGACTTCAAAGAGTTGAGAAATACACCTACTTTTTTTGCAGTGAGTCACTTTTTACTTCTGAGATCAAAACACAACAGTTACTGAACAGTTCATCTGAAAAAATATTCAGAACATCCCAAAACTTTCTGCTCTTTCTGGTGAGTGCTGCATCCGTGTGGTAGATGGTTGTGCCTGGATACTCCCTCCCTTTCAAAATCCTTTGGCATTTATGCAGAAGATGCAACCACTGATATATCTGATGCTGTTCTAACAAATACAACAGATGGTTGTAATAGTCATGGAGGTCTTCTCCTATGCTACAGCTACATCTCTTTATGTATCATTTTATCTGACATGAATAATATTTTTCTTCAAATAACATTAAAAATTCCCACTTTGCTAGAAAAGTAATCAATGTCTTGACTGTATAGTAATTTTTTGTGACTTTTGGTAGTATATTAACTAGCCCAGTTTACATACATTTTGATCCTCAGTTTTCATGAAACCCAAGTCATTTATTAAAATCCATTAAATTAAATCCCTGTCCAGGTATATTTAACATGAAACAATCTATTTGTAAAATTCCTCCTAGTAATTATAGCTGTCAATCCTAGTTATAGTGTAATAGAAAGTGGAACTTTTAATGCAGTTAAGAAATAAGTCTGTACATTGTATATTGTCATAGACACAAGTGGATAAAAGATTTTGGACATTAGACCTGAAACACTAAAATTTCTCTGCCCTGCAATCTTCATTAAGACAAAATCTCATGAATACCAAAGAGGTTTAACTGATTAAATACCATGACTTTGTGGCAACATCTGGTTCATTACTTCATTTATCAGAAATTACGCGGATAGAGTTTTTAAGTATTGTAACTTAAGATGTTCTATTGGGCATCTCAAACAGCTTAAATGGAATCCAGCTCTCACAGATAAAGCCTGGACTCCTAGCTCCTGGAAAGCAACACAACTGCAATGGCTTTTTGCAAGCTCAGAAATTTACTTTACACCTTAATTCATCCTGCACCACGTTTCTTTGCAGCTCTCTCCATTCCCTAGGATTTCACCTACGGACTTTAAAAGCAGTCCCAGGCCTTTCCCAGCAGTAGTGCAGGGCACTGGAGTCACAGAAACCTGTACATCACACTGCCAGTACAAAGAGACCTTCTGACAGCCTGAGCATTTAGAACAGGCTCTTCCACGCAAATTGAGAAATAGTCACTGATATATAATGACAGTCAGAAATGCAAACAAAACTGACCTGATCTATCGAATGAATCATCAAACACAACTCTGCAGGTTTTCCCATTATTGAGGATGGTCTTAGCTGCACCGGGATCATAACTAGCAAACCATGGTAGTAGGGAACTATCATAATGAACCTCTTTATTATTGATTTCAATTGGTGACTGATGGCGTCCTTTGGCAGTCGGGTAATTTTTGTGCCACTGATCTGGTCCTAGAAAAAAGTACAGAGAAATATCATGAAAACCTTTTCTAGCTAGGTATAAATTATACTTCTGTTACAATAAACGCAAGCTTGGCTTTGCTTCAATACAGAACATCAATTCAGTGCATTAATAAGTAGGTTACTAATTGCCTGGTTATTATTATTCATGTCCTGTCAAGAGTTTCACTGTATAAAATGCAATCCAATTATTCTAGCTGGAATACTGGATAGTGCAAGTCATTCAACTGAACCTAAAACTCTCATACCAACCTCAAGACTTATTAGGAGACTGACAATACACCAAGGAAGGAAACTAGAGGTGTATATTCCAAGTCCAGCAGTGGCTAGAAATATGTTGGGATATACACAAAATGATTCAAATGTGGCAACATGTATCCATCTGGGGTGAGAAAAGACCACTAATTCCTGAACAAGCCAGGAATTTGAAACATGGATTTAATTATCATCATGGTTTCACCAGTAAGTTCATATGGAATATGCCTGTCCGAGGCTGAGCTGTTTCTTCCTGTAGCAAAGTTCAGGAACAAGAGGCCACTCCTGTCCCCAGCCTCTGCAGGCAGGCGGGACCGTGGATGCACTGCACTCCCAATTTAAGGTTAGCTTAAATTTGACATTTGTTATGTCAAATTTTAAGTTACATTAACAGTAGGAAAAATGACTTTATTTAACTCAGAGACCCCCTGCCATCGACCTCTCCTGCCACCAGCATCGCCTCTTCCACACCTGCGAGCGACAACCAGCCGGCCACGGCCACGCCACCTGCACAGCCCCGGCCCGCCTGGAGCCCGTATCCCCCCTCCTGCTCCCTCGGGACGCGGGGCCCCCGTTCTTCCCGGGCTGTGCTCCCAGACCCGCGGCGGGGCCGGGCCGGGCGGGCCCCGCGCTCACCGTTGTCGCTGTCGTAGCCCCAGGGGTAGTAGTTGGGGTTGATCATCGTGCCGGGGCGCCGCGCCCCCGCCTCTCCCGGCCGCTCCGGCAGGACGGCGGCCTCGTCTCACGGCGGCTTTTTATAGACTCCCGCCAACTCCATGCCCTTCCCCGCCGCCGGCGGGCCGGCAGGGCCGAGGGCCCCGCGGTCCGGGGGCGGGGAGAGCCGCGGGGCCTCGCACCGCCCGCCGCCCCCAGGCCGGGCCGGCTCCTCGGCTGCGCTGGCGGCCCGGGCGGCGGGCGAGGCGCGGCCCGGGACGGTGCTGGGAATGCCGGAGCGGGGAGAGGGACCGCCACCGCCTGCCGCGGCGCCGAGAAATGGGAATATAGAACAGCATGAGTGTGCAGCACTACGCACAGGCAGCGTAGGAATAGTTTTCAAGTTCTAGTAAGATATCTGTGCATACAGACAGGCACATAAACCAGGAAGCTCAGCCTGGGTGGCTGCTGGAATTAAATGCACAGGTCACACGAGGCTGGCCTGACTTTTCATGGCTGTTTGTATAAAGCCTGTTTGCCGTAGGACCTCGTCAGGTTGGGAAAGGCTGGGTCCCTCCAAAGGAGATGTGTTGGGGACACAACACATTGTGGAGCGGGCCCCCCATGGTGGTCACAGCACCAAGCCTGACAGAGTTCCAGAAGCGTCTCGATGATACTCTCAGGCACGTGGTGTGACTGGGGGATGGTCCTGTGCAGGACTAAGGTTTGGGCTCGGTGATCCTTGTGGGTCCCTTCCAACTCGGCATAATCTGTGTTTCTGTGTTTCCCACTGCGTGTGGGGTGAGGGGAAGAGTCCAACAGCTTCTGCGTGCAAACGGCTATCACAGGTTCACACCCTTCCCTATGAAATTCCCATGTATACACATGGGTTCCAGCACTGCTCCCTGCTGTGCAGTCTCCCGTCGCCTTCATAAACAGCTTCCCTGCAAAAATTCCGTGGCATTAATTGCCCCAGCCTTCAAAAAGGCACTGCTTCCTCTACTGCAAGGATTCTGGGAAACTGGAAATCATTAAACTAGCTGAAGATCCGGTTCCTGTCAGCTCCAGATAAAATCTTTATTATCAAATTAAGCATAGGATTTGTTTGTTTTGCTTCAGCTCTAATTCTTCTTTCATTTAGCAGGGTGTTATGCATCACATTGCACTTAAAATTGTAAGCATACTTGTTAGTGTGCATGTGTTCCTTATGTGACACACAGAAATCAAATGACTTCTAAAAATATTTCTTATTTTGACACACAGGGAATTACCAGGGCAGTAGAGAAGACAGAGATTAGCACCAGTGGTGTAAAATGGATGAGGGACTGACTAAGCAGAAGACAAGATGCTGGACTGAAAGGTGAATTATTGTGATTTAAATTTTAGTAGACTTTTTGAATAAGAAGTGAGATTATTTTATTTGCTCGTAGTGAAGTGAGGACAAAATTACAAGTTGGATAATTAAAAATGCAAATGGCACAGGTTGGAAGTGTGGAGTTATTATACAGAAAAGTTCAGTATCCCTGAACATTGTATAAGCTTCAGTGGGTGAAATTTAGTACTAGCAAGTGCAGCACGGTGCTCTTGAATAATTTTCCTGGCTGATACGTTTTTTCTCATATGAAGATGAAGTGAAAGAAGAAGAGTAGAGTCTGTTGGTGATAACATGTCAATAAGCATTACCAGGCAGGAACTGCTCACAAAAAAATCCAGGAACAAACTGAGGACATGTCACTGAAGCTGGAGAGACTGTGGTATGACCTCCTCTGAGACGACTTTGTTGGCCTCATAAAGCTGAATTCGGATGAATTGGAACAGGTGCAGGGGAGATAAGGGAATTAAAGAGCCTCTTTTATAAGAGGAGACTATAAAAGCTTAGTGTGCTTGGCATAGTGAACAAATGGAAAGATGGGAAGTGACAGCTGTCTGTATATACATATCATCAGAGAGGTAAACATCAACAAATGATAAGAGTTATTGAAACTAAAGAACAGTGTTAGCCAAGGAACAATTACGTATACCTGTGCCATGAACAATTTGAGGCAAGATGACAGATGAAGGTTTGGAACCACCCAAGGTATTCCAGTGACTTTGCAATATTAGAAGTGGAGGCATAAACTAGGTACACAGGAGCTATGTATTTAATCCAAACAGAGCACATACTATTTCCCACCTCTTGCTCAATTTTCATTTCCATTTCCTGACGTCTTCTCACTGCCATGACCCGTAGTCAAATCTCCAGATCCAGAGCAGGTAATAGATAAAGCACTGTATCTTTTACACCTGCTTAAATGGACAAATTTGAGGTTGTACTTTACTGCCTGGGTAGGAAGACTCAGTAATACTGAAATTTCTGTCCTGAGCCTCAGGTACATAGCAATTTTCCAGAGTTAATGTTTGTTCTGAACTCCTTGGCATTTAGACAACCTAAAAGGGGCTGTGAAAGGAAGGAAGAAGCAATCTAAGAGAAAGTTATAACCTTAGACACTTTAACTTAGACCTATAATTCAAATAAGTTACTTCTGAGGGGAAAAAAAAAAAGTCCTTTGTATATCTGCTTTCACTGAGCTTTTTTTCTGTGGGTCATCAAGAGTACCAAATGAGACAGTAGGCTTCCTTCTTCCATTCATATTGCCTTCCTTTTTCTGACAGTGTGCTTAACTCTTCCCTCTGGATTTTCCTCCTTTCCCCAGGCCTGAGTGTACTGTGTCCATCAACACCTCTCTCCAGATGAAACACTTATTCGCTTCATTCTTAAAAAGTCCTGTGTAGAATCCCTTAAAAACACTGGTCTCCTCTTCCAGTAAAAGAAAGCCTTTAAAAGTCTTTGCTGGGTTTTTCGTTACTGAATGTGGTTTAAGTTTCATGTACAAGAGAAATGTTTTAAGAAAATGTGCAGATGGCATAGAAGACAACAGTTGAAATTGAATTAGGTCTAAAGCACAGGGGGGTCTAAAAAGAGAAGGGAAGCAGATAGGTAGGTAGGAGCACTGGGAGTAGCTCATAATTACAAAGCAGAAAAATGAGTCAGAAATAGGATTCCAGGATTCTTCATGATTCATTACATACACAAAAATCACTAGAACCTTGACTTCCAACAAATTTTGGTGTCCTAATTTCTTGATAAGATACAGAAATTTATTTCAGAGGAAACAACAGGTCAGAATTTGGTGGGTCCCATATCTGTGTTGTAACTAATAAATCCACTGCTGATAATAGTAAAGCCAGATTTTTCAAAATAAAATATAAGACAGGCTTCATCACTAGTTTAAAATTGATTTACAGTATAATAATTGAGTTCAGAGATGAAAAGTGTTCAAGAAGTGAGGTTAAAATTCACCAGACAGCAACTATCCATGAAATAATAAAAAGGCAAATTCAACACACAAGTTTATCCTATAAACTTGCTAGTTAGATAACCATTACAGTGTTACTGTAAGTATTACTCACATGGCATATATGCTGAAATGTTCAAGAGTGGAACAATCTGCTCATGTGTGCTCTGGCACCGAGGCTTAGAACACTAAGAATTTGACCTCATCACTTCATAAAAGCATAAATATTTATATTTGCATCAACCTTAAACTGTAAGTCTGAAGTGAAAAGGACTAGTGAAATGTTAAACAGGTTTACCAGGATAATTTTTTAAATGTTATACATACAGTTTATTCTTAATCTTTTATATTAAACGATCTGATAAAGTTCTTAATCTTAAGATCCAAACACACATAAGGATGGTCTGGAAGACAAAACCACAGTCTTCATAAACTTAAATAGCAGTCCCATTTCCCAGTCTAAAATGCCACACAGCTCTCACTCTTTCTCTGACCATGTTCACTGTAGCATGTCTATCAGAAGACTTTTACAGTTCATATGCCTTTAAATAGTCCATAAAATGGTTTAGATGTAAGAAGAACCTGAACACCTTAAGAATTATGGTCCAGATCTGCCCAATACCTACCTTTTTAGAAGGACTGAAGTATTTCAGAACTTATATAGTTCTGCAGTATAATTAGTGAGAGGTAAAGTTCTAGGACAGAAAGTGCAGAAGGAATTGATATTCCTTACATCACAGAGAAATGCCCAACAAAAGCATCACCTGTGTCAGTAAACTAAAACTCTGAGGAATACAGTGGGAGGGTGGACCTGCAATTGTGAGGATTCATCAACCAAAACCTTGATGCTACTGGTGGTGATGGGGACAAAGATACAAAAAATGACTTCCAGAAATAGATAACAGGTTGTGTTTGCTCGTGTTTCATAACTCACTTCCAGAGAGTGGAGGAGGTTGCTATTTCTAGCAATCCTGACATAGTGATTACCTCCAAGTGACTTTATTTAGGCTTTGCTCAAGGGACCAGAAATTAGCGCAAGGTCCTTGACTGATTAGCAAACTATCACCTTTCTATATTGTTTCCATCCTTCATGATTATTCATTTCTCCTAACAGATGTGTAAGACGAGAGATCATTAAACCAAGAGCATGTAGTCTGATTTTGAACAAGTACAAGAATAATTCCCATTCAAAGAGGAAAAGGCACATAGGTGGTCAAGAGATTTATGCTGGGCAGTTATATTTGCTTCTCATACATATGCTTGGACTTTACCCTTCAGATAGATATTTTTCCACATAATAGTAACCAGTATTGAAACTAGAGCTTTGTCACCAGGAATGAAGGAATGTTTTGAATCTCCTTCTCAATTAAGGAACAGGACATGGACAAATATGCTTTAACAAAAGCCTACTCATTCAAAACAGTCATACATTCATCAGTCTAAGAATGACTACATTTCTCTATGTGTAATTGTGTCATCACTTCTGGATTTAGACAAGTGCATTACCAAAACTTATCAAATCAGAATGTATAAATTTTACTTTGCTTGTAAATATAAAGGTAAATTTATTTTTTCAAGTTATTTGTGTATTTCACAGATATCTCAGCATCTATGATGCTTACATTTCTAGCTACAGAAATTCCACATACTGACATTTTGCTGAGAAAATGAGAAGGAAGCTACGAAGCTCTGGCAGTAGCCAGAGGGTCAAATTATTTGACACAGAAGGTAAAATTATGGAGCCAGTGACAGACTTTCAATGTGCCAGCCACCTTCTTTCATAACAAAAGAGTAAAGTTTAGGAAAGTTCTGTCCAACTTATGTCATTTCTGTTATAAGGTCTAAGAAGAATTGGCTCCTGGTGCATTAAGTTGTTACAGGATTCTCATTCAAAGAATCTTTTTCCTTGCATGTTGGGGTTTTTTTTGGAACTAAGTGAAGGAAGAAACATAGTGATTAAGTCCACTATTCAAATAGAAAAATTCCTTCTTCCATTACGAGGCAGATAAGTAGCAATTGCAAGTCAGATCAGACTTATTTTTCATCACATACTGGCATTTAAATAGCATGCCTCAGCCCCAGTTTTGTCTTATTCCTACAGACAGTGATACAGACTGTGTCATTAATTCAGGCATTTTTCCCCAGACAGTAATTCTTTTCCTTTTCTCTTTGCCTCTTCCTCCTCATCCTACATTGTTTTTACAAGGGAGAACAAGGCAATGAAAAGCACTGCTCTCAGGAGCTGAGCATGAACTATTATGACTCAACACAGTAGTGTATTCATTGTAAAATATAGATTAAAATGATACCTTAAGAATTTAATATTTTTTTTTCAAAACGAATAAAAAATACTGCTTCTGATAATGACACAATCTTTTGAGAGAGTGAACAAAACCCCACTTTTCAAAAGGATGCAATCAGAAAGTGACATCTCAGTCTTGTATCTTTACATGAAAAGCACCCAAAGGGATAAAATCCCAGTACTGTTAGCTCCTGCTGAACTACTGGTCAGCTGCAGTGCTACAGTAGGCAAGTTATTCAGTAAATCTGAAAAATGTGCATATGCAATAGAATAAAATACAACCAGTACAGAGGAAAATGTTGTGCTGACAAATAGGAGGCATTTTTGTAGGTGCTGCCTGATATGGATAAGATTGCCCAAACCTAAGCTAGAAAGATCCAACCTCAGAGCTGCAGCATATTTCAAAAATGTGTTGGGATCAGCATCACATAAGTCAGTTGGCTAAGTGTTATGACATCATCTTGCTGACATTTCTGTCTGCTTGGAAGTAATGTGATAACGATGGAATGGGCAGCACTATAGCACTCCAGTAGCTTAAATACCTCTACAGTTTTCTGCAGATCAAATAAACAACCAGTTGGTCACACCAGTTATTATTGTTCTGCCCAGCTATAAACTGGGTGTCTTCTCTATTATGTTCCTGGTTACACATATTTACTGATAAACCCCTGAGTGGTTTATTGGCTGAGCAGAAAGAAAGAAGAAATAAAGGAAGGGAAGAAGAGGAATATCAATCTCTATGGTTTCACAAGGAGAATGGCTTGGACAAGGGACATATGGAACTTTTGCTGTAAGGAGAATGGGAGCTGAGCATGGTAAAGGGATTACTGAGACTGATATAGATTCCTGGAGCAGGCAGGAAAAAGAGAGGGGTCTGAAAGGGAAGAAGCGGCATAGAAGAAAAAGATTTGTGGCACAAGAATTATTTGCATGATAGAAGATAGACTGGTTGCCAGGAGTCCATAAAACAGAAAGGAGAAAATGTCTTACAATGTCTCTGAGTGAAGAAGCAATAAGAGCCAATGGCGAGGTCAATAAATATGTCCCAAAAAAGCAGTGAGGCATTGGTACAATCCTCCAGTCCCCATACACAGCATTCCCATCCTTGAAAATTTGTATATCTCAAAAAGAAAGAGACAAGCCAAAGAGATAATGATAATTTAGATTAAATTTAGTCAGGTACTACGAACAAGATTTGGTTCATTAGAGTATCCATTATTGTTCTGAAGAGAAATTTCATTTGTCTTATTACTAGCAGAACCTTAATGACTTGAACAGTGGCACAAAATATACTCTCAGCAGGTTCAAGGAAGAAATCACAAGCTGCTATCCAGAAGAGCCCAGAGAGGCTGAAGAAATGGACTGACAGGAGCCTGAAGCAGTTCAACAAATACAATGCAAAGTCCTGCACTTGGGGAGGAACAGCGCCATGCACCAGGATGGGCTGAGACTGACTGGTCCGCAGGCGCCTTTGCACAAAAGGACACGGAGATCCTGGTGGACAACAAATGGAGCATGAGTCAGTGGTGTGCCCTTGCTGTGGTGCTTACTGAGCTGCACTAAAAAGAGCATAGCCAGCAGGGTGACGGGAGTGCTAATTTCCATCTTCAACACTCATGCAAGTCGTTCTGGAGTCCAATTTTGAACCTGCTATTGCAAGAAAGACACTGAATAAGTATTACAAGTGCAATGGGGCACGAGCAAGACAGTTAGTGGTCTGGAGCATCACAGTCAAGGAGAAGCAGAGCGCTCTAGATTTGTTCAGTCAGTAGAACAGGCTAAGATGTGCTTGCTTTAACTCTGTTTCACTGCAGTGCCAGAGTGCAGAACCATTGCAACATATTACAGAACTGTTTTGGAATGATTGTTTTGTGCTTAGCGCAAATATTAATATAATATACCTTCTATTTTAATAAGGAATTTGTGGAAAACAATACAACGAAAAAGAAGCTGCAGAAAGCACTGTGTTGTTTTGCAGCTGACTGTGCACAGCGTGCCTGGCAGTGTGCAAAAGACATTCACACAGGGCTTTTCATTGAGCATGCCATAGTTGGTGTGACATGTCAGCCAAAAAGACAGTTTGTCATATGCCTTCCACTTCACTGAAATTCGTGCCAGGCTATGGAAAACATGGTAGGCACGAATGGAAACCTATCAACAACCAGATCTTTGTCTGCCAAAATAAGAAAAATTACACAGTGAGTTAAATTATGTTGCTATTACCATCTCCATTTTTTCCCCAGTTTCTCTTCTCAAGAAGTTGATAGTTACAGACCAAGAGATAGCTCTATAAAATATAGTTTTGCCAGGATTTACTCTATTTTTATTGTTACTCATCTATAAAAGCCCAGAGCTGCTATGGCATACTCTGCTCCACCGCTTACATTATCTATAAGTCCACATGGGCAAAAGTCTATACTGAAAAAAGAAAAAGTGCAAATTTTGTTAGTATCAGTATTTTTGTCATATTTTTAGGTAAAGTTTTTTATGTGTGGATAAACTAAAAAAAAAACCAAAACAAAACAAGCCCAAGTAAACATATCTAGGTGAATGTTAAAAATGTGTTGGCACTCTTGGCTGGAATGTGGGTTGCCATATTTCAGCATGTGTTCCCATCTACCCACTTTGCAATGCAGTGCAGCTACAACACATAATTGTGAGCTCATTTGGATACTTTCTAAATGCCATCCAGGCATTTCTGTCAACTGCATTGTTGTGCCTGCTACCTTTCAATTCCTTTCAAAGCCCTGGAAAAGGGTTGCTTCAGCATGCACACACACACACATACATAACCCATGTTTAACTGTCAGAGCCAACAGATTTACTTCCCTGAATATACAGCAGTTTAGGTTATACAACTGAAATGTGATCAAGGAGTGTATTATTAGATGGGCAGGGAGCCATATTAGGTTCAGGATAACAGCTTGTACCATTGGTACAGTGGAGAAGGTAATGCAAGGTAAACCAGAAATATGCATTTCTGTAGAAGGATCTCATCCACAAAAGTCTGCCTGCTGCTCATGAGGTGGGTCAACCAGATGGCTGCCAAGTGCAGCAAACTCATAAAAAACTCCAGGAAATTTGGCAGCTCTGTCATCAAGTACATATAGATAAAGAAGCATGTGGAGGAACCATGTCAACAGCAAGACCTGATGCTGTGGATACATAAAGCTGAGCCATAGATTATTTTGGGATTTCTGGGCTGTGTCCAGTGTAATTATGTATATGGAGTTGGATTTAGCTTCTGGTATTGTGAACACTGTGCCATTTCCTTCCCCAGATGCAACCAGGAGTGTTTTCCAAACAGAGTAAGTGTAAATAAGTTATTTTCATGCTTTAATTAAGTGTCCATACAGTGATGGGAAAAATACAATTAGATTGTAAATTCCAGCAAGCATTAACAAGATGGATTATACAGAGATTGCAAGTGAAAAGGCTGAGACTGGAAAGCTTTATGCAGGTAATACTGCCTTGTGTCCTCACCACCTAGACTGTTTGGCAAAACTCCACATCTTACTTTAAGATGATGTGAATGTTCTCACAAATTCCCTCCACCAGTTCCAACGAGGGAAGCTTGACATTTTTGTGCATCAGACAGACCAGACAGTGAGTCAGAAGATGGAGGAAGGAGATGTTCAACAGCTTGTCTTCTTCTGATTGGTTATAACCCTGCATTGCTATGATGCTTATTTACTGGTCACAAATTATTCCCTATGCATGCATAAATGGAATTAATCTACTCCCAGTGTTCCCTTGCTGACATGGAAATATGTGCACCTACATTCATGAAGTCTATCCAGGCAACAAATTTTAGAGCGTGTCTTTTATTCAACAGCTCAGTCGCAGTAAATATTGCCAAGTGAAGAGGCCATTCACTTGAACAGGTGCATCAGGAACTGGACCTTACAACATTTGATATGAAGATACAAATGCAAGTAACAGATCCACTGTTTAACTTGAAGTTTTATGGTTCTGTGCGTAGTGTTGCACAGATGTTATTGTGAAGTTGTTCCAGGCAGATCCTTTCTGAATTATGGGACTTCATTTCCTGACTAAAGACATTTCAATAGAGTAAGGGGGGGGGGGGGGGCAGGGGGAACGGAGGGAAAGAAGAAGAGAGAGAGCGCTAATCTAGTGTTGCTTTTTGTTCAGCTTTTAGAGCAAGCAAATACCAGAATCTTATTTAAAAATGGCAAGCCCTTCAGTCAGATCCTGTAATATGGGAACACTGTACTTCCACCATCAGTGACAGAAAGTAACTAGGACAGCCGAGCTCAGCAAAGTAGCATAAGCAGCAGATTTTATCAGGTTTCCAAAAATGAATACTGAATGGCAATGCTTACTTTTCTTAAATTTAATACATTTTTGTTTTATACTATTAAATATTAACCAATAAAAGATCAAATTGATTGGAGTATAAAACAGAAATCAAACCTCACTGTAACCCAGATCATATCATATTGTGACCTGGGTAAAAGGTCACAATCGAAGTCCAGCAATATGTTGCTTCTGTAGAGGTCTGCCAGGCAAGATTCTCTGCATTAGACCTTTACTCCCCATCACCTCTAAGACAAGGAGGAGATACCTGGATATGCAGCAAACATTATGAATTTTGCTTTTTAAGGCTATAGGAAGAACATATAGGCACTCTGGTTGGGAATGTTCAAAATATTTTGTGAGCGTTCTTATGGTGGCATTGATATAGTCTGATGATGGACATCAGTATAAGAACACAATTATTTTCACTGTTCACAGAATCACAGAATATGACAAGTTGGAAGGCACCCACAAGGATCATTGAGTCCAACCCTTAGCCCTGCTCAGGTCCATCCCCCAGAGTCACACCATGTGCCTGAGAGTATCATCCAAACACTTCTTCAACTCTGTCAGCCTTGGTGCTGCGACCACTTCCCTGGGGAGCCTGATCAAGTGCCCAGTCACAGTCTGGTTGAAGAACCTTTTTCTAATATCCAACCTAAACCTCCCCTGACACAACTTCAGGCTATTCCCTCAGGTCCTGTCACTGGTCACCACAGAGAAGAAAGCATCGTCTACCTCTCCTCTGCCCCTCACAAGGAAGTTGTAACTGCAATGAGGTTTCCCCTCAGTTTCCTCTTCTCCAGGCTGAACAGACAAGTGACCTCAGCTGCTCCTCATACAGCTTCCCCTTAAGGGGAAGCCCTTCACCATCTTTGTTGACCTTTGGTCATACTCTAATGGCTTAATATCTTTCCTATATTGCATGACCAAAACTGCACACAATATTCCAGGTGAGGCCTCACCAGTGCAGAGCAGAGCAGGACAATCCCCTCCCTCGACCCGCTGGTAATGCTTTGCCTGAGGCCCCCCAAGACACGGTTGGCCCTCCTGGCTGCCAGGGCACTGCTGACTCATATTCAACTTGCCGTCCACCAGGACCCCAGGTCCTTTTCTGCAGCATTTTTTTCCAGCATCTCATTCCCCAGTCTGTACGTACATCCAGGGTTGCCTCATCCCAGGTTCAGAGTCCGGCACTTCCCCTGATTAACTTCACATGGGTGGTGATTGCCCAACCCTCTAATTTGTCAAGGTCTCTCTGCTGGGTCTCCCTGCCTTCAAAGGAGTCAACAACTCCTCTGAGTTTTGTGTCATATGCAAACTTGCTAAGTATCCCTTCCAGTCCTATGTCTAAGTAATTTGTGAAAGTGTTGAAGAGCACAGGGCCCAAGATGTTGATTAATACTATACCATATTGGTTTTAATGTAAGTCCTGTGAGGATAGAATACCCTTTTTTTCTGGAAGCTTTTGTTATGAGGAGCCAGAGTTTTCGCTTGGGAAGGCTTTCTGCCTAAAAGGTAACTCTTCTCGCCCCACTGCATACAAAGAGAAGTTCTCAGCCTCTATGGTATGTGAGAGGAGAGAGATAACACTTACAGAAATGCTACAGGGCTGCTGTGGCCCAGGGAGAGTGGAGGGGGGGGCCCAGCAGTGATAAAGCCTGGGAGTGAACAGGAGTTTTGCCTTTCATCTGAGACCTGGTGCTGTCTTGCAGCACCATGAAGTTTGTAAGTTTTAATATCCTTGCCTCTGAAATAAACCCTTTTGAATCCTTTCCACTGCCTTGGCATTTTGGGGACGATTCCTGGAAGATACCTCGAAGATACCTTACATCCTGACACAATTGCTACTTTAAAGGCAGAACAAATGTCCCATACTCTCAACTGTATTTAGATTACAAGGATTCTATGCCTTTGCAGAATTTTTCAGTGGTGGAAGTTACAGCAAAGTGCTTTAACACATTAGGCATGGAAAGTGTTATTTCTAAACCTTCATCCCCTACCTTTCCCAACGGAGGCTATGAAATCAGTGTTACAATTATAGGTCTTACACACTCTTGGGCAACAAATCAACTTTCATCTGTTTATTCAAGGGTCAGTAGCATTTGTTTAGCTGTAAATTTAGATAGGCTGCCGACACTGTTGCCATTTGTTGCTCAATGATGTTTGACAAGAAAAAATATTTTGTGATTAAACTCTTTCTCCAACAGAGATTTATTACACAGACAATGCACAACACTGTGGGAGCTCTTAAATTAAGGCTTAATGGCTGGCAGCTTGCAGGGTTAGGAAAAAAAAGTCACTGTTCTCTGGAAGAAGCAAACTTTAATGGAAATGTCTTTGTTTTTTAATTCAGTGTAGAAATTATCATAACCTAGGAAGATGACTGAGATATATGAAGAGAGAAAAGGGCTATGTAGACTGTAATTCAGGCAGGATATTGCTAGTATGCAGGGTAACATGTCCTACAGTTCTAATCTCATAATTACTCAAATCAGCAACTAATTCAGTACATACCAGCGGCAGATTTTCATCTGTAACTTCTCTTACCTTGTAATAGGATTCTTTGGAACTTTAGGAATGGAATTAGCTGAACTTTTCTCAGCCTGTAGAAGCAGCAGCTTTATATACCTACACTTTGCATATTTATATACCTACACTTATATACCTACACTTTGCATGAATAAATATGCAGACAATATATAAAAGATTTTTAGGTAGAAATGAATACCAGTCTGTTACTATCAACTCTTATTTAAACATCAGATCTTACAGTTTAAGAATGACTTGGATATACTCCATTTGTTTCAGTGTCTAGTTACTCGTTCACGGCAAGAGGAATCTGCACAGTGAGGCAGCTGAGCCCTCCTGTGAGCCGAAACTGATGTCAGGAATGTGACTGCTGAGAAACTGGCTCCACCGTGTGGGCTCTGGAAAATGATCATTACAGGCCAAGAAGGAAGTAACATCCTTCACTTTGGTTCTCAGCACAGATGTTTGTGTTGTCTGTGGGATAAAGGTAAGATGAAGAGTGGGAATGTCAGTTAAAAAAAAAAAATACTGGGAGGAATTGGAAGAATTAATAATCTTAATCTAGTAAAGCTTTATTATCTCCACCATAAAGGTCTGAGAAAATTGGCCCATGGTCTCACTGGTCTAGTAGAGCAAGGAAGCTCTTCTAACTGCAAGAAGTTTAGAGTTCCTCAACAGTTTTCTGACAGATCTTCCCCAAGATATTAGAAACAGTAAAAGAGTGGCAGTGTGCTGCTCAAATTCACCAAAGGCATGTTTTTTCCTAACACATACTACATATTCTGCTACTGATGGCTTGACAGAACAGCAAAGGCACGAGTTAATGTAAACCTCTGGCTTAGAGAATTAGTGGCACAATCAGTGAGACTGACTTCTAGCATTCCCATACAGATAACATTCTGTGTAAGTGCTCCAGCTTGTGTGAAGTGTGGCTATGGTTCAGCAGTGACTGAACCACTTCTTCTGTATACCCAATGGCATCATCACTTCCAACCTTCCTGCTGGATTTTCTCCTAGGCAGATAAAATGCTGTCTCTAGGGAGATCTTGTTAAATAGTTCTCAACAGAAGTGTTTTGCTAATTTAAGTGCATGATCATTTTTCCAAGTATTTTGCTATCCAGTCCAAACAGAGAAAGTTAATTTTTCTGTGATAACAATACTCTGTTGGTGTTTATTTTCCTAGTAATATCACAAGTTCTTCATGTGTGTTCAAATCTATTTCTATGTTTTAATGAACTCAAAACTTTACAGGTTTTCTGTCTTTCCCACACAAATAACCCTGAACTGGTTAATTTAATTTCATTTCACATTTTTGAAAATCAATATGTACAGCAGCCCTAACTGAAAAGATACTTTAAAAAATATGTTCTTAAAGAAGAGGTGAGTCCAATTTGATCCTAATTCATCATTGGTTGTACATTACCTTTTGGGGGACAGGGGAATGTTATAAGATATTCTATTAAATTCTTGGGTTTGGAAATAATTTTTGAATACGTTCTATGTATTCCAGTATTGACAAAGATAAATTCCAGAATTCATTGAGACGAAAGGCAGATAGATGAGGTGGAACACATGCTGTACAGCTACTCCCTTTGCTGAGGCATGGGACAAAATGCCTCAGGAAGAAATAGATATTGTCTTACTTTGTTCAACTCTCTGACAATGTGAACATTCTTCAGCTCTGATTACTCAACAGATAAACATCAGCAAGGAGATCCAGAAGTGTCTTTCTTTGAGATACAGTAAAAATGATTTATATTATTTTCATTTTGTGGTAGAAATGCAAAATCATAGGTTGTATAATGAGGGTCAGAGCAGGAATTCACAGTTCAATAATAAATTTATACCTGACTGAAAGATGATGAGACCTGTTTCAGTTAATAACAAAGCTTTCCATATGTTTATTATTGGAACCAAAACTACTATTTCATTAGTTGATAAACTTCTGCCTATTCTACTTTTCAAAAGCAGTAGAGGAAACATTCAGATAAAGCAAAGTGCACTTAGTATCTGAATTGTGGGCAATTATTCTTTCACTTTAACAAGTTTGTGTGCTTGAAAAGTATAAACTAATCAGGAAATTTCAGAATTATGTAACATTTCAGCTAACCCATCCACGTGTTTCTTGCAAGAAAACAAAATTCGTATCCAAATTAGTGATATTCAAGGTCAGATATGAATGCATGAACTTTGGTAAGATGTAAGAGAATGTTTGTGTGCAGGCAAGAAATAAACACCTTTTTTTTGTACCTGAAAACAGGGAATAAGTGATACTGTATAATCCTGATACTTTTGAGGATCTGTTTGATTGGATACACAAAAAACAGGATGAGATATTAAACTAAACTCCAACAGCTAAAAATTACTGGAGTGTCTATTCTCCTTGTGTTACAAGCATATGTATCAAAGAAAGGATACAAAGGTTTTCTAGTAAGTTCTTGCCCCTTTCGATCTCATCATGTAGCATTAGAAATAAAACCAGCAAGCAATTTTTTTTATTTAAGTCAATTTATTGGTTCTTTGAAGACATAAAAGCAGTTATTTCAAGTGCAGGCAACTAATATTTTTTATTGCCCAAATAACAAGAGGTTTAAATATCACAGTCAATGGCATTTAGGTAGAAAGACTCAAACTCTTGTCTCAGTAATTTGTGTTAAAATTTTCTTATCACCAAGATCAACTGCATATGGATATGAGAAGAAACTTTAAAGGTAAGACATAGTACATTAGAAAAAAAAGTTGCTTATGAGCTTTCTGTAATAACATTTTTATATGTTGAGAAGATGTCCAGATTCAGGAGTTGAAAGAAACTCTAAGGGAGTCTTAAAATCAATTCTGTTGGAAATGCTGCACTTGTAATGTCAAAAGCTGATCTTCTGGTAAGATTAAACCAATGCCAAAACATTTGTAAACAAGATTCAATCAATAGCTTCTGCTGGTATGAGCTTAGTTTTTAAAAAGAAACTGCTTTATACTAAGCAAAATACACTCCTAATAAACTGAAATATTTACTTTCAGTGGGACTTCAGCAATTCTTAGAACATTTGTGAATTAATACAATTTGTGAATTAATACATTTGTGAATTAATACAGATCAAACTCTGCCCTCAGTTTCATTTCTGAATTCTCACTGAATTGTGCTGGTAATAATGGCAGAATTTCTTCAGTGTTGCCCATTCATTACTTCCCTGTTGGAACACCCTTTTTCTAGCAAAGGTGGCAAAGGAAACAGTTAAGGAGCCATTTGTAACCCTGCTTTTTCTCAGACTTTGACATAGCCCTTATAAATGTTCTGCGAATATGTTTGTGGCAGTATCTTCTAGAAGAACGCCCACTGTTACCTACTGATGAGTTAGAGGAACACAGAGAACCCAGAAGTTTCCTTTGCAGGAGGATTTACTCAATACCTTTGCCCACCCAACCTCCTGTAATTACAATATGGAACAATCACTCTGATGGTGAATATAATGTAGCAGATCTTTACTCACATGTGGATTCAACCTAGGTGGTACTCGTGTTACACTGAAAGGATAAAGTTTATATGATGAAGGACAGGGGAAGTTAATTGATTGAAAAGTTTCTGTGTGCCAGTGATTCCCTGCTTGGATCATATGTGCAAGCTGATGTGTCTCCCCAGAAAGGAATAGAGCCAAACAGAGTCCACTTACAGTCTCCAGCCACACAGAGTCACAATCAAAAAACACTTAGGTGACTTAACCTGGATTTTTCAGTAGTGGGAATGACACATATGAATCATTCACAAAGATCCTTTCCATATGAAACAAAATCCCTCACAGCTAAACCCATTATTATGCAGGCTAAGATGTCAAAAATAAAGAGCAGGCACAGCATCAAAACTAAAAATTTATCATTCTGGGAGGTAACATAAGTAACATAGAGCAGCAGAAAAAAGGCACTTCCCACTCAGCAGTACTAAAGCTGCTATACTAAATACAAGGTGACATGATACCAGCAGGATTCTACACTGGATGGGTGAAGTAGCAGCAGCAGTGAAACAAGAAAAGATCAACAACGGCAGCACCAGGACATGGCAAAGACAGCACATACTGAAATGACAGCAGAATATCTTTTTTTCTTCACACACAGAAGTTGAGTATGCCTGATTGTATCCCGAGAATACTAATCTAATGTTGGATAACAAACTATGAAACAAGAGAGGGAAGGGAAAATCTGGCATGTTAAAGGGGTACTTATTCTTCAGTTGTCCACACTGGTGGTGGGATATCTGAGGAAGATCACTAGAGACGCTGTAGGAATAGACATTTGACATCCTGTCCATCTCCTGTTATTCATGCTTTCCTGAGCTATTGATTCATTTTTCTGCCTTTACTATATTTCCTTTGAAATGACTTTTACATATTGAAACTGAGCCCATTTTTCTTCCAAGACCACATGGCAGAGAAGTGACACTATCATAAATGCTGAGGCATTTGTGATTAAGAATCATGTATATCTCACAATTCCTTATTAAGCTTAGTATTTGCATACAGTATTTCTGTTTTCAAAATCAGATTCAGTTTGCCACTCAGAATTTCAAGCTGAGAAACGCAGACCTGGATCCAGAGGAAAAGCAGTAGACAGCAAAAACTAACTATACTTTGTGATGCAGGGATTTTCTCACTCAGGTTCAGCAGAGTGAGACTTGAGACTTCACTTGAATGAGGCTCTCACTATTCTGCCCTTCACAGGCTGAGGTGGGCGCCAGTTATCAACAAGTGGGTTTACAGGTTCATTCTCATCATTCTTGGAAAGACTACGGAGCTTTGCCATCTGCAAAGAAGAAAAATTAAAGTGTCTGTGTGGAAGCACTGTGGTTCTTAATGCCTAGAAGAAACTATGAGATGGAAAAGGAATTTTCTTATATAATGACAGGCACACAATGGCAATGACAATTGGCTGTCTATGAATGAGGATGCACATCCACATTTATGCAAGGTAAAATAGAAAAAACTGGTGCAGAAGTTTGTATTTCGTTCTGTAAGACAGATAAATGTATGCCAACTGGATTATTAAGTTCAATCATGAATTCATCACTTAGCTGTTGTTCTTAAATTCAGTGTTGCTTTGTTAATTGTTGACCTTTCATCCAAATGCAAAATAAATCTATTCTGAAAAGAGCCAAATCAGAAAAAAGAATATACCCTGATTTGTACTGCTGAAGTAGAAAATACTATGAATAACCAAAATTTTAACATAAGAACTAAAAAGGTCACCTTATCCAGACTGGCTCTCTCTTTTTTTTTTAATTTTTTTTATATTTTTATTTCTCTGTCTAAATGCACATTTGAGCTGTATGAATACAATTAGTGTATTACTTTGTATTAACATTCAGGTTTGAAAGTTCCAAGTACTTTGATCCTTGTCACTGAAAGCTTTTAGAAAGTCGAGATCTGCACCAGCAATTTCTTAAACTGAGAAACCAGTGAAATGTTAGTCTCTCCACTTAATGGTGAAATACACTGAGGATGCTGTGATGACTGAATTCTGTGGCTCGGGGGTACTTCTGCCTTAGCAGGGTTTCAGGATCACAAGAACATTCCTGCTGAAGCTATTCCAGGAGGTGTCTAACAAGAGGCCTCATTCTCAAGGTCAGTTTTACAGCCAATTCAACAGTCCAATCTGCAGGCAATTTCTCACAGTCCTCATCTAAAGCTTTCCCTATCAAAAAGTGCAAGGTTACACAGGGCTCACAAATCTGACACACTGAGGCACTGCTGAGAACTGGTAAAAGAGTAGCAGAACAAGGTGGAGTTTACCTGGTCTGAGCTGACTTCAATTGGCTCCCTCAAGAGAATCCAAGTGATACACTCCTCACAGGGGGGTGTAGTGAATGAACCGTGGTAGGTCCAGTAGTCCCGAGATTTGGGGAAAAGAATTGAAGGATCAAAATGCTGAAAAGGAGCCTCTTTCCCCTTAGAGAAAAAAAAAATTCTGCAGTAAGTCCAAGGATATGCATCTTAAAAGACATCAGTATCTATCTTGTTATAAAGGGAGTATTAAATACCAAGATTCATGCAAGAAATCAACCTCCTTTTCTTCTTCTCAAGCACTTTCCAGGCAATTAATAATAACTGACATTTTGATTACATAAATAAATTAAAAGAAATTACAAACTGAATTGCGTGGGACCAAAGCAAGCTCAGTTTTACATTTTTCTATTCTGGAACTATCAAAACGTCTTTTATTTTGGGTCAGTTGGGATAAAAGTTAAAGGCTGTGGCACTGCAGGTACTGTTACCCTTTTTATCCACAGGATAGTGCCCAGGCATTTATCCCAGATTCGTTACAGTCTTCTGTCTGAAGGACAGTCTCCTTCCAAGACTGTGCTTTAATTACATTGTTATGGTGACACTCTTAAACTTTTTGTTGGGACTATTACATTTAATATAAATAATTAAAATATTTCCTGTAAGAGTACTGGATCCTAAATATCTTACAACTAAAGGTGATTACAACCAGACAAGGGAGAACAGCAGACACCAAATAACATTTCCTGAGAAGTTTGCCACTGAATAGGATAGTATATCCATTGTGGAGAGGAGGACTGTGATGAGTCTTCCTTGTTCCTTGTGGGCAATAAAAATTAACAAAGGAAATCCAGTTCAATCCTCTAATGGTATTTAGGATGCAGTTCTGGAAAGTGAAATCTCTTATTCCTATATCCTTCTCCTATCATGGAGAATCTTCTCTACACTGGAACAGAGAAAAAGTGCAATGCCAGGTCATGCATTCTTGCACAAACAGAGTAGAATGAATAACATCAAGTCTGCAAGTATATCTTCCCCAAAAAATTATCCTATAAGTTCAATATGAGTTTGCAAATAACTTAACAAAACAAATTGAGATTTTTCAATAAAGAGTGTCCAAAAACACCTCTGCCTGTAATGCATCAGAGCAATTGAAACTGCATGTGCAGTAAATACACCAGTGATACCATCCATTAATTTTCCTGAAAAATAAGTAATTCTGGTAAAAATATATGTGATGACAGTAAAGGAAATAAAATAAGAGAGAAAATACAAGCTGCTGTTTTCATATGCACCTATATT
Organism: Myiotriccus ornatus; assembly: GCA_036023395.1. Taxonomy (NCBI): domain Eukaryota; kingdom Metazoa; phylum Chordata; class Aves; order Passeriformes; family Tyrannidae; genus Myiotriccus; species Myiotriccus ornatus. The sequence goes on along the minus strand of JAYRBT010000082.1, from coordinate 125,402,735 downwards.
TCTCTGCTTTTCCTCAGCTGTTGCTTTTTCCAGAACCACTACAGAGAATATCTGTATGTAGGAAATCAGACTTCTATTTTTTTTCTGTTAGAAGTTATAAAATCTCAGTAGTCTCAGTAGGTAGTCTCAGATAGAATTGCAGTGGAGTGGATATCACTGCCATCTTGTCAACACTGTATGACATAGAGTTTCATAGGATGATTGATCAACATTTTATTAACTGTGGCAAAGCTCTTCTGCACGCGAATGGCCAAAAAAATGATAAGGGATTATGAGAGAAAGCCAAATCTGTATCAAGACAGATACCATTAACTCAGCAGGGGAGCAAGGGGTAGAGTGAAAAAAACCCCTTCAGTTCCCTCAGCAGGAAAAAACTGAATTGCATTTGAAGACTAAGAAAAGGTTGAAAAAATAAAATTAATATAACTCTTAGTTAGGAGAGAGCAGATTTCAGACTCAGACCTGCAAATCAATGACAGTACACACATACGTAAATCAAATGCAAGAAATTCCACTAAATTTGCAAGAAAATGCTTACAGATTTGTAAAATTCAGCCTGGTGATTTGCTGGTACATTCAAGTTCAAATTAAAAAAAAAGGATTTTTCAGCATTATTAGAAGCATAAAGTTTATCATGAAGTGGAATTGCTAAAGTATACCTAGAGATTGGGTTTATGTTAAACAATAATGCTAAATACCAGTAGATGCATTAACTCAGTTGTCTGCAAATAACTCTCTTCTGCAGCAGTATCTGTGTAATAGGTAAGGACTGTGAACCTTAGATCATTTATTAAACTAGAAAATAGTTTAGAATATGTTTGCAATGCCATTTGTGTTAGTATCATAGGAAGAAAGAACTTCAGACTGGTGCAGAAACTGCACCATGTAATCCCTTTTATACATAAATACAGTTCCATCTTAAAACTAATAGCATTTTTGATCTCCCCTACATAGACTGGAAGCCTGATCCATCATTCCTACTAGTTTCTTCTCATTTCAGGCTAACTAAATTTCTGACTCCTTTATATGCAAATGCTTTCTGCCACTGCTGTCCTCAGATTCAAAAAGCTTTTCATTTCTTCTTGATATTTGCACACTAGCATATTTTTACAGAGCAGTACCAATAAGACTATGAGTTGTGTATGCAAGGATTGATTAAAAAATCCTCTACAACAAGAACACTTGCAGAAGTGAGGGGTTACCTGTTTAATTAAGTAAAAGAAAGTATCCTGCCTTACAGTCCAATGTATCACTTTTGGTGCTACTGTTAAGCACCAAGATGATGGCAAAAAATAAATCTGAACTTCTGATTTCTACTTCTGCTGCTTTTCAGCTACATTATATCACCAAAATTCTTTCGATACCTTGGTCTTAATGTTATCAATTTCTTCAAGAATTCTCTTCATCTCTGGTTTGGGAGTTTTTCCAACCTGTAAGGCAAAGCACAAGTACTGCATCTTTTTCATCATGTTCCACAGAATTTAAAAGAAATTCAGCATATCCCATCTGTCACATTAGGCAGCAGCACTCTCAGAGCATCCACTAGAGACTGACAGAAAATGATACGTGTTAAAAGAGCATCCGAAATAGCAGACTGCAGTAACTGGCTTTGGAATTTCAAGGACTCTACAAGGCATTGCTGACTGTCTGAGGAATGAACTGCACACTCAGACTGTGATCTGCGCTCTCCAGGGCCTCACCCTTGGCTCCTTCTTTGAAAGCAACCCACTGTGAGACATATAAGCACTCAACAAAGTGTGATGGTCTGAAGAGCTGGAGTTCCTGCAGATACTTCAAGTGTTCTGCAGCACATATGCAGTCAGATCAGGCTTGACATAAGACATATGATGAGATTCATGTCTTGATATCCTCAAGCTATGGGGTCACTTTATTGCTTGTGTTCCTGACACTTAGCGCTTCCAAAAGCTTTGACACAGCTCTGCATCCCGTAAGAGTAAAGATGGTATGCCTAAGATGTGCTGTTATTGCCATTTTTTTTCCAAAATAGATGAAATTCAACTCTTCAGGAATAATTCAATCCATTTTAACAGTATGCTAAACCCCAGTAACAGAATATGACAACCTCAGTGAAAAACAATGGCTCCTTCACCAAAGAGCAAGAAGGAAAGAGGAAAAGAAGGCCAGAGAAGATATAGTGATACCACTTTTCTAGACCTTTTATCTGACCTTACCATGATTAATAAGAATATAGTGTATGCTTTGTAATCTGTGTTTTACAAGATAATGATTTAGTCTAAAATAGACCAAAAGAAATGACAAAGTAAGAATTATTCAAGGATGAATAGGGGGAGAATCTGGACAGGTGCTGACCTTCAGTTTAAACTAACCACAAGAGAAAAGGTCAGGCTGGCTCACAGTATAACAGAATTAAAATGACATTGTATCTAGTCTGTCCAGGGACACCGTGGCAAAATTAATTACATCCACTTGCTATTGCTTGCACGAATGCCACTTACAGGTGATAAAACAATAAAAGGAAACCTATTCTCTGATGGTCTGTTTGAGCTGATATGCCCACCTGCAGGTAAAAGGACAGCCACATAGCTGAAGTTTGCATAATTTATCACTATTAGGCTGAGTGCCTGCTAGTGTCCTACACCACATACAGATTTGATACTAGGATTGCTTTCTTTCTGTTTAAGTTTATAAAAAAATCAATTGGGAAATACTGGTACAAAATTATTTTGTTACAAAGCTGCTGTATTTCAAGGTTAGAATGTTCAGTGTCCTTCTTTTACCATGAATTATTTATCTTTGGAGTAGGTTCACTGAACTCCTTTTGATTTGCACCTTATGTGGGAATCAACCAGAGACCAGGGAAGGGAATCAGTCAACATAACCTTGCAGATGCAACACCTGCTAGCAGACAACAGGCAAGAGGAAACACTCATACTGTACAGACTGTCCTCCCCACTCAATGCACACCACAGTAAAAAGGGCTGCTCAGCTATCAGAGACAAAGTTAGCAAATGTCCCAGGCTTGAAGTTGTGTATCTCTTGTTCAATACCACCCATGCCACTGGCATCGCAAATGGTGTCAGAAGTCGGCTCTGAACCGATTAGTGCATGGAATCTGGAGGGCCCAAGGGCATGTGTGACTTCAGTCTGTACTCAAGTCAACTGCTTTGAATGTTTTCCTGCAAAATGATTCAGTGCATGAAAAAAAATGGGAACATTTTCCCTTGGCTCTAGAGAAGGATGAAGAATACAGAAAATTATAAGGACTGAATATTTGCCACTTACTTTCAGAAAAATGCCCACAACAGCCACACCATCTGGTTGTTTCAAAGCTCCAGCAAAATTGCCATGTTTTGGATTCCAGTGCACCATATGTAACTAAAAATCAATGAAACCTCAGTTATAAATACAAGAAATTGCCGGCAGCAGAATCTTCACTTTAAATTAAATTAAGAAAAGTGTCCAGTACACAGTAAGTAAAGGAATGGACATGAAAACAAAACCTCTATGTAAATATTTCTAACTGCTGTTTCCATGCTTTTATATACTCACACTTTCTATAAAGCATTGCTTTGCATTTAATTGAAGCATGAGAAAAAAAAATTAAGTTTACCACACAGTAATCAGACAGTGCAACTATAAGTAATTTAACCCAAGCACATGACATGGACACATGCAGTGCATAAAACACCTACTGACATGCACTTCATCTCAAGTACATTTTTAGATCTTCAGGTTATGCAGATATCAGCTCAAGGATTTACACTGGGTTGTTAGTAGTGCACACATTATTGTTTTGTGTCTCTTATTACTCTCGGCACATTGTACTGGAGAGGAGTGGGGATAGTAATCTGACATTTCTCATGTCTACTTTCAACAGTGATGTATTTTCAGGATATATTTCAAATTTTTACATCTCTCTCCAGAAGAGCTTTAGCTTGTGCAAATAGCTACAAATGCTGCAAGCAGCAGTATGGAATCTCAGACTAAGTAGAATCTGCAACTCAGTGTTATACAGGAAAAAAAGTCTTTTTCTTAAAGTTTACTTAAAATAACAACAAAGTAGTTTGTCCTGAATATAATTAATGTATTGTTCTCTGTTTCTTTCCTCTTGAGGATAGGGATTTTATTGCCAAGGATAAAGGTGGAGCAACCATATATCTTTAGTTGCAATGTAGGAAAATTTCATACATTCCAGACTTTCTTCTGCTGTCAATAAATACACGAGTACTGCTAACAAAAGTAACGTAAAAAGTCTGTGCTTGAGCTAACCATGAAAGAGTTTGAGGAAGCAAAATCCTTCTGTTTAGTTGGCTGCAGAAAGTAGAGCACTAGCAGTGTTTGGCTGTGGTTAAGGAACAGGAAGAAAATTCCCAAGCCATCACCCACAGTTGTCTCTGCAATGTTTGTGCACACTGAGCCTGAAAATATCTGCCTCAGTTTTGTCCTGTGATAGGTAGGCAAAGCCCCTCTAAGCTCTGTACCTTGAGGGTATAGTTGTAAATCTACTGCAGGATTTTTGTGGGCGTAGATATATATTTTGAGACTACTCTCAAATAAGATGAAGGAGGCAACATTTGCTAGTAATTCACTAGCATCAATAGCTAATTTTCTTATATTTATGACCTGAAGAAGGCTTCAGGGCCTAAAGCAGGCATTAATTTTAGAAAATTTGGACAACAGTCCTTCAGTAGTTTACATTAAAAAAAAACCACAAAACCCACAAAAAAAACCCAAAAACAAAAAACAAAAAGAACAAAAAAAAAACCAAAACCGAAAAACAAAACAAACAAAAAAATCTATTTTCCATGGTTCCTGAAAATTAATCCACTTATTTTAAAGCAGAGACGTCCAGAAACTAAAACATACTCTGAATAAGTTGTGAGGTGGATCTGATTTTGAGTGTCAGTTTATCAAATGTGCTTTTACTAAGTTTTTCTATTCATTGGTAATGCTTTCTGAAATTAACTTGGTAACCTAAGCTTTACCAGAAATGGCTAAAAGCTTAAAAGCAGCAGCAGAAAACAGATCTTCCTATTTGAAACTAGCAGACTGGTTTGTGGCAAATATTTTTAAAACATTCTGAAATACCATAACAACTCTGCTTGAAGAAATCTGTGTTAGTATATACTTGCAAAGATACATTTGTTGGCAGGTGCAACTTATCCCACTGCATGCTAACCAATATTCAGAAGTTCCACAGACAGAGAAAAGTTAATGTTTAAATACTTGCAAAAGGGGAACTGTTAATCTGCTCAGATGCAAAATCAGTCAAATTCCAGTTAGCACTGAATACTACTACTAAAAATCAGTCCTACCTCTGCTGCATATTTCACCCCATCTACAACATGCTCAGAGCCGTGGTCATCAGAGGAACCCCAGTGCAAGTGAAGCTGCCGCAGCCTGTAGGCACCAGTGAGCGGGCCCCCTCTCAGCACTGCAAGGGACAATCTGCATCAGCACCAGCCGACAAAACCCTGGCACACAGAGTCACTGAACGGGGACCCACCGGAGCACCTCCTTTAAATCCAGCTGATTGCAGTGAGGGGCCACCGGACTCACCAGTTCACATGGTTGGGGTTAAGTTCTGTTATCACTCAGGAGTTCTTTTTGATGTGAAAACTGTGGAAACTGCTGTGAGTCACACATAGAATCAAACCTCATCTGGCCAACAAGCCCCTTTTCTCTTGGCAAGTGGAGACACTATAGTTTGTGATGTGGGGAGAGAAGGAAGGCGTTCACAGATGGTTCTTACCAAGAAATGGTCTGTTGTAGAAGGATTGGGGTTAGGGCTGTTAAATTAACCCAGAGGTGCTTCGAAGGGTACCTCTAGTCCGTGACTGGCATACCTTTTACTGTTCAGACAACTAAACAATGGTTATGGCATAGTTTGCTACTTCTAAAAAAGTAAAAATTAAAAAAAGGACATCTATTTCTAGAAAGTCAGGGAACACAATAAAGTTTAAATTATTCTTGAGCCACCAATGAAACAAATTAAGGAGCTGTTACTTCTGCTGTCTTTAGCCAAATAAGGCTGACCATGCATCAGTCTGACAGTTGACATCAACTCTGACTTTCAAAAAATCACACCTGCTATTTCAGCCTGGGGATTCTTTTGAGCAGGGATTGCTTAGAGGATAAGCTCTCAAATGTATTTTTCATTCATTACCTAAGGTTGGAATGACTCGTGTTTCCTTACACAGAAAGCTGATAATGTAGTTCACAACTGCAGTGCCAGAAGACCTTGTTTAAATAGCATTCAAGTTTGAGCTTCTACCAATAGCTTTGAAGTTCAAAGTTAACATTGAAAAAATAAATCCTCTTTTGCCAATGGTCTCAGATGAATACTTGATATCATATGTGTTGGAATACCTACACAGAGCAAGAGGTTTAACTTTGCAGTTTCTCTTTTTAGTTGGCAGGTGTCACAACCGTCAAGGGGAGGGATGGAAAAAAAGCACTATTGAGTTTTAGGCATGCAGTTCCTCTTATTTTTTGTTAGTTTGTACATCAATAAATTATCCTAAGTCAGTATGGTATTGAGTAAACCTTCTAAACCTTCTATAGAGGCCTTCAATGGGAAATTTCATATCAATATAATTATTGTTACTCTTATTTCACTTTTGAATAAAAGATAAATAAAGCATAGACTCTAAAGTCCAACTCCTCACAAGTATTTGCTTACCGTTTCAAGTTGGAATCAGTGGGAGCCAGGGACTTTCAGGAGCTGAATTTATGTGATTTACCTACATTTACAAGCTAAATCAATATCAGAATTGGACATTCATTTAGCAGTTGTTTCTTAAAGGTAGCCCTTTCCAGAGCTCAAATACTGTGAAGCACTTGAAAATTGCACTTCATAACAGTACACAAATCTCTGTAGAATGAAAACAAATCTTTTTAAAATTCAAGATTTTCCATATAATTGGAAAAAAGGCCTATCTTTAAGTGATATTTCTTTTTCCAATTAAAATGGGATCTGTGACTAATCCTTATCTCTTGCCACTGCAGAAGCCAGCAAATGAAGATAATAAAATGGCTAGGAAATTCTTTCTCATGTGGTCTCTCAGAGCTGTCAAACATTGTATTTGATTCTGATCAGACACGTTCCTATGAAACGTTTGAGTCCTAAATTACTGTCCAGCAGCCTGCAGAAAGTCAGGGCAGCCAGGAATGAATGTACACACTGGATGCCCAGAGAACAACAGAGATGATGGGGAGGGAGAGGCAGGGAGGGAACAGAGGGAAGATGATTTAGAAGAAGAGCTGCACCAAGGGCTGCACTTTGTTTGCTGAATCTTTCTCCAACACAGTTCCTTGGGCAGACATCTCCTTCAGCAGCCTGTCTAAACATTTCAACCTTTAGGAAACTGCAAAGAAGACAGAGTAGAACCCCACACATGAAAATGTTCTTTACCAATTTACGTTGCATGCTTTCAGTCATGGCATGAATTTTATGCAGTGCTTGTGGAAGAGCATTCTGGTTCATAAAAGGGCCTTGTTACAAGGGCAGGTAGTGATAGGACAAGGGGGGACATCTTCAAACTGAGAGTATGCTTACATTGGATATTAGGAAGAAATTCTTTACTGTGAGGGTGGTGAGGCACTTGAATAGATTAGCTGGAGAAGCTGTGCGTGCCCCACGCCTGGCAGTGTTCATGGCCAGGTTAGATGGGGCTTTGAGCAACCTTGTCTAGTGGAAAGTGGTGGTGGTGGTGTGGTTGGAACTAGATGATCTTTCAACCTAGACCATTTGGTGATTCTGTGATAATAAAAGTGCAATTTATGTTGAGACCATTGTGTAGAAATTGTGGTAATAAATAGGACCATACAAATACACATCTTAGAGATGGTCCTGGTCCTAGATAGTTTAGATTCCATCTGAGAGACATGGAAAAATAACAGGTAGCGGTAATGGTAAATAAAGAAATCCAAGGAAACAATGATCTCATCAAGATAAACACAAGAGATAGTGATCTTTTCAATGTAATACGGATATATTTCATTAATTATATAGCTTACTAAGAACAAAACCCAATACAAGTGCCACCAAAGCAGATGCAGAAAAATATGGAGGAAAATAACTGTTTTACATTAATTAGATTGCTTGACAAAGTAGCAGTCAATACTGCATGCTCTTGAGATGTCTTTGCATTATATTATGTTGTCAATTTATTGCTCATTTTGACAGTTGTTGCCTGTCTGCATCCAGAGCTACCCTGATATAGTTCTGGAATAAAGTTTTGAACAATTTAACTTAGAGATATGAGACTGCTCACTCTCAATTAAATGGCAATGCCATTCCATAACTTTCGAGAAACTATGAAATGGTGTTTTCATAAATGATATTTTAGTAGCATTTTTAGGCTGTGGAGTATGCCTGAAGAATTCCCACACAGAAGAAATCAAGATCACAGTCAGTGGAAATATACATACAAGTTTTTTGTTTACAGAGTCCTTCAGAGCATTCCAAACCTCTCTGTGCACCACTCTTTTCTCTTACACAAAACCTGAGGATATGGTGTTTGTGTTGAAGGAGATGACATAGGGAGAAGTCCACTTTCCAACTGAGTCTGTATTTCAGGGGTGACCCTGCAGCTACAGTCTCCCTGTCCCACCTACAGATTTACCCGAATAAACTCCAGGAGCATCCTTTTACATTCCCAAGTGACTTTTCTCTGCTGGTCTGCGCAGGCTGGATACTAAAGGATGCTTTTTGATGCCCGGTGCTTTGCAAACCTCGACTCCTAACATGCTCAGAAAACCAAACCAGAAACCGACCTGATCGATCAAAAGTGTCGTCGAAGACGACGCGGCAGGTGCGCCCGTTGTTCAGGATGGTTTTCGCTGCCCCGGGATCGTAACTCGCATGCCAAGCGGGAAGGGAGGGGTCGTGCTGCACGTCCTTGCTGTTGATCTCAATGGGCGACTGCTTGTCTCCCTTGGCCAGGGGGTAGTTTTCGTGCCAGCGCTCGGGTCCTGAGGTAGAAAGGCAAAGGAGAGGTCTGCCCGGCTCAGCCGGGCTCCGCCGGGCTCAGCCCGTCCCGCCGGGCGGCCCCGAGCCCCGCTCACCATTGTCGCTGTCGTAGCCCCACACGGACTGGGCCATGGTGCCGCGCCCCGCTCCCTGCGCTGCGACTCCGCCGGCGCGGTGGTCCCGTCCTTCCCTCCCTCCTTCCCTTCCGCCCCGGGGGGCTTTTTATAGACCGCCGCGGCTTCGCGTCCCCCTCGGAGGGTGGGCAGGGCAGGGCGGCGGCGGGAGGCTGCGGGGCGGGCAGGGCTAGGGGCGGCCGCGGGGAGGTGGGAGCCGAGGGGGCGGGCAGACCCGTGTTCTTCATCCCCCAGAAGGCAGGGGGATGCCGGCGGGACCCCGCGGCTGCCTTCATCCCGGCACAGCCGGTCCGACGGGGCGGGCGGGCAGGCGCTGGTGCCGCGCCCCGCAGCCCCGCGGGGGTGGCGGGTCCCGCTCGGCCGGAGGATGCCTGGAGCGCTCACCGGCTGTACCAGCGCGGGGACCCGGCACCAGGGAACGCAGTTCTCCCCTCTGCGGGCAGTGCCACGGGCAGGAAACCTACCAGGGAGTCTGGACGAGCTCCCAGGGCAGGCAGGCTCCAGCAGTCCCGCTTCCCCTGATTTCACAAATACACTCATCAAAAGCTCCGAGACGCCCTGTTGTCTGAAAGACAGACACAAATCATAGCCTACAAAACCATGCTATTGTGCAAAGGTGGATTCTGCCAGCCCCCAAGGAGGCCATTCCTGACCACTGGCTCAAATCCGGGATTGATGTTGTCCAGTCAGTTCTCCTTCATGCAGAGAGCTTTACACCAAGTCCATTTCTCATGTTAGGCAACTTAGCAGTGGTCAGGAAAGCATTTGTTTTTCAGATGATGGTGACTTAGTAATCGATATGGTTGTGTTAGTTGGCTTTGCACATCTATGTTGAACACTCAGAGCTTTTTTCTCAAATGCCAGCTTTGCTACAGTCTCCCTTAGCTTTGTCAGTCCATGTTAACACTGCTGGAACTGTATCTACCTTGAGCTAAATACTACCTCAAACTATGTAACTCTAGTTAAATACCATTTCAAGATAAATATTTAGAAGTCAGACAAGAAGCATCATAAACCACGGAGATTTCCAACATAGTTGCAGTGAACTGGTTTAAATCCTCCTTGTACCTTGTACCCATCAACACTGGAATGCAGAATTGAAATAAACCTGCAGTTTTGAGAGGTTATAAACCCTTTGTATTAGTGAAGTACAGAAAAAAGGCTGAGAAGCTGCAATATGCAGAACCTAAGATTAGTTTGGTCATATTTCATGTCCCAAAACCAGCTAGAAGGTAAAGGAGAAGGTTCCCCTTCTAGTTTACCTATGTCAGCTAGGCTAATAAAGATGGACTTTGTTTAAGATAAGTAAAATTATTTCATTGAACTTGTTTATTAAATTCTTCTTGCTCTGAGTTTAATCATAAGTAGAGATCCTGATCCTTTGAGAAAAAGGTAGGACAAGATCTGTCACTTAGAAATCTGCATCTGAGAAAATTTATGTAGTGAGGTGTATCAGATGTTTACATAGAGAAGATATGTCAAACTGAAACTCATTAAACCTCAACAAGTTACACAATATTATTAGAAGCATTGTCTCATCTTTAAGGATACAAAGATGTGTTCATTGCAAAGTATCCTTCAAAACAAGTAGTTTTTTAATATCTTCTTTAGACAAAATTCAATAGAAAATAGTGGGAGGTGATTTAGATACAATGGTATGAAAAATTACATCATTCATTTTCAAAAGAGAACTCAGAGACAAAAGAAAATACATTTTTTTTTACTCTGTCATCAATCAAATGGATATTGTCATATTTGTTGCAAGGGCAGGCATGTAAAGTTGACACCTGTTGCAATTTTAATTCAGAAAGCTTAGACATTAATCCTTTTGAATTGATTTCTATCTCATCTCTCTAGAGAGAAACATTTGTGTGCTCATGAAATTCTAATTGGAGCAGCTCATTTTCCGTCTGTATAAACAGACAGCTTTAGTGGCCTTGTTTGTGGAAGTCTCAGAGAGACTTTAATCAGCTTCATATATACAAGAAATGCTTATTGAAGACATTTATGTAAGAATACATGATTTGTACTCTTAGGTAAGCAACATGATTTGTATTACATGGAAAAAGGTGCAAGTCAGTTCTTCCCCTAGTATTTAAATTATCTCTTTATGTGAGAATTGATACAATCTTCTCTATTGTATAAATAGAGAGGCCCATCCAACAGCAAAAGGCTTCATATTTTAGCTTTCCAGTGAGCTGGTCCTGTTGCACCGAGAGGAACAGCACTTTGTCAGCTTGTGCATGTTACAGCTTCCAGGCAGTGACTTACATGTAAGCGAGAAATGCTCAGATTGACAGTGTAGGTACTTGGAGTCAACCCCATGAACTGAGTCATATCAGTGTCTCACTGAATATGTTCTTTTCCTGTTGCTTTCCTCATCAAAGGTAGAGTAGTAGCTTTGTCTGCATTAAGAGATAATCAGAATAACATTTTTTTGCATGCCTTAGGACCTACCTTCACATTTATCCTTTTCTTCTAATATTGGCTCAGAAACTAATTATCATCTAACTTGTATAACATTGCTTTCTCTAGGAAGTAAATAATTCTGTCATGTAAGTGCTGTTATAACTAAGAAAAGGTCACAGCTTTAAACGTTTAAGAAGAGCAGTGTTACCTAGAGCATCCACGACTTCATTACAGTGATTTGTTTCTATTTTGTAAAGCTTGGACAAGTTTTAAAAGCCAACAGCCGTTTGAAATAGCAAAAACAAGTGCATAACAAGGTTAACCTATACCATTCATGAAAAATTTCAGGATTGCTGGGAGCACAGCTGCAGTACTTTTACCCACAGTACCATAGTATGCCACTAGTGAAAACATCTTCACAATATCTTCTGAAAAGAAATTATGTTCATACCCCTTGTTCAGGTGGGAAAACGAGGTAAAATATTTTTAAGGATATCTTTCATAAAGGCTGTCCTACAATTTAAAAAAATCCTGGCTGAATTTGCTTACCTCTGAGTATGTGAGAAGACTGCGAAACAGCAGGAATCCACTTCAACCATCCTTACTCTATGCTTTAATCAGTTCACACTTGCTCAAGATCATATATGCATTTAGTAATACTCAGTAGCACTGTAAGACACAGCAAGTTGACATCTTTTGCATCAGGAAGATAAGGTCTGAAAAATCAGGGAAGGAAAGGTAAAAGGAAAATCCAGGCATTAAACTGACCACAACAAATGTCAGACTCAGTAGCATCATTAATGGCTGGAGCTAAAAAGTATTAACAAAGTAATTCTCTGTTATTTAAGTTGCAGAAGGAAAGGTGTGCATCCATTCATAGTGTTCTGATTTTGTCCTTAAAGGTAGAAGGAAGTGTTGTTCAGAAGTTATCTGAGCAACAGCTGGAGATTGGTAGGTGAAGTGCAGGCTGAATAAACACTAAACCTGGCTTCTCTCAGACTTTTAGAATGATTCAATAATACAAGAATTATAATTAAAGAACTTCAGTAAAAAGCAAGTGATGTAGCATGGTAAGTGATGTTATTAAAGAAAGCAGCTGACCTTGCACTTTGAAAGATGCCTGCCAGATAGCTTCCTACCCCTGCTGTATCAGTAAAAATGTAGTATCAAAAATTAGAATACTCCAATGTCAGCAGATATAAACCATCAAGCTTTGTGCTAAACTGCTTCTCTCTGACGGTAGTAAAACCACCCATGTAACTGAAGAGAAATGCAGTGGGATGAAATAAGACCAAAAGTGAGAGGTTTTAGCCTACACAGCAGTTGCAGACTTGCTCTTGTGTGAAACTGGTACCCAGTCACAGGATCAGAGTTGGGCAGCTGGTGACAACAGTTTATTTCAAAACTTGTCAGAATAAATAAGACATGGTGGTCCTGTTGCACAGGTTACACAAACCAATAAGATGCTCTTCATCCACAAGAGGGTTTTGTACATTTGTCACTTTAATGAAAGATCAAAAGAGGGGGACTAGTAGTAAATAACATGCTATAGCTCCAGAATACTGTCTCTTGGACTTGCGGTTCAGATGAAGCATCTGTTTCTGTTAAACAAACAAAAGGCATAATCATGCTGATCTCTTATAAAAATACCTTACTTGAAATTGTAGAGACTTTCTTTTTTGAGAATGGAAAGCAGGACTGTGTGGAGTCTGGAAAATGGCTCAGAGCCATGGCTTTACCCAGAGCACACAAAACACATACCCAAGAATGATGCATGGAAAAGTGACTTGCAGTGGCTTTGAGATCTGCCAGCCATGACTAGCTTGGCCAATACCTTGACATAACTGGAACAACCAAAATGCTGCTTCATCTCAGCATGCCAATTTCCAGCTGCCTCCAGGAGCACGACGGCTAGGAATGGCTGACTGTAAGAGGACACATAGAGGTAAATATGCTGTCAGGATGTAATTCAAGAATTCCCCTGCTTGATGGTAAGTTTTCCAGGTTCTGCCATGATCAGGGACATTTCCCATGGGTGACTGCATGTAAAGGGCTTTACCAGAGTGCAGCATGTGCCCACATTGGGCACATTGTTAACTAAGCAAAAGCATTTACTCCGTGCCTGTGGCCAATCTAAATATAAAATATCTTCCTCTATATTTAATAGCCTGTGGAAGAACACAATACAGCAGAAAAGAATCTGATAATACACAATATGGAAGGGGCAGCAGTGTTTTTTGACATATTGCACATTGCATGCCGGGCAGTGCAAGAAAGGCACGTCACTCAGTGCTTTTGATTGAGGAATGCCATGGTGGCATGCCATAGCCAAAAAGCCAAATTGTCATATGCCTTCCACTTTGCCGAGATGCCATGCTATGGAAAACATTGTAGGAATGAATGGAAACCCCCACTGACAGCCAGATCATGTTGGAAGATCTGCCAAAGGAAAATGAGAAGCATATTGGGTCAATTTTGTTGTTTTATACGCAATGAGTTTTTTAGGTACATTCATTTTATTTGTGTAGCACATCTAGACAAATATTAGGAAGACTTTTAATGCATCTTTCCATTTCAGAAGGCATGTAACTCAGCAGTCTGCAGTTTGGATTCTAGGACCTTGCTTGCAAAATCCCATCATTCTCCTGTTGTGGCTCAGAACATACATTACCATTTGCACAACTTAATATTCAGTCAATGAGATACAACACACATGGAAACAATAAGCCAGGCTTTAGATTTAGCAAAATAAACTAAGAGGTGAACAATTTTTCTTCTGGCAGTATATTAACATGAGCATCAACTTGAAGGACTAGCAGTAGCAGAAAAAGAAATACTTTAAAAGAAGCAAATTTATTGTTTAATGCATACAGATCTGATATAAAGAAAACAACCAAACAAAACAAAAAAACAACTAAGCAAAAAAACCCAAGCCTGTCTATTTCAGACATGTCTTCCAGAGCTGAAAAAATAAACTGATAAACTCTGCAGGAAGATGACTCTCCTCTTTTTCCCCATAGGGATTTGCTTGTATGTCACTCACACTGAAATCCAAATCTGAGCTGGGCTGTCCACTTTTATATACACTGGCACAGCCTGACTTGAATAATCCAAGTATGAGAATTTGACCTGTACTGTTTGTTTTCATAAGGTCTGTACGTGCCGGTTTAGAAATTCTAGCAGATTGGCAACTCTTCTACATCAAGGCAGAGTTTTATGCATGACCTTCATCTCGTGTGATACTCTGGCAGTAGCATCTACCTGGGAACAGTCCTAACCAAACTATGGAAATGCTAACATGGCTGGAGAAGTTCCTAAGGGTTTTACAAACAACATCTCAATGAAATATGCCACATAATTAATGGTGCAGCAAACTGGAAATACTTCACACATATTTTCCAGTGAGATACATCCTCCTGAAAGAGAATTTTATGACAGAATCACTGGATGTGTTTCCAGCCCTTGAAATATACTCTCTGCAGGCAGAAGAGTTTTCGTCTCATAAACATCTTCCAGAAATCCCTTGGGATCTTTTGTTCCCAAGAAAGTCACTGCCTATGAATCTGCACCATTTGTGCACTTGGAAAGGTCAGAACATAGCATCCCATTTCTATCAACCTCGGTGCTTCTCTTCGATGGAGTCAAGATTTCACCGTGAGATCACCAAGTATCTTTGAAAGAATCATCTGTAGATAACAAAAAGGTAACTGGACATGGGGAAACATAGACATTTATATGAGCGCTGAAGTGTAAGTAGTATGTAATAAAAAGGGAGTCAGTATAAGGAACACTGTGCACATATTGAAGATTGGGTCTTACCAGAAGAGAGGGGGGACAAAACTGTAATAAAAAGCCTTCACTAACTTTGAAATTATATAGGCTGGAAATGTAAATGATCTTCTCAAAAGAGTTTAAGAAATTTACTCTCTAGCAAAAGCATTTTTAAACAAATCCCACAGATGCAGACTGAAAAAATGATACGCAGTGATTCCAGGATATAATCTTTAAAAATCTGTCTGATGATACAGTAATAGAGCAGCTCTTCACTTTACAGTCAGTAGTAAATTGCAGTCTTATGAACAAAATTGTCAGATTCTATCCTCTGCGTTCTAAATCTCATTTTTCTGAATTTATACTGATATATCTCAATGGGCTCCTATGCTATATTCAGCTTTCTCTAGCATGACCACCTACAGGCTTGGGCTATGGATTCTAAACCTCATCTGCACTTTAAAGCTGCCAGTACAACTAACTGAAATGCTGTTGGTCTGACAGTTCAGCGTGACTCAGGACAATGGTTTGTCCAGCACAAAAGATTTCACTAGTTTGTCTCCCCCCATTCCTACCTTTCTCTGTCTTTCTGTTCCTCCATCTCTTTTTTTGAATTTCTTTGACTATCTCTGTGGTGTTACTCTCCATTCTCTACAAATGTACTGGTTGCTCAATGCATGTTACATTATGTATTTTGAAAAAATACCCACAACCCTACTTTTTTTTTTTTTTTCCCCTCCTATAAGCATGCCAAGATTTCATGGTTGGTTTAATGATAGATGCTAGACATATTTTTTATGTGATCCAATCAAACTCTGTCATTCAAGTCTCATAATCATTTCAGTGAAATACCCAGAGTAGGGCTAAGGTACAGAAATATGTTTGAAATATGGAGCCAAAGTACTCAGTCCCTTTCAGAACCAAGCTCTTTACTCTTGACCTTAAGCTTCAGGGCTTTCTATAAAAGCAGTGAAGGTTATCAACATAATAGGTACCTTTTAGATATTTTAAATGAGGTGCTTTTTATTAGTAAACCCTTTATGTCATTGTGGAATTGCTCTTCCTAGACAAGGACAAAATATTTTCTGACACAAACACTCCAGATCATCCTAACTTGTCTGCAAAGAAGATTAGTAAGGATCTTGATATGACAAGCTAGAGGTAAATAAGGAAGTTAGGCTCCATGCCTGCAATGAAGACAGTGCCTACTGCTGCATGGTGCTGCACTTCAGGCTTTTGTGGAAGCAATAGCAGCGTCATAGCAAGGAGTGACACTGAGAGGTGCCCTCTGGTATTTGCTATTTCTCCTATTACAGTAATGGTCACAGCTTATAATCAACACATAAGAAGATCAGTAATAGTGAACACCAAAGTGCTTTTTATTATCCTACCTTGGGACCCCTAACCCCACATGCACCATCTGGAACTACAGACTCTGGCCCTCCCAATAGCAGTGATTGTACATCTTTCCCAGCTCATCATTTTTGACTGTGGAAAGTGTTTGAGAATACAAATAATTCTCTTTGATCCTTCGCATTTAGTTGGTGCTGAGTTGATGCATTTCCCTCAATTCTAGTAATTCAAGAAACTCTCTGCATAGTCAACCAATCATTCTAGACTTGTGAAATGCTTTTGGTTCGTTCAGAGTTAAGATCAATGAAACCTCTGTGATCAGGGTTCACACAGATGTGTTCTCGGAGGACACGAATAATGCACCAGTTCACTACTGCACAACTCGGATACAAAATGTAACTGACTAATTCCTTTGTAGATCTTATTGGTTAGTTATAAGAGATATGATGGGCTAAAATGGAGAAATGAGGATTAAATATATGATAATGAAGAATCATAGATCAGTAAATGCCTATGAGAAGTCTCCAGCAAATCCATTCTGGCAGCTCATATAATCAATCAGTATCTACCAGTTTCTCAGACATTCCACATTGACACAGCAAAGATTTCTCATCTAATCACAAAAGAAATTCCTCCAGGACAGCCCAGCTGTAATGAAAGGGAAATGACAAAAAATTAGAAGCCATTAAATCTAGTCCTATCTCTAACACTGATGTCCTCTGAGGAGCTGTAGGTGTCACTCCTTGGCCAGAGGTCACATTACTGTAGTTGTGCAGAGAGTACAGTACCCTGTTCTCTACCTCACAAGGCTTTGTTAAAGATTAATAGTATGCTTGCTGCAAACTCTGTTGTTTGTCAAAGCAGACACACAAATGCTAATTACAGGAGCACCTTTACCAAAGGGGTAAATCTGATCTCTACTGAGTTTCCTCTCAGAGCATGACCAATTCATTTCATTATTTTCTTGCAGAGTTATGGTCTGCAAGCAGCACACTGGGTGGAATGAACAGCATAGTGAGCACTCATAAGAACCTGAAATTCGTGTTTCTGAGTTTGTGTCCCTAAACATTAGTGTTTGTAAAGCTAGTTTCACTATTCAGCCATTGAGTCTTCTTCCATGTGTTTCTGGTGGGCACTCCAGCTTTAACCACATGATTTTTGCAAAGGTTCTCTATAAAAATTATAGCAAAGTATTTTAAGGCATTAGACATGGAAAATATTTTTCTAACCTTGCATCACTATATCTTTTTTGAGAGAGGCAATGAACCTAGTGTTTCAATTATAGGTCTTACACACACAATTGGGAAACAGGCCAACAATTTTCATCTGCGTATTCAAGGACTGGTAGCATTTGTTTAGCTATAAATTCAGAGATGCTAAATGCATTACATTTCTACTTCTCTGAGTTTATTAAAGGTCTGTGTTTGACAACATCTTTGAATATAATAAAATAATAAATTGTAATCTTGTTAAAAAAAAAAACCCAACAATTATTTCATATAGTAAACTAAAAGATAATCTACCCAAACCACAAGCAAACACAAAGAATTTCATTTCAATAACTGGATGTATAGGCCATGAAGTCAAGTAATCCTTACCAAACACAGTTTCTGAGAGTTTAAGATATCTCCTATGGAATAGCAACAGTCTAATCCCAAATGCTTTTTTAAAATGTTACCTTAAGTCTCCTTGTTTCATCATGCACAAGACAACACCTTCATTAACCCTGCTGAATTTGTCAGCTTTGACAGCAGTCTTTTGCTTTTGGCAATATTATTTGACTTTTCCTTTTCTGGGTGGTAGTCTACAGACTAATATCTAATAACATTGGTTGCTAAGCATCCTGAAATCCTGGAAAATGGACATTATGGATGTGCTTTTCCACAAAATTATTTCCACAAAATATTCGTAACAAAGTGTTTTTCCTCGAAAGGTTTATATTCTTCTAATAGTCAGTCATGCTTATATACAGAACCTAATCGCAGGAGTGACGCTAATCATGAGTCATTTGGTATTACAAGAGTTTTTCTGGTTTTCAGAAAGAAGATGCATTAGAAACTGATGTTTCTGCTTCAGCAGTCACCATTATAGCTCCAGTGCCTCAGTGAAGGCAAGATATCTTTCCTGTGGAGAAAAACTCCTTATGGATCACAGATACATATTTATCGTCTATTATCCAAACAGATCATAACTGTTACCATTGACTCAGAAAAACTAAGATTTGCTGTTACTAGACAGTCACTTAGTCAGTCAGTCATGTGCTTCTATGGCATAATAATTAAAGCTTTCATATATTTAATACAATAAGGAAGAAAACAGGAGTTCAGAGGACCACTGATATACTGTTACAGTGACAGATTTGTGCTATGTAGGACCATATGGTTGCAAGACCTTCCTCTGCTTCCCAAACTAGAAAAAAGCACCGCTGCTGGCCAGCTAATCCATCTAGCATACAAGCCCAACCTAGCAGAAAATTTAAGCACATGAAGAATTTGAAGTTTATCACCAGTCCCCTTGATTTTGGTTAGAGTGCTCACACTTGTACACTTTACGGACACAGTTCGAGTGAGTAACATTTTCTTGTTAGTGTAGATATAGGAGTTTTATGCTAAATAGAGCTGTCTATTTTTAAAGTCACATAAAATTTTGCATTTGAAGAAACTATGCACTTATTTAAAAAATTAATGAAACTTCTTGTTGTTACTGAATTAGCTTACAAGATGTTCCTTGTGTGTGCTGGGGTGGACTTGGGAGAATCAAGCCTGAGATTCCCTATTTAGCCAATGTATGTCTCAGCAAAGCACTTTGTGTTTTCCTGCATCTGTAGCAGATGGCACAAACCACCTTTTCTTTGTAAGGCAGCATTAACCACACTCCTGAAAAGCCTTTGCACTGCTAGGAGTCCTCCATCTCCTCTGGTGCTTCTGTCTGTTACTCCCATGTCAACAACAAAGGTCAAGCTACATTTACTGGTCCTCTGTGAGAAAAAGGATCTCCTGTGCCCCTTCACTAAGTCAGTGTTTGAACTGTTACATAGTTGCACACTTTGGAAACTGTCTGGGGCCAGAGAATGAGATTCATGCAGAACAGACGCAGCCATCCTTCATCAGGTTTTATGTTAACACCATGAATACTTGTAAACAATAAATAAAACAGCAATGGAACCGCTCCTGGGAGAAGTAAACTTGGTTTTACAACACAAGGGATTCCGTTTTCTTCATCAACTCATCTGCTTTCTTCAGAATTTACAGCACAGATTAGATATGAAAGAAACATCACCTGTGAGCATGTAAATAAAAGTAATGTAATTTGGTGACATTTAATTGTGATGTGTTTGTTTTATTCCAATGTAATAAGTAAACAGTCCTTTAGCAATCACAGCATCATTAAAGAAAAAGTATCTATTTCAGAAAGTTTAAAATATTGCCCTGAAATAATGGCAGACAATACTGTGTTTATAAGATTTGTTTTTCTGTCTGAACTTACTACATGGTACGTGATCTCCCTATGGTATTGCACTTCGGAATGGAAAAACCCAACAGTTTAGATTAGGCTTGCAGGAAGCATTAGCTAATTATAGCTTTTATAATCCCCTTCATTTAGAACTAGCCTCCTGTTTGTAATAGCTGAGATCATCCCCAGCTTGCAACATCCCTCACAGTCACTTACTGGATACTCTGTTTTTTCCTATAAATACACATACCTGAACTCTCAACTCTATTAGTTTATTTGAATAAAGTGATAAATTCTAGACTGTTGAATGTGTTACTTTATTCATGGTTGATTTCACCACTGATAAAAATTCAGAGAACAGCCATTATCTACATATGCCTTAATCCCAATGTAATGAATTATAAAAATCATTGCACAGCAATGTTCAAATTTCCCTAGGCAATACCCACATCTCTGATTCATTCTCCTTGTCTTTAAGTCTGGACATATTCTTTATACAACATAATCTTTGATTCCTATATCTGATCATAGAAAATAAATACAATAAACCAGGATCTCAGTATTCTTAACTAGTATTCCAATATTTTTCATAGTGATAGAGAAATGTTTTATAACATTCCAGTCAAAACTTCAGTTACAGAACCATGAAAATACTCAGCTCAGAAGGGACCTCAGGCAGTCATCTAGTCCAACCTCCTGCACAAATAACAAGTATTTTACGTACGTTTCAGAACATATATTAAAATTATATATATTAATTTCACTTATCTTTCATCATTCCTTCTTAAAATTCAATTTCACTTATTGATACAAATGTGAGAAAAAAGTAGAAGAACTAATGCTCTCTGTCATCTCTGGATGAAATAAATACATTTTCAGAATGGTTTGCCATGTGAAAAGAAATGCATAGGTTTAAAGTAGACAAAACATCAATGTACACCATATGCTGATGTTCAATAAGACAATAACGAAACAATAAGGGAAAATAATATCTCTGAATACCAAAGTCTTGCATTAGATGAGCTTAATCTTCCTACGAGGACAGCAGGTTTTAGTGCAAAGGCAACAACAGCATCACATGGCCAATTAAAAAAACATCCAGAGCAGTACTTCTGTAAGAAAAATAGTGAATGGAAATTCAGTGGTGTCTGTATGAGGCAGAGAGCAATACAAAGATGATAAAAAGAAGGACTGAATATTAGTATCTCCAGCAAAGTACAGAACAATTATTGTAAAGGACAGAAATACTTTATTGCTAACATAAAGTGATTCTAAGACAGCCTTGTTCTGTGTATCTGCATTAGAGCTACTCCAGATGTGTAAGTAAGGGAGCCACAGGCTAGAACTCTTATCCCACCAGGTGGTCTTACACATACATTTCCTTTCCATCTTCACACATCTTCAGATCCAGTCTGGCCTTATATTATTCTACGCATCTTAGAGATTTTTCTGCATCTCTAATACTTCTGTGGGTCTTCCATTTCTTGTTAGCAGATTATAGCCCCCTCAAAGACACTTCACAGTTTCTTGTTCAGTTTCTTCAACACAGAACCCAAAATGTCTTTATTTAGAACTGCTTTCTTGTCACTTCAGGAAGCTGTCAAAAACTGATATTATTGAGATCATCTGAGTGTTTTTAATCTTCCACTAAAGAAACACAAGGGTATAGTCCTTTCAAACAGAGAGTCAGCATTTCTCAAGACCCTGTTATTGGGAAGCATGAAACTGGGGGCGGGGGGGGGGAACTGCAAAGAAACATAAAATGCGAATTCTTCACTAAAGTAATAACTCAGATTTTTTTACTGTCTGTCCTGCCAGGTAAGGATGTTCTTCAGAGCTGAAGTGAAATAGCTGGAGACTTTTATGGTCCCTCACTTCCCTGCTCTGTCAGCCTGCAATGGGATGGGCAATGGCCAGGGACATGGTAAGGGATAGGGAGATTTTTTTCAGGATTCTTTCTTCTCTGAAGAGGCAGGAGCATGAATGTGGGTGTGGACCATCAGGCACTTGTCTCTGTTCAGCAACACTCTTGCTTTCTGTCTGTTGTCAAGCTGAGATCAACTCACTGTATCCTTTTGTTCATCTCAATCTATTTATATTGTTTCAGGTTTTCAAGGCATTCTCTGGGCAGAAAAGAGCAGTAAAACTTCTGATCTTAAGCTGAAAGGAGACCTGAATCCTGCTCTGTTAACCTGGGACTCACACAATTCTCTCCAATGCTTTGGTAATATACCAGAGTTTATTTTTTTTGTACCCTCTGTAAGGGGAGTAGGATAACTAGGTAGTAAAACGTGTGACTTCATGGTGGCAGGGAGCATGGAATATGTGGTTAATCTAAACTGCAACAGAAACTAAGGGAAAGCAGGCCATATTTTTGACATTTTGAGGAACATCATACTTCTATTAGAAATTTGTGAAAACAGGTATTCATTTAAGAATAGAAAATATATCATGATTTATCTATTAAAAACAACTAGTTCCCCCTCCTGTTTAGCATCACAGGGCTCGCTTACATCCTGATGTCCAGTATTAAAGATGGTCACGAAGTAAATATATATGGTTTCTTGCCAGAACATTGCTCAACTTCTATACAATTTGCGTTAAATCTTGGTCATTCCTCATATTCCCATACTTCAGTTTACGCTCTAGAATGTCCCAGTTGGGATGCCTGTTAGTTTCACATCTATAAGAGCTCTACACAGGGCTAAGGTGGGGTTTCTTTTAGTGCAAATATAGACGTGGAGAGTCTGTAGGCGACAGAGTTCATCTAATGGCTCTGAGGGACTTGTGAATTCTGTGCCATCCCTGAAACTGTTTCTGTTTCTCCAGGCTGAAAAAGCCCAACTCTCTGAATTTCCTCACAGGGGAGGCGTTCCAACTTTCTAATAATTTTTGTGGCTCTCCTCTCCTGGACTCGTTTCAACAACTCCATGTCCTTCCTGAGCTGGAGACCTCAGAGCTGGATGCAGTACTGCAGGTGGGGTCTCACTAGAGCAGAGGGGTAGAATCACCTCTCTCAACCTGCTGCCCACTCTGCTGATGCAGCCAGTGTACAGTTGGCTTCCAGGCTGGAAGTGCACATTGCCAGGACATGCCCAGCTTCTTCTACACCAGCACTCCCAAGTCTTTCTTGGCAAAGCTGCTCTCAGTCCCTCCATCCCCCAGATTATTCAATACCAGGGATTGCCCTGGCATTTGGCCTTGTTGAACCTCTTGAGGTTCTGATGGGCCAGCTTCTTCTTCAGGCTTGTCAGCCTCACTACTCAGACTGGTGTCATTTGAGGTTGCACGCAGGGTTCCACTGTCTGTGTCATTGTTAAAAACATTAAACTGTCCTTGTCCCGGTACAGACCCCTGGGGGACACCACTTGTCACTGTTGTACACCAGGACGCTGAGCACTGACCATTACCCTCTGGGTGCTACTGTGATCCAAACAATTCCTCATTCCTCATTCACCAAACAATCCACCCAGCAAATCCAGCTCTCTCCAATTTAAAGACATTGTGGAGGACTGTGTCAAAGGCCTTACAGAAGTCCAGACAAATGACATCTGTGGCTCTTCCCTTGTCCACTGATATAGTCACTCCATCATAGAAGGACACTAGATGGGTCAGGTGAAGCCATGCTGGCTGTCTTGAATCACCTCCCTGTCCTCCAGGTTCCTTAGCATAGCTTCCATGAAGATCTGTTCCATGATCTTCCCAGGTGGTGAGGCTGACAAATTGGTAGTGGCCAGGGTCCTACTTTATACCCTTTATAAAAATGGTTGCAATGTTTCCCTTTTTCCAGTCACCTGGCACTTCGCCTGACTGCCATGCTTTTTCAAATACCATGGAGTGTGGCTTGGCAACTACGTCAGCCAGTTCCCTTGGGATTTAGGGATGTATATCATCATCCAATTGACTTCTGTATGTTCAGGTTCCGCAAGTGGTCACAAACCTGATCTTTTACCACGGGAGGGATTTTGCTCCCCTGCTTCTATAACTGGCACTATGCATGCAGAATTTAATGTGGAATATAAAAGGAGAGAACACTGCTAGTGTAATAAAATCTTAACAATGGAAATCAGTTAAACTATAGCTATGGTGCATAAATATGCTTATTTCCATAGATAAAAATCTGCATTTTTCATTAGTAACAAAACTTTAATGTGTTACTTGTGCAGGTGTATTTTCAGGACTTCAGTATCTCAAAGAGAAAAATTGTTCAGAATAGCTGCAAAACAGCCAACACTGAAATTACGATTTTTTTTTTCCTGTCCCTTTGTTATTAAGAACTCTTTTTGAGAAACTGTGAGAGAAGCACTGAATCTATCACCAGCTCACAGGAATTGTTCCCTGTGACTATCACCAATGTGGACATAAAATTAAAATGGAAAATTAGAGGCAGAATAACCATCCAGTAATATGGCCAAATAAGCTTTGAATCAAGTTTTATGCAGTATTTGATAAAAAAAGGTTCAACAATATTAAGAATAACCTTTTCAGTAACCATATACCATTTGTTTTTGTTCTGCTGTTTTGATAGAGGAGTTAGCACTTTTATACTGACTGTTTCAGAAGAAGTAATGAATTTTAATGCTTCATCACTAAGAAAAGAAAAAAAATCCTCAAAAATTCTGTTGCTCCTGTTTTTCACTGCTAAGTCTTGCAGTGGACTAGAAACAGAAAGTATTCTTAGCCACCCAATGCAACTTACAATCAAACACAAATTTTATGTAGCAGTTTGACTAAAATCCTAATATCACAAATTGGTTTTTGATTACCTTACCTTCTAAAAACAGTTATCTTAGCAGATGCCTTTGAACTGTCCCATTTTACCCATGTTTCAGGTCAAAAGTATTCAGGCTGTTTCTTACTGCTGTTCCTTCACTGTGCTCAAGCCAGCAGCAGAGGGCACAGCTCCCTCCTGAAAGCCTCCAAGCAGGCTTGGAGCGTGACTATGTGACTATACCTCATTCTGAATAAAATGTTTTCTGTCAGGACCAATGTTTTGATTAAAACAATTTCAACATCAGTGACACCTCTGGAAGAAGGTATTTCTCTTGCACTATTTATCTAACAGTCAGTTCTGTACAAAATCGTGAGATTTAGTTACACCTAATGCAACTTCCAGAATACAGGTGTTATGTCAGATCACTGACATGATCATAGAATCACAGAGTCATGGAATCACAGAATGCTCTGAGTTGGAAGGGACCTGCAAGGATCCTCGAGTTCAGCTCTTAAGTGAATGACCCACATGGGGATTGAACCCACAAGCCTGCTGGTATTAGCACCATCCTCTAACCAGCTGAGCTAATTGTTCCAGGAATGGTTTGGGTTGGAAAGGACTTTAAAGATCACCCAGTTCCAACTTCCCTGTCATGGGCAAGGACATCTTTCACTAGACCAGGTTGTTCAGGGCCCCATCCAGCCTGGCCTTGAACACTTCCAGGATGGGGCATCCACAACCTCTCTGGGCAACCTGTTCCAGTGCATCACCACCCTCTCATTAAAGAATTTCTTCCTAATATCTAATCTAAACCTACCCTTTTTTGGTTTAAAGCCATTCCCCCTCATACTATCACCTCACACCCTTGTAAAAAGAACTAAAATTTTTGGAACTCCAAAAATTAATACATTTGGTTACCTTGGACAAACATCTGCTCCATACATGCATACAGCTCCATATACACAGTTCAAATTTATTTTCAAGCAATAGCAGTGATATATATAAATACTAGGCAAAAGTTAACAAAGCTACATTCAAACTGATCAGCAGGTCCAGCTGAAGGGTACATATCCTCAAAATGTATCATGCAGGTAACAATTTTCAGCAGAATCATGGAACACAAATGTGATTTTCAACAAATGTGATTTTCTGGCCCTAAACATTTTGTGGATTCTTTTAAACATGAAAGACAAGCAAGAAGAGCAAGCCTGTGTGCTGAAAATCCCTAATGTAGGGCAAGCAAAATGTATGAACATAGTAGTCTGTCCTTCTCTTTCCTATATTATTTCTATAAATTTATGTGTCTGTTGTTGATGTATATGTTTTTTTCATATTAGGGTACAGATTTAAAAGGAAAAGGTAAACACTTAGAACTACCCCATCATTTCTGAACTAGAAAAATATTTAGTAAAAATATTTGCAACATTTTTTTTCACAAATCAATTCACTATCCAGATTTGTGGATTTGGCACTTACAAAATGAAAAATCTCCTCTGAATGTTTTTGTAATCTAATATTTTTCAGAAGAGTTTTATGGGGTTTTTTTCTGACTAGTGTTCTTAAGATTATTTTACACTCATTTCTGTACTATGTTCATTTTTAATTTCATACTCCCAAATAAGGTCAATAGTTGCCCTGCTGTGCACAAGACTCATCTATAGTGTTTTGCAAGTTCAGAGCTGTAGACATTAAAACTTGGTATACATTCATCTGGAAAGCCAGGGATCCACTTCTATTTATACTGTAAAGGTTTTGCCAAGGATATCACATTTCGTTAATCCAATTTTCCTGGAAAGGTGCTAACAAATTTCCCTGCAGAGTGTGGATAGCTTAAAATGTGTAGACAACAATCAGTGGTTGATGGAATACAGGGTTGTGTTTTAAGAAGTGTATTGCCATCCACAATCTTCAGCCTTCCTATGCCCTGCACTGCTCAGACATTTTTTGTGGTTTCTGTCTCAGCAGTTTAGTCCCATAGTTCTAATGCATTGGGAAAACATGAAAACAGCTGGACTACAAGTCCAGTGGAGGAATGTACAGGAGTCAAAAAATAATTATAAACTGCTTTAAATCCTATTATTTTAACTTACATTTATAGATAACTTACTTCAATTCCTAGTGCAATTTGTGAAAAGCTTTTATATTGGAAAAATATTTCAGTGCTCTTTGAGTTCAGTTTCTCCTACCATGAAGTTGCTATAAAAAAAAAGCCTTGAACTGGGTTTTGTCACCTAGGAAAGGGATCTGAAAGAAGTCTCCCCAATGGAAAGAGCAGTGCAACAAGCAGTAAGATGTCAGTCACCCTTCCTAAGCTGACTTTGTTTAAAGTCAAACATGATTTCTTAGTCATCTGGAGAAAGGCTGATGGTACAGCTACATCATAACTTCAAGAATTGAAAAAAGTGGGAAATCTATTCAAAGAAATGCTGGATTCTTTTCCTTCGAATCCCAGTTCATGAAATCTTCATGAGCTCAACAGCTCCTTGATAACATTAACCTTACTCTTTGCACTCATGCAGAAGGAAAAAAAAGAAGTTTTTGACAGGTTTTTATTTAATGTTTTAAGAACTAGCAGCTTAGACTTTAATTAAGAAATACTAGTTATTAAATATTTTAACAACAGTGATGGGATCATAGTTAAAAGCTGAAGTGCACTTAGGGAGGTAGAAGTGGCAGTAATGGGAGGAATCATAAGTCAGTTGTGTCGGGTTTCAAGGAGCAAAGCAGTTGTTGTGTCAGTCACACACAGACTGATGCATTAAACCAGAGGTCTAGAATTACTTTATAGCCAGGTTGATAAACAGTAAAAAGGTCACAATTCCAAAATCTTGGCTCACTCTTCCCAGAGATCATTTTACCAAATCTCTGCCATGCTCACCTCGCACAGAAAGAATATTTTTCATAGTCATAAAATTGACATTGATTATCTGATAGAGCAAAAGACACTATGGTAATATTTCCACATTATATTCCCATTGCATCTGTATAACAATGCAATATTTATATTTCCCTTTGGCTATTCTTCCTAAAACTTCATTCTTTTCCTAGAAAATTCAAAGTTATGTTGCCTCACTCTCTCGTATTCTTTGTCACTGAATTTCTTTATATTATCCCCACAGCATGCTGTAATGCAACCATCTGTTTCACACAAACCATAAACACATTTTCAAATCTCTCTGGATTACTCCTATTGAACCAGTCACTTTCATTTTCAGTGGTTCACCTGATAGTTCTTGACAACAGACAGAAAGTCTTTGATATTATCTATATAACTATGTCACAGTAACCAGCATGGTCTACAGATAACTGATGGCAGGCAAGGAACTGAGGGGACTCTTTCACCCTGCTGTGTGAACAACTACAGTTGATTTGGTGCTCTGGTTCTCAGAGGAGTGAAGGAACTCATCTCCTACATTATTCCAAAGGAACAATAATAACTGATCCCAGTTCTGGTTAAAAGTCAAGATTTCTCTTCTGCAAGAAACACATAGTGTTTCAAAAGGGTTCTTTAAAGAATTTATAAATTTTACTGATGGCTTCTAAATCCCCCCACAAATACATTCTAAAAGTTCTGATTCTGAAAGTAAGAAACTCCTGAGCCATGAGCACTTTTGCCCCAACCTACCAGACTTATCCATCCCTCCAGGACTTCCAGCAGTCCTGGGGGAGAGGCATGAACATGAGAGATTTACATGTTACCAGTAACCTTGTAACTTGGAATCAAACTCCAAATCTTCTCCTGCAGCAGGAGAGAGGTTGCAAGTCCTGAGTGCCCAGGGGGAAGGTGGCCTTTTTGGAGCTCCTGAACTGCCTACTGTATGGCTAAGTTCTCAGTCTGGTGCTAGGTTTTGTTTCTAAAGCCTGAAAACAGGCACTGACACCCACCTGAGTCTGTTCCAATGGTAAACATGTCAGTCATTTGTCACAGCCCTTCCAGACCATGGCAGCCCACGGCAGCAGCAGGCACCCTGGTTCACCTTGCCCCTTACACTTGGTGCAAGACTTGTTACTGGCTGGAGAACTGCAAGTTAATAACTGGCCAGGTCCAGCACACCTAATATTTCTGGCTGATCTGTTTGTTTTGCTGTCTTTGTTTCTCACATAGCTTGCATAGCAACGTTGCCCGAGGACCATGAATTGTGCACCCTTCACTTCAAGCAGAAATTTCATGATACCACGAAAAGCTGATATCCTTTTAGTGATCTGACTTGCATCAGAGACTGAGCAGGTGAAGCTGTCTTTCAGCAGAGGTTTGTGGTGATAATCTTCCTTTGAACATTCTTTATTCTGGTAAAATGTAATTTCTGAACAACCAAGAAAATTTACAGAAGATTGCAATGCACCTATAACTGAGACGTACTGGAAAACTGCCATATTCCTGGGCACCAATGGCAGAAGTTTTACAGATTATAATACTGCTTGCACAGTGGTATCTGAAATTCCCGACGTCAGCTGCAGACATCTGCAAAGGCAGATACTGGTAATTTCCTATTACTGAGAATAGCCTGCAAGAAAAACAGCAAAATGTCA
Source organism: Myiotriccus ornatus (assembly GCA_036023395.1). NCBI lineage: Eukaryota > Metazoa > Chordata > Aves > Passeriformes > Tyrannidae > Myiotriccus > Myiotriccus ornatus. Next base: position 125,373,415 of record JAYRBT010000082.1, on the reverse strand, counting down.
ACAGGTTCCAGTTTTGCAACGCAGGATGACAAGGCAAGGCTTACATAATGTATGACAAGCCTCATTTTATATAGAAATAATTACTGCTTGCATTCAGTTCAAATGGTTAGAAATATAGATAGTACTATAACTATGTATCTATGCTGCAGCACTGGTCAAGGTCCTAAAAATGCAATCCTGCTTTTAAGCATGTATGAGACAGAGTTAAAGCCAGGCAAAATCCTATATGTGTTAGCAGAACTTAGCTCTAAAACAGAGTCAGGTATCAGCCACCAAAAATTGCCTTGAAGATTCCCAGTAGTATGAAAATGGCTTGAGGTCATTCCCAAACATCTGATGCTGGTAGGACATAGTAGGTTTTGGACCTCTTTTCTTATTGAGAGCATTGCTAGTTGTATTAATGTAGTATTTAACAATATATAAATTATTTTGTTGAACACTAACATTGTTGTTTTCCACCACTAAAAGCTACTGAGATTGACTACTCTTTAGTGATTGTCAAAATGAATGTTCTAAAATCCACATATAGGTTTCTTATATCGATATGGATTTTCAAAAACACTGAGCATCCACTGCTTTCTGTGTAGTCTTCATTTTTATACTGTAATTATCCTTTGGAGTATTTAATGTAAAGGTCTTTGGACAACATTTGAACAGTCATAATGATTTATATTTTAATTTGGCATCCAACTCATATCTGGTTTAATATGTACTAAATGAAAAAGTAAGCAGATTGCCAAACACACTTTCCTTATTACAATCCTTTCCTTTGTTCTAGTTTCTTAAGCCATACTGAAATCATATGGAATAAGCAAAAGTTGGTTAGAAAGTGTTACTGTCTTTAAGCAGGCATATAAAACTCCAGATGTAAGTTACAAAATCAGAAGAAAATCAGATATCTTTTCTTAATAGGTTTCATCTGCACCAGTAGGTTTTTTGTGAAGAAGACAGCACCTTACAAGGAGAAAAAAAAGACAAATTTGAGCTGGAGTTATCAAGGCAGCAATGATAAAAGCAATCTTTATTAGAAAATCATATGTATTTATAATATATTTATTTCTTTTAATTATAAAAAAATCATCAATTACTAGGATTATTAACATATCATGTATCTGTATTATGTATACAATTGGTTCTAAGCAAAAGTGGCATCAGTTTAGTACTGGTACAAAACTGGAATTAGAAAACTTCAATTATTTATTTTGCCTAGGACCTGACCACTGGCACAAGTGCCAGTGGAGAGCATCAATCTCATATAGATATTAAAAGCAAGGAAATAAAAAATTATCAATTTCTGAGTATTCTCTGGATCATTTGTAAATCTTCTACATAACAAGAGATATCAGTGTTGGACTTTCATTCCACGTGAAGTTTGAGGATGAGGATAACCCATCAGGCTAGTAAAAAGGGGACCTGAAGAGGGGGATGTGAGACTGCTTTTTTTTATTATTCTCTTTTTCTTTAATTTATAGAGAAAATTTATATATGTTTTTCAGGAGTATTTATGTAGATTAGGATATGGTTGCTAATTTTGTTATACTAGTTGGTAACATCCTTTAGATGTCAGAGAGGATCCAAATTATAGTCTTTAAAATTAGGACTTGTTGGCAAGTGTACTTGTGTCAATAGTAAAAGAACTGGTAATTTCCCAGTAGGAAACCTCCAGAATAATCACTGATTTGGGGAGGCTTTCTGAACACAGTTACTCAATTGTGTCTTTTGTTTTTTCATCTACAGGGGAGATTTATTTAACAGTTACACTATAACTCCATTTGGAATATCTTTGGACTGGGTATTTTTTTCTCAGAGAGTCTCATTCCCTTCTTAAAAAAGGAGATTTATTTCTGCTCATGTATAACCTTGGAAATGCTGTAAGAACTCCAGATACATATTTCTATTACAGGTGCCTATCACTACAGTGGAAATCAATACACATTAATGTGCTTGTAATCAAAGACATAATGATAATAACCAATAAACAGTGTCGATAACATCCGTGTACACCTGTGGCAGCTCATAATCTAAATTCAGAAAACATCAAGTACCTATAACTCTTAACTTCTGTGAGGAAAAAGTCCTTTAAAATACTGTCATAAAAAAACCTGTAAATAATACAGATTTTAGTGGAAGTGAATTCCATGAAGCAGGATTGTTTGTTCTGCAGTTCTTAAAATTATTGTTTTTGGCAAACTACTGGTTTTCTGCATTATTTCTACTGTTATTTTCTCTCTAGAGTAGAAGGTGTACTCACATACATTTCACCTGAATTTTGGAATTGTGTTGAGCAGAAGTGCAGATGTACTGTAACCAACGCACTCAAATACATACCTAGAATTAAAACCTTCAATGACTTAAAACTGTATAAACTGGCAGGGTTTTTTTCTCCAGATACTTAAAAATAATCTCATCTCGAAAGATGTTAACATGGAGAAAACTGCTTGCACGTTATAAAAATCTTTAAAATGTGTAACTTTCCTGTCAGGAAGACCTTACTGATTGATAAAGTTTTCACCGTACTTCATGCATTTGCGGTGCTAACAGGAGGACCTCTCACCAGAACATATACGTTGCATCAGATTTATTTTCATTTGGGCCAAACCACTGAGCTCAGAGCACACAGTGGATGGAAGGAAATATGCCTCAAAGGTAGAGTCAGTGAAAGAAAAGTCAAGTTTTCAAAGTCCAGTCACATATACCATCCCTCGGGGGAAAAAAGGGATATACAGATAGCTTTGGTAGGTAATTTATTTTGCAAAAGCAATCCCAGTTCTGCATGTGCAAAGTTGACTTTGCAAGAGCAAATTGGGTTATGCTGTCATGTTTATTAAGATAAATTTATATAATCTAAATCCATATTTAAATAATGAGATAGGGCTGTAAGGTACAGGTATAAAAGTAAGTAATGTCTGCTAAATATTTAAAAGGTCAGCTGTACAAGTACAATCCGTTGCTTTTTAGAGAGTGATCACCTGATGATCCACTATAATTGTAGCTGGAGCTCTTCAAAGCTACAAGCATGCTGATCACTGTAATATAGCTGGATTTGTTGGTTTTATCCCTCCCTTTTCAAGAACACCAAATAAGAAGGAAATCCAGAATAAATAACGAAGTAAAGAGGAAAAAAGTTATCTAGTGTAGGCCCCAGCAGCTGCCTAGTACATTAAATGTCTTCAGATAATGGAGCAAGATCTGATTTACAAAAGCTAAACACCATCTCTAAAGTAAAAGACTTTATTTCTTTTCCAGTGCCTTTTCCAGTGCCTCCTGCTAATAGTCATCAACATGCTACAAACTATTCATGTTCAATCCATGTAATGTTATCTTTGACAACTTTTTAGATGTTATGAACATTACAACAAGACAAACTAAGGAGATGGATAATACATTTTTTTCTAGGCATTAGGAATACACAGCCAGAAGTGTCTTCCTAATAGTAAATTTTCTGCTGTCAGAAGTTATCTGACTTGATACAGCCGAGATAAGAAAGGGGTGTTCCTTTAGAATTGCTTTCTGTTGTAAAGAGATAGTGCACTTAAGCTGTGTTTAAGCAGCACATGATTAAGTGTTTAAAAACTTGCTTTAAATCAATAGTTTAAAATGTGTTGAAACAGTAAGGATGTTAAGTTGAAAAGACAGCAATTCAGATTTAAAATCACAAGGGATTAGAAAAAAAAGGAATTGAAATCAGAATTTTTAGATTCACATCTTGTGATGTTGCTGAAACATTATACAAGTAATCCAGGACTAGTCTATTGCCATAGAATTACATAGTTCATACAGAATTGCTAAGCATATTCATAGGTGAGATGGCATTTAAAGAAATTCTTACGATTCCCAAGTTCTGTAAGTTTTGGAAATTTATAAATGTGTTAAGAACAAATAACTCAAGATATAATATGCAAAAGGCTAGGCTGAATGAAAGTTCCTTAAAACTCTATCAAAGCAAATATGGTCAGATACTTATTGAAATATCTATATTAAATATAAGCCATCCACAGCCATGACATGGCCATACCATCAATCTTTTGGAGTAAATGGGACTATCACAAATAAATATTGCACCATGTGTAACAAAGTGGTTACACTCCTCAAAATGCTATTTAATTTGCTACATTTTTAAAGACATGGAAATAAAGGCGCGCACAGGATAATGCTAGCAATAGAATTAGAAAATTATATGTCCCTTGTACATTGTGGTTTTCCACATCTCTGAGTACTTACCTCTAAATTGCTTTCAGGAATATGTGCAGTTCTGCCTACCCCAGGATAAAGCCCCAGGATGAGTCTGGACAATGCCAGGGCAATTCAGCTGACTACCATAAACCTGGAGGAGTTCATAAGCATGTTCTCAGTTTCGTGGTCAGACCCTAAGAGTACAGAGTGGCTTTCCTATTTCACACTAATTGTGGCATTTCTTTGTAATAGAAGCAGCAAAATTGATCCTGACAATTGCTTTTTAGCTTCATCTCATTCGCTGGAATGCAGACATGTATTTGAAGGCAGCTGAGGCTTTTAACAAGCCAGATGGCTCAGCAATTGTCACTGTTTTCCTGGAGGTCAATTACTGATATACTGAAAACACATATCTTTCTCTGCCCTTTCCTTATCAAAGCTGCAGTGATGAGGACTAGGAAAAATATGCCTTTATGTTAAATAGGTGGAGATGATTTTGTCTCTTATCCTGCTGTAGCACCTATTTCCAACTTGACTCATGCTTCTAGATGGATGTTTTACCCAAATACCCATCTAATCCATAGACCTTCCAAGAAGAGCTGTGCTTTAAAGCATGGGTGCTAGTGAACTTGTGGTGTTTCATTCACCTTCATAACAGGCAAGGCTTACATCTTTTGTGGTTGCTTTCCGCTTCATTTACAACAACAATGTCAACTTTCTCAGATAGACAGTTTGAATCACATGTGGTATTTGTGTCTATCAGTCAGAAAATTCAATTCTAAATCAGAACTCCAAGAAATCTTGAATCCATGCACGTCATACTTAGCCTTTCAAAACAAACTGGGGCAGAAATAATAATTCCTTGTTATTAAGGAATTTTTTATATTAGGGAAACATCATGACACAGTATTATACATTACTACATACTGATAAAGTATAATTACTCATGGTTCATACTGAAAAAAGATATCCACAAAATGCTTTTAAATTGAATGTCAAGGATAAACACATATGATCAGTGTAAGCATATACTTCTGAACCACAGATTTTTGCATGACTGTTTGCATTACTTTGCAAAGCAGAAGGAAAACTTCCTGTTATTTTCTCAGAAGTCCTAATTTTGTCTTGTTCACAGTGGGCTTGCAAAGTTCAACTAATAAACACTCATAAATCATATTCCTATTCTTGAGTCTGTAAGAATAAAACCAATGTTACGTATTTAGGGTTTTAAAGTATTTTTTTTATTTTCAGCTTGGCTTACACCATGAAAACCTGTAGGGTGTCTGGAAGGCCTTGGGTTAAGTAAAGACTAAGGTAAACATAATCACAATCTGATCATGATAATATAGATAGTAGTTAAATTAAAATCTACACTGTCTCTCATCTGCCTTTTGAAGACTTCAAAGTAATGCAGGAGTTCATCTGAATGGGACGGTTGAGATGTAAGAGCTGAAATTTTAATCCTGGGCATGAGTTTATGGGATCCCATAAAAAATTTTGTATTGCTAGGGCTCCATACTGTAGATAGATATGGGCTTTTTGTCTAGAAGTAAGAGTTCACTGTTCATGGTTCCTACCTAATACTGTGCTTCCATCCATCTGTCTGTTTAATATTACTCCTGGTAATTATCATCAGCACAGCCTCACAATAACCAAACTGAAATTTCACTCCGTTAAGGGAAGGAAAAACCAGGGAGAATACATAACTCCAGAAATGCACTTTTCTTAAGTTGTCTTGTAAAGCAGTGACTATTCCCACTAAGCCTCTTGTAAAAGCATAACATAAGCAGAGATAGAATCTGCAATGAAACAGTATTGTAACAGTGCTATGCTATCAGTGTTTTAAAGGAAATTGTGTGATAAATGCTATTTTATTTTATCTGCAGATCTAATAAATAATTATTCCACATATGTCCATGGAAAGATAAAGGTCCTTGGTCTGGCTGTACATTTAAGTCACACACTTACAACATCAATTTCACTATTTCTCAAGCATAGCAATACTCAGCTTTACAAATGGCTCCAGCCATGACAACTGAATTACTTAATGGCCAGCAGTGGCAAAGGTCTAAAGAAGATAAAGTCATACTCTACAAGGAACAATATAAATCATTAGAACAGAAATTAGGTTTCCAGTTGACCCCACCATGTAACTTAAATGTTTTTTGACTGAAATGAAGTACCTGCCTTAAATTATGTAAGTCACCATTATCTGCTGGGGCTTTGCAGTGCATGTTGCTACAGATAGAGTTTCTTCTTCTACATTTGCATGCCTTGGACTATACAGCAGTGCAGTTAACATTTACAACCCCTCATATATCCTTTATATCTTCTGCTATAAAGTACAGATAAATTTCAAATTCATGTTCCCAACATATTCAAAAACTGAATTATTTCCAATGCAAAATACCACCTCTGCTGCAATCAGCTGCATTCAGCAAGACATAATCATAGGACCACCTTTTAAGCTAACCAATGTGGGTATTCAGCAACTGGATCAATAAGGCCTTCTGAAACTGTTTTTCAAGCAAAACCGCTTGTTAAAATAAACACAATTGCTAGCTATTCTGAATTTCTTGAATTCATTTATTATCAAAGAAAAGAAAAGAATTGCTGAAAAAATCTAGCCAGGACTTCTGGTATACTGCTGCCTATCTTAGGGTAATACATTCTTGCTTCCATGCAGTGCCTCATTTAAGTTTTTCTGCATTAGCACAGAGTTCAAATAAAATGCATTTATTTTTTGACTGTTTAGGTCATTAAGACTTTTGCAACGCTCTGGGGTAACTAAGAGATCACACTGTAAAAACTACAGACAAATGAACACTTCCCTCACCAACAGTTTATTACCACGTGATCATCCCCTTTTAGATATCCATTACCTTCACTTCCCGTTTTATCTGTGGAGATCTACAGCTCACATTTGGATAAATCTGTGAAGCTGAGAGGCTGGAATATCTTAGAATCGTAGAATCACAGAATCATGGAATGGCTTGAGTTGGAAGGGACCCTAAATTTCATCTAGTTCCAAACCCCTTGCCAGGGACAGAGACACCCTTCTTTAGACCAGTTTGCTCAGAGCCCCATCCAACCTGGTCTTGAACATTTCTACAGATCTCCATCTTGTCCCTGATATTCACTGTGTTGGGGGATGTGTAACTTCTGCTTACTTTCTCTTAAATACACACATGTATGCACCAGGATGGAAATTTAAGAGCAAGCTAGGAAAAAGTCCCAAACTTCCCTCTCTCTTCACACCCCAAGGGGAATCAGCTTCATTCTTTGTATATCCTTGGAACACCATCTACTGCTTCTCAAGTCACCATTGAGCTTACATCCATCCTGCCCAAGTAAGAGAAGCAAGAGGAGAGCAGAGGGGTGACCAAGCATGACACATGCCTGGTGGCCCTTGGTGCATCTTTCTTGGCAGGAATATGCCTACTGGAGTGATGCCTCAGGGGCAGGGGAGCAGAGAGTGTCTGCCAAAATGCTGCAACACAGCATGGTGACCCATGCCAGGCCCACACCACTGCATTCAGCCTGAGCTGAGCATGCTGGCTGCTGGACTCGCCCCCGTGGGCACCAATGCTGGCTTTGTCAGAGCCAGGTAAGACAGTTTCCTAAGCACCATTTTTGACCTTTTGATCAAAAAAGCATCAGCTCTTCACAGGAAACCTGGTGGCACAAGGACGCATGTTTGAGGCACCACAAATATGAATTGTGATGATGATTTGTTCTGTTCTTATTCTCACTGGAGTCTTTAGCAAACTGCCTGTTGACTGAAGTTGAATGGGATAAAACAGTCTGGCATGACTAAATCTAATGCAATTAAATCTCATGGTTTTTTTGGACATTAGGTATTCAGAGCAATGTGAATTGCTAATGGTGGGACTTGATGGTCCTGGAGGACTTTTCCAACTGAAATGATCCTGTGATTTTGTGATTCCAATATAAAAGACCAAGTCATGCATTGCCAATACTTTTATAAATGAGCGTACCCTCTCCCGCTCTGCTGTATGCTCAGTCTTACAGCTGGAGGGTGTTAACCAGGATAAACCTGAGGCAATCTGGTCATCTGGGCTGCTCCTTGAAACCAAACTGCTTCCTCACGATAAGGAGACACTAACCCTTGGCACACCAGCAATGTGACATCAGGAAGTGTTTAGATTTACCCTTGAAAAATGTGTTAGGACAGATTTGGGAGTAGTGGCGCAAAAAGCTATCAGCAACTTATGCAATAGAACTGCTCCTGTCTTATCGGGAAGTTCCCCATGAGGAAGAGCAAGGAGGGGAACATCCACAGCCCCTTCTGTGCAAGTGACTGAGCTTCCCTTGCAGTCCTCAGTGGGAGGCCAGGTCTGCATGTCCCACTCTGCCCCTCACGAAACTATGTTCTCTTTCCACTGATTTGCACCATTGTGAAGTGTGGTCTGATATCCTTTCAAAAAACCTTATTCTTAATTATCTTCGTGGAATCATGCAAGTTGTTTCTGCAACATATCTTGTAGACGTGGTCCCATGGATCCATTGTGTCTCGTGTCTGTGAAAATGTGCATATTTAAGAGGAGTGCCTGAAACACTGAAATGGCCACAGTCAGAATGCTCTTAGCTCTTGAACAAGACCTGCAGGATTAATGTTAAGGTAGTATTTTACAAAGCTAACAGTGTTGCATTTTGCATTTCTTTTATATATCCCACAGCAAAGTCTGTAACATGGATTCTTTTGTTATTGGGTCAAGGGAGAGAAAGGCTCCAGGGAAAGCCTCCAAACAGCTTTAGATAATTATGCAAAGGAAAGCTTTGCCAAGACCTACAGAATAGTTTCCTATTTCACTCATTGTACCCTGCTTCTGGCCTTCTAGGTTCCCCTGGCATGAACATTGCTGTTCTATCCTGTGATCCCTTATCCCTCCTTCCAAGTATTTGTTGCATGCATATTTTTTTCCTCAAGTGACATTTTAACTCATTTGATAATATCTGATTGATGAGAGAGAGTGGAGAACAGATATTTGGCTCAAACAGTTGCAAGACCAGACTCTTACACATAGGAGATGAAGGTGTAGATCTCCTTTTGAAATCTCATTTCTGTGAGACTACAGCAAGTTGTGTCAGTTGTGAAAGGAGCATAAACTGAATTCAAATAAATTATTCAATAGAATAATACTGTTAGTATAAAGCAGAATATATCAAAACCTAATTGTGTTCAAGGCTGTGACATACACAGTGCTCATTCTCGTCTTCTGTATGTCTGCAAGCATACAGGGCTGTAGTTATTCCAGTGAAATGGTTAGACTAATAATAAGTCTTGGCAGCTACTCCTGAGCCCTTTTTCCTAAAGGCTACGCTTTAAAATCCCTAAACATCACAACAGAAGTGACCCACTTGCCACATGGCTGGAGCTTCCAGTAATTGTCAGATCTTTCAGGTAGTCAGTACTTTAAGGAAATTAAAAGCATATTTTTTAATGGTTAACAAGGTATCAGTTTGAAAATTGTTAACAAGTATCAGCTTGAAAATACTGATGTGATGTGACTATTGCAAAGCCACGAAGAAAAGTGGTACAAATAAGGAATAGAATAGAATTGCTGTGCAGGACTTCCATGCTTGACTCAGTCCCCTAGAGCAGACCTACCATTAAAACTTTGCTTTTCAAAAACACCTCCTGCTGCTCTCCCTGAGATAGTTTATGCCAGGGACTTGCCTTGACATAAAGTCAACTCTTTCTACTCATCCAGTTTCTCAGGCTGAAAAACAGAAGACTCCTCTTTCCTCATAGAGAAAGGAGAGGGGACTCAAATTCTAAGTGCTCCTATCCTCCTTAATCTCACCCGCATGCTCCTGGCTCTGACCACAGGTTCAGCTAGTTCTAATTTGACTACATATCTATCAAAGACACAGGTGGCTGTTTCCATCATTAAAGAGCTTTCACCTAAATTCTGGTTTCTGTGACACAAAAGTCACAGAAACCTTGAATTTTTCCTCGGAGACAACATGAATGACAACATGAATGACAACATGAAAGACAACAATGAATGGAAAAAGCATTAATGCACCATTTTGCAAATAAGGAAAGGCACAAGAAGACTTAAAATAGGATTCAGAAGACGCATTTTGGCATTGATAATGATACTTAGGATGAATACCGGTGGCTAAATTCAGTAGAGAACTCCAGAAAGCAGATGCCATTTATGAGACATCTAAATACCACTGTTGTGTAGAAATGTCATGTGTAGTGGTGCCCACACAGCAGCCAGTTTATGGAGACTTAAGTGTCCAGACAGAGTGGGGACAGGGTGTCACACACCTGCTCCAGTGAAATTTAGAAAAGGAGAGAGAGATGCTGGTGAAACCCTGAGTCACAGTGCTGTACACGGCACTCGGAGCATGCACCAGGAGTGTTAGCCATGCCCATATTAGCAACTGGAGAGGGACAGGTAGTGGCCATGGTCAAGTGAAAGCTTTCCAGTGTGGTTTTGGCAAATGTCAGCTAGAAGTCTCTGCAGGAGGGCCTAGATCAAGTGATCAAGGTTTCCAATAGACCATGGGGAATAAACTATGCAAGAAAGTTCAGCTGTACAGACTCAGGACATGTTTATGCCCTTATTCCAGGACCAGAAAGTGAGTTCTGGCTCATTTTTTTACCATGAGAGACACAGATAATAAGTTCACTGCAAAACAGAGCAGATATGCTTGATTCCCCTCTCAAAAAGCAGGGCATGTTGGTAGCTAACACAGGCATTCAAAGTAGGTAGCTTTTCACTACCCCGCCTGAAGGATCTCTGCTGGCTCTGCAAGTGCATTTATGGGCAGCCTTTGAATCAGATATACTGTTTTTTAACAGGAACTCTCCACTCATGTAACTTGGGAGTACTTACATTGTGAGTGTGATATCATGTCTCTCCGTAAACTCAGAAAATAAAGTGACAGCAAACAAGAATATGCAACTAAATTAGTTCTTTTAAAACATCTAACTACTCTTTTGGTTATGGCTTTTATACCCTGGCTGGGTAGCTTTTTCCCTGCCAAATGTGAAAGGTAACTCTCAGTGCTAGTAAGAAGCATAAGGTCATGTTTGTTCAGTGCCTACTACTGCGAGAGTGCTAAGTACTAGAAGTGAAGCACATCTTAGCCCTCAAATATGTGCAGGCTGAACAGTTGACCCAGTGCCCAGGCTGGGATGATTACTGATTCTAAAGAAATTGAATATAGCCTTAAGCCATAATAGAGAACAAGTCCACTACAGACATATAAAGAACAGCATGTAAAGCACAAATAAACAGCACTACGCACTTCTCAGAAAATTAAATAGACCTTTCTCTATTTCAGTACAAGGCAGTTCAGT
>JAYRBT010000082.1:125335296-125361800 GCA_036023395.1 Myiotriccus ornatus | reverse complement strand
CAGTCATGTTTTCCTCTTGTGTGAATTGCTGGATGCAATATGCAAGAGAAAATCCCTTTTTTTTTTTTTTTGATCTCAACACATTTTTGCAGAAACTTAGTGCGAATACCTCTACACATTGAACACATTGACGTGATGCCAAACACCAGGCCTTAGGGAAAAGTGACCCACCATCATGAGGCTTCTGTATTATTTAAGCAGTATCACACCTAAGCAGTGTGTTTACCCGAGTGCTGTTCAGCTCTGATATCCTGGGTGTTCCCACTCCACCATTGGATGGCCACGCTGCAGGGATAGATTACTATATTACATCCTGATTGCCATAACCCAGAGGTGAGGGCCATGCAGGGTGTATATACCCTCTGCACACTGACACAAGGTGAAATCCCGATCAGTAAAAATGACAGCTATGAGATAAATTTTAAAAAATAAAAATATGCAGCCCAGGATACAAGTGGCTTTCTGGTCTGCAAGTGGCCATTGCCAATTCATGTCCTGCCTTTCATTCACCAGCCCCCACAAGTCCTCCTTGGCAGGGCTGCTCTCAATCCTTGCATCCCCAGCCTGTATTGATACCAGGGGTTGCCCTGACCAGGTGCACCACCTTGCACTTGGTCTTATTAAATGTCAGGAGATTCCCATGGACTCACTTCTAGAGGTTGTCCAAGTCCCTCTAGATCACATCCTGTCCTTCAAGTGTGTTAACAGCACCACTCAACTTGGTGTCATCTGCAAACTTGCTGAGGGTGAACTCGATTACACTGTCTGTGTCACTGATGAAAACACTAAACAGTACTGGTCTCAACACTGACACCTGAGGGACACCACTTGTCAGTGATGTCCACCAGGACACTAAGCCATTGGCCACTGCCCTCTGGATGATACTGTGCTCTGTTCCTCATTCACTAAACAGTCCACCTATCAAATCAATCTCTCTCCAATTTAGAGCGGAGGATGTTGTGGGGGACTGTGTCAAAGGCCTTACAGAAGTGCAGACAGATGGCACAGGTAGCCCTTCCTTTGTCCACCAATGTAGTCTTTTCATCCTAGAAGGCCAGTAGTTTAGTCAGGCAGGACTTACCCTTAGTGAAGCCATGCTGGCTGTCTCAAATTGCCTTGCTGTCCTCCATGTTCCTTAAGCATAGATTCTAGGAGGATCTGTTGCATGATTTTCTCAGGCACAGAGGTGAGGCTGACAGGTCAGTCATTCCTAGGGTCCTTCGTTTTGCCCTTTGTAAAAATGGGTGCAATGTTGCCTTTTTTTCCAAACACCAGGGACTTCACCTGACTGACGTGGCTTTTGAAATACCACAGAATCTTTTTCCAGTTAACACAAATTTACATTTACAGTGTGCTTGTGTGAACCATGAAGTCCGCCTTGAGTCCCAGCGGTGAGTTTTAGATATCTCATAACTGAGAGAGACAGGTAGACAAACACTTTCTGGAACCTCACAGAGAGAGTGAGGTGAGAGTTGCACCATGGCTGAAATGAACCACCATTCATATGAATCATCCTGGAAACTGAAGCAGAAACTGGTTTAAATAACTTTTCAGATTTTCCATGTGAATCTTTACTTTTCCCTTTAAAAAAAACCAAACCCAACTGGTTAATGATGATTACCTACACTCATTTGTATTTACTGTACGTGCAAATTTGCCCTTACACTGAGCTTGTTGCCAAAACTTTAGGCACTGGCGCAGTCTGACCTTGCTGCCCATGCTCTGCCCATTTCCATCTGCTCAGGGAAGTCCAGCTAAGCCAGAATGTGCTAGACCTACAGAGCCTGGTTGGTAGCGCTGACGTGGCCATGCACTATCCAGGCATCCTGTACACAAATAATTTAGATTTTCTTTTTTAATACCTGGGCAAACTTTCAACTGTAAGAAAAAACAGAAAAACTTACCTTGCTCCTATAGTCGTTGTTTCTGGCATGTGGCTTTTAGGCATGTGTGAAACAATATGAGGGGCAATTGCTTATGGAAAGCAGAGGAGCATTTAAACGCACAGTCATCTAAATATGATCTTTTAAATCTGAATGCCTTTTTTTATGCATCAGAAAGGGGTTTTGTTTTGTTTTTTTGTTTGTTTGTTTGTTTGTTTGTTTGTTTTTTAATAGTCCTTGTATCACTTTTAGGAAAGGGAGTAAATCACAATCAGCAGCACATCCTTAATACGTGAGTTATATTGCCTACTCTTCTTTCACAGACTGAGCCTTCAGGACATGTGGGTCTTTTTCAGGCTGCTGTGTCGTGTGAAGGTGACCATTGCCTTATTTACAGTGACATCTATTGGCAAAAGCAATCTGCAAAGGGCCTCTTTTTCTATTAGAAGTTTCTTTCGGTGTTCGTTCTTTATCTTTGGCATTTATCTTCTTCACATCACACCATTCAGTTGTTCACAGCCAGTTCAACATTTTAGATTACTTAATATAGCTTAGTTATAATCCTTTCAAACCCAGTATCCCTGTTCTCAGTCAATCAACCATCTATTTCCAGAGCATATGTCAAAACAGGGAGAGATTTTATATCATCAGCACAATATGCCAGTGCATGTAAGAGTTCTGGTCATCTCCAACACACAGTAGACACCGCTTCTGCTGAGGCATCATCATCTCAGCATTGTGTAGTTAGCATTCCCACATACTTACCTACTGAATGGACCTATCACTGACACCTTCCACACACCAAAACAAAAGCCTCTCTGCCACAGGGCTTTGTCTGCAGACTCCACAAGGCTGGTGTAGTCCAGTGTCAGTTCAGTTCCACAGAACTCAACAGAATCTGCTGTGCTCTAGTCATCCTCCAGCCCTTCCTGTATATTCTACAGTGTATGTGTGCATATATACACAAACATAACATAGTATATCATGTACCTACTGATAAGCATATCTATAGAAAGACTATTATATACATAGTTTAGTATAATTGCTAAAGATTTTAAGAACAATATGTAGTAACATTAGTTACATTAACCCCATGAGACTGTGAGTACAGAAGAGAGTATTTCAAGGATTTTCTCAGGAATCCTGTTACGACTACTTAAATGATGTTCATTAATAAATAGTACTTTGTTTTTATTTTTGCCATATATAGTTATATATCAGCGAATTCAAAACTAATTCAGTCAAACTGGTTTGCTCCAGCAGACACTGGTGAAGTGCTTTGCTCTGGGCTTTGCTGCTAGCTTTGTTCTTCTCATGAAGGTCTCCTGAACCAGTCATGATGAGCTTAACTATTTTGAGAGATTCAAGGTTTCTTTTGAGCATTAGGCCAACAGGCTGAAAGTTCTTTGGGTAGTCACTGCAGACGTTTTTAACAGACTTCAAAATCAATACTTTGTTGAATAGCAAGGTACCATGACTTTTATATTATTTACTTTGTTACTACAATAAGATATTGCTCTTATTTGTAACTGTATTTTCAATGAAATAGGTAACAGACACTATTTAAATCTTCAATTTTTAGATTACCACTGCCATTTTCAGATCCGGGAACACAGCATTCTTTCGTTCATGCATAGGTACTAATGCTTTCTACATAACCATGAGAATTTTAACACAATTTTGGAATATATTTTTGGATGCTTAGATTTTTAGTGACTTCCAGGTAAATGGTTTATTCATGAAGTCATAAACTACAAAAGAAATTGAAGTTTAAACAGGACAAAAGGAGAACAGAAATCAAGAACAAACTCTCTGAAAAACACTGAGAATGACTGAGTTAATTTTTTTCCTCAAAATCACCAAAGGGCTGCTTTAAAAAAAAAATAAAAAATCAAGTGTTCATAAAACTGTAGAAAAGAAAAGAACTGGAAGCAAAATGTTGACATTTAAGCAGCTGATGCTTTATTCAAAATACTTTCAAATCAGAGACAGAAAAAAAAAATAAATCAGATCTTCACAAAAACATATATTTTATCTACATGCTTCATGCATCCTGTATGATTTACATCTAAAAAATGAAACTGTCAGGAGTATCTAAAAATTATTCAAATTTATCTACCCAAGTATGTTGGTGAAATTTGACAAAATAGAAACAGACACAAGAATTGACTACAGCACATCAGTTCTGTTGAGAAGAGGCAAAGAATCTTTGTTTTCACATGACAATCCAGTACTCTCCTGTGAGAGACATTCCCTGTCCTCAAATTCTCTTCCAGAGAAGAGACAGATCAAATGTTTCACCACAGTGAAAACTTGCATTTGGGAAAAATGATGAAGAGGTTGACAGAAACAGAAAACAAAACATGACTTTAGAAATATTTTTTAAGTGTTTCATCATTATCTCCTGTCTCACAAAGACAGCAGACACACAGAAAAGGCCATCTGTCCACAAATACTTCACAAATAGGTATAGAAATAACAGTATCTAAGAGCTTAAATCACAGACCAAATCTCTATTAGGTAAGATCTGTACAAGGAAATAATAGCAAAACTTGACATGAAAACCAACCAGGCTATCTATGTGTGCAGAACACTGGTGGACGTTCAACACTACAGTATTTTTGCAGGATGTCTTGTAAATTAAGGTTTTTATCCTAAGTCCTAAGGAGATGCCAGGGAAGAACACCCAAATTAAAATGAGCAAAGGCAAGCAATTGTAATTAAACCCCAAAATGAAATAAACTATTTACTTCACATCTATAACTAGAAAGCAAGATCAGAGGGGCGGGGGGGACACAACAAAATGCAACAGTTAGGTCAGACGTTAGATGTAGTCTGTCAAGCAGCAGAGTGATAAGGAGATTGTCACCATGCTTTTTTAGCCTAGTTAATAGATAATAAAAGAAAAAAACTACTCTAGAATCTCTTGAGCAAGATTCCTCTGGCATTTATGCCTTCATGTTGAGGCTACAACCTTAAGATACTCCAAATCTCTCAATTATTTGCAACTTTTAACAACTGAAGGATAGGCAATTTAGCAATCTAGTCCTTGCCTATTTAAAAATACAAGAATATAAATCCAAAATCTCCTTTCTATTAAGTTTATAAAAACTGCATGACACGTAGAGTTCTTTTGTTTTATTCATATGCCATATTCCACTTTTTATCCGTGAAGCTATTTTGAAATAGATTAATTGACTTGGGTTTTTTTTTCCTCAACTTGATTCCTTGAATTCTTTTAGGTCCTGCTTCATGTCTATAAGACCATCAAAGTCCTTTTTGCAGAAGAAACAGGGACAAACCTCTAAAGCAGCAGAGAAAGCGCAGGTATAGAGCAAGTGGGTTTATGGCAGTAAACAGATGTCTGCTGTATCTTCACCCCATTGTACTCCAGAAGCAAAGACAGCTACTTACCAGGTTTTTATTTTGACATAAAGAAAATTCCCAGCTGATGTTAAATGCATGTAACATTAAAACATCATGAGCATGACTGGCAAAGGCTATGAGCACAGCAGAACACACTGGTTCCCTCCTGTGCCAAAAACTGACCCCAGGCTCTTCTGTGGTTTATTTAATTCTGAGAATAAGTTTATGAGTGACCAACCTTTTAACAGTACACAGTTGTTGACAGCTGCTATTTTCAGTGAATACACTCTATGTTTTTTGGTCCTTAAGCATTTCATTCTTCTTAATATAAAGGTTCCAAGTGTGTCAGAGGTTTAAGAGTTCATCAAAGAGACCTGCAGCTGTGTGTGGGGCTGATGACATATTTCAACCCTGTTTGCTGTAGTCATCTTAGTACAACATGGAGTTCACACTTGAGATTTAGTTCTCCAGGAGCACATCGAGTAGTCTCCTTGAGATTCAGTGTAGCTTGACTATACAAGAAATTAGTGACTGAGGATGCAACCAAGTGCTCAGAGCCAAGACTGAGTCCACACTCTCACTTTAGAGTTGCAGTAGATGGATGACCTGAGAAGCTGTTCCCAAAGGATTTCAGGCAACTGAGCATTTCTAGTTTTTTCAGATGTCTCCGCTAACTTCCAGCTAGGTCAATCTAACATGAATACAGCATCTCCACATTAGGAGAATTACTGTGAATGATGACTTCTTCTAAAACTTATTAGCGTAACTATAAAAATAGTCAATAGTTCAAAAATGCACTATCAGAAACTTGTACAATTGATTGCATGTCTTACCACTGCCCAGGACATTTTACTTTACATAAGGAACATAAAGACATAGCTAATACTACACTGCCCAAAGACAGTCTTCTAATGATGAGTGACAATTTTTTCTAAAATTAGAGCTGCAGGAACTAGATACAAAACCAAAGCCCCCTCTGTAAAACTTCAAGCTCTTCAACAGAAAATACAAGACACATTCATAAAATCAATTTTTTATTTTGATAAAATCCTTATAAATATCAAAGCAATGGATCAACTCCACTTTTTTCAATATGCAAGAAACATGTAAAACTTTTGTTTATGATATGAAGCAGTAGCCTTATTGCTTCCTCTTCTGAAGCTACTCACTTGATAGGGAAACATTTCAAATCCAACACTAAGTCTAAAAAGGGGTGTGAAAACATACAACACACTCTCGCGTTCTCCATGCACACTTGCCTGACGTGCCCTTTAAGAATGAACTATCCTGAGGTCTTTTTAGTTGCATTCTTCTCCCTATGCCAGAAAACAAAAAATGCCTGCCAGGTTTTTCCCTTTGTTTAATACTTGTATCTGCTGCTGCTGCTCAATGCTTTATTTCTTCAATGGTCTATTTGTGCTCTCTTTCAGAAAACATTCAAAAGGCAATGGCAGGCCTTGCAGCATATAATAGCTATATTCTGGGGAGGAGAAAACAAAAAAGTCCACCTGTCTTAAACTAAGCTAAAATATCTATTTCTCTATGTCTAATTTATTAAAATAGCATATAAATTCAATCCTGATTGCGATTTCCCTCATGTTTGTCCATCGAAGATCAAAAGACCCACTGAGGTAAAAGGCAGAGCCTAATAAAACCTATAAAAGAATTAATTCATGGAAGATGAGTTGGTTAGAAGTACTACAGAGATTGATAGTCGCTGCCCATGAAACCTCTAGCTGCCTCTTCCAGGTATCACTGGTAACTATATAATTCTCACAGGATGAGAATAAACCTAATTCTATCCTAAGCTACATCCTATGTCAAGTTCATTAAAAATAATAAAAAATAAATTTGGCATAAAACAAACAATTATACTGAGCAACAAAAGCTCCTGAGAGAAACGCAGGCAATTCATAAAGACGGACATTTCAACATATTGCTATCAAAGGCTGAGCTTTTTATTAAATATTGACTTGATTCCAATTCCTTTGGTTTGCTCTGAATGTTCTCTTTGGTCTTGGAATGTAAGTGCAACCACCATAAGTTCAACTATGACAGCAGAACATCAGCCAGTACCTTGAGAACTACATACCTGAGTAGTGCTGTGCTCACTGCATGGTGTGTGGTATGCACCATGTGGATCACACTGTAGCATCCTATGTGTCTGGCATGAAAGAGTCTGGAGCAACAGCCACTCCTGCCTTCTGATTTTAAGTGGTAAAAGTCTGATTCTACATGGATATAGTGTTATAGTTAGTCCTTTATTGTTCACCAAATGCAACAGACTGCATTTAGACCCAAACAATTCCCTCTATACCCTTCTACCTTGCAGTTTTCAGGTTTCAGGCCAATTTCATCACTATACATACCTAATCCACCTGACATGATCAGGCAATATACAAAATCCTTACTCTTTGCTTTTTAAAAAACCATCAATCAGTACATGATTCCTGCTATGAAGCAGCCAGCATAACAGGATCATATAAACATCTGTTTTACTTAAATTCTGTTAGTCATTACTGCTTTTTGTAGGAAAGTGAAATGATAACATCATTGAAAGAGTTTTTCCTTGAGAATTACATTGTGAAGTCTTAGACAGAAGCTAAATGTTATGTTAGAGATCAGAAGAATAAACCCAGAACATCCTATACTGCAAATAATACCAGGCATCGTGTCCAATAATTTGGTGGGAAATTCTGGGCGACTCCTTTTCCACATCTGACCCTTATGATTAGCAGTGACCTCTGTGCTCCCAAACCAGTGCACTCAAACACAGTCAGACCTGTCAACCTGTTGATGAATCTGCAACAGCTCAGGACATACTTGTCTGGTGAAATGACTGTATGATAACCAGTAATAAAAAAACACCTACTTGTTACAACAACTCATGAAAAAAAAATTAAAAATCACTAGGTATATTAACTATTAAAATTAATTCAGCCTTTGGTTTCAGAGGGAGACTACTCTGGTTTTATTCCTTTAATTCCTTCTGACTTCTCGTCCTCTTAGAGGCTGGGGAGGCCGGTAGTTTCTCAGCAAGCAGCAGGCGACCTCGTCCTCAGCAGTGCTCAGGAGGCTGCGGAATTTGGCCAGCTGTAATCAAAAGAGACATAAGGTTCAGCAGAAAACTTGCATATTGATATCAATGAAAATGCATTTAGTAAATATTAAAGATACTTGTCACTTCTTCTTCCACCTGAGAGAACAGAACTGTATTTAACTAAGGCATGTGGGGAATGGCAATATCACCGTTTCTGTCCTTGTAAATGAAAAAGGATGACTACTGAGAAAATTTCCCAAAATACATGTCAGCATGGAACTCTGCATAAGGATTACTTGTTTCCTATATTCACACTTTTCTTCCATAACCTGATCTAAATCAGGAGGGTTTATATTTTTTAGTTGGATTTCATAGCTTTGAGATTCTGGAATGCTTTTTGCCAAGCAGCAGATTATGTTTCTTATAGTAAACACATTCTGTGTATGTTTTCTTGCTGAGAGAGTATATTCACAATTAACCTGGAATTGCAGGTGTGGTGCTACAGAAAGCTGTTGTAATTGGCACTTACTCAAATCAGGAGAGATTTCAAATTCTTTCCTTGTGAAGACACAGAACAAGCAGTTATTCATACCACACCATATGCTGATCCCAGCAGAAACCCCTAATCTCAACCTCAGGAAATCCAAACCGATTTAGTTTAGCATTAGGTTTTATTTCCAGTATTTCCAGTATTTACTATTTTTATATATCACCTTACTTCCTTTCTAGGTTGCCAAAGGTAGGACATTATAATTATAATAGAGCATTCAGTTGTATGGCACATTGCATCTTATTTGCATCAAGAGCAAAAAACTCAATGTTATCTTGCTTCACCCCATTCTAAACCTAACATTTGTAATTCAGGCTCCCTGTAAATTTATAAAAACTCAAAAGCTGTTTTTAATTTCTTTCAACTTGAAAAGTATAACAAAAAGTCAGTACCAAACCATAAGGCCCCACAGAAATACAAACTCGAGGAATAAAATTAAATGGCAGAACTGTATCAGTCATAGTGCTGACTGATCAATCACAATGGTGGACATTACCGGAAATACACACTTTTAGCTACATGCAACTTTATATTTATAAGAATATAGCGTATTTCTACTTTAATACATAAGATATAGCTAAAGTCTATGAAGAATGACTAGCAAAGAATCACTGTACTTGACAGTTTCCCACACCATGTCCTCTGACCCTGTTACACATCGCTGTTTGCATGCAGCATTTCACATTTTAGAATGTATTAATTAAATATTTGCCCAAATAAGAAGCTTTTAACATGAACAATGGCTTCTCTTCGGAAAGTTGATACCTTAACACAAATTTTCAGTCCTAGATCCACATGCATTGCAGTGAGTCTTACAAAGCCAGATTGACTGGAGCGGGGAGGAGATACAGATGAGAAAAACGCACACATTGAGCAAAAAAATGAGTTCAAATCAGTTGCAAACAGAATCTGAGGTCTCCTGAATAACAAGCATCCCATTCAGGAAACTGTCTCAACATTTTGTGTAAAGACTGAAGTCAGCATTTCTGCTGAGTATGTGGTCTCTCATCAGAAACACTCCACACCCAAGAGCATCAGCCCACTGGGTGTCACTGTTGTAACGCTAAGATACATCATGAAGCTTAATTTAACAAGAAATGTAAATAGACCCTTTTATGTAGTATCACAATTTTCCTGAGACAGCCTACCATAAACCTCAGTTTATTACAATTGTATTCGCTTTTCACAATTCTAGTAAATTCATCAAGTTTTACATATCTGGAATGCAAGAATAAATTTATTATTCATCTGCCAGATAAAAATGCCAGAGATGAGGCTTGAGCAGAATATGCAAGTAATCAAATCAAATGGAATTCCAGAATTCCCAAGCGTCATCAGAACTCTTTTTTTCCTGTAAGCTCCTTAGGGGTTATTTTTGATTATTATTTTTTAGAGTGAAGATAGCTGTTACAGTAAGAAAAGCAACAGGAAGTCAGAATAAACTTGATATACAGATTTTGCCTTTTGAAAATCCAGTAAGTTCTGAAATGACATATTTGTGGAAGTTAGTTATTTACGATTTCCAGTCTTACAAAAGCAACATTTCGATAGCAGTGACAAATCGAACAGTACCTGTTCAGAACAAACACTTATGGGTTCTCTCAGAACAATCCAGATGACACTCTCAAGAAGAGGTGGAACAGTAAGAGAGCCAAAGTAAGTCCAGTAGTCCAGGGACTTGGGAAGCAGACAGCTAGGATCAAAGTTTGTGAATAGTGCTTTTTTACCCTGGAAATTAAAAAGAAAAAAAGCTCATTTGTATTCTAGGTTAAGTATATTTAGAATTTTATTTCAAAGTAAAAAAAAAATAAAAAAAGAAAAAAACAGGGAAAAGTTATTTAATGTTATTTATAAGCAAGAGGCCAAGATAAATCATGCCAAAGGAGGTAGAGCTTGTTCCGCTATCAGGTGGGCTGGCAGCATGCTGGGTGATGGAGGTCCTCAGCAGGGCCATTCTGAAGGGGTCTTACCTCTGTGACAGCTTTGCTGCTGCTGTCCCTGCTGCCAGCAGGACACCATCAAAGGGGTCATTTTAACATAGGCTCCCCTGAGTTACAACTGGCCATGAGATGGAAGTTGAAGGGAGAGAGCAGAAGATGTTAGACTTTCAATGTGGTCTCTGTGGGGCTGGCAGAGTAACCCCACAGGTTACTGCCACTGGCTCCTCTCCCCTTTCATTCCTCTCACTTCCACGTGTTACTACTGTTTCTCTGTGTTCCAGCTACCAGGCCGGAGATGACTGTACAAAACATCATGTTGAGAATCAGGCTGATTTATCTCACACAAACAATAGAATTATTTCTCAGTCTGTACCTCAGTTATTTCTCACCCTGTACCTCAGCAAAACAGGTGAAATATTTCCCTCATATTTTTTACAGCTTTCCATAAGGTATGTTCTTCCCCTGCTATTCTCATAGCAATACATTCGTCAGAGACTGGGTTCTGTGAGGAATTAGTCTTTTCCTCTGATCTTTTACTTTATAAAAATTGTCTACTTAGTTTTCAACCTAAGAAAAGTGCTCCTAAACTGCCTCAAATCAGATGTGGATAGCTATGATACCAGTAATCAGGGAACATGAAAGTGAAGGCAGTAAGCAGCCAGGTTTCAAAAAATAAAAAAACCCACCAAAACAACAAAAGCATTAGCATTTTTTAGAAGAACTCGTTTACCTTGATTCTAATGGTGTCCAAGCGGTCAGTAATCTTCTTCAGCTGAGGGTTGCACTCACCGATCTATTAACACCAGAGAAAAGAGAAACACTGGAGCTCCCAGGAAAATAACAGAAATAAATAATCAAAAAGGAAATGCATAATGAAACTGTTTTATATAACTCTCCTTAAGTGACTGTGAGATCTGATGGATTTTGTGAGGAAGCCTGTGATTAGCTGGTCCTTAGAAACAGTACTCGTCATAAAGAAGATCCACTCCCTTGCTGATAATAATTATTCTGGCTACCCATAGTAATTATTTCAGCCACAAATGAATCACAAACTTTTCACTATAGGAGAATAGAAACCATTATTGGTATTATATGTTCATGTTTTAATATGCAGGATATTAAAAGTGGCAGGCTTATATCTGTAATTTAAATTACTTAAAACACTGAAAACACTGTTCTTATGTATCCCAAGAAGAATTTGTCTGCTCAGAAGTCCAGTGACACTTTTTCCTGAACCATTATAATGCAAACTGGAAAGACTGAATTACTGAAGCAGTTCTTTGCAACAGCTGCATGGAATGGCTTCCTGACTGTGCCAGCACCAGCACTAGCTGTGCTCAGGAAGCTGTGGCATCCACCAGAAACCACAGATTTGATCAAAGCTCTATCTTTTCCATGGATTGTGTGAATTCTCCATCTGTTTCTTCATACAGAAGTCAATGAAGCTGTTGCACAGGTTTAATTTCATCTTAGAACAGGTACAGACACCAAAAAGGTATATCATAATTATAAGGAAATTCTCCAGTTTCTGGTTTTGTTTTTTTTTATTATTATTATTTTCTAGAAGAAACTACCAGCTCAAAAACAAACTATTAAAGAAACATTGGAATCAAATCAGATTTTCCCCATAAAGAAACCTATTAGTCATGTACAGATTATTTGGATCTATATAGAGGCAGCTGAATTAAGTTTCACATCTTATGCTATACTGGAGTGCAAACTAGGCAAACAGAGAGTCTCACTGTCTTGAAAAAATCTCTTAATCTGATATTTTTATTCTTCAA
The DNA here is from genome assembly GCA_036023395.1 of Myiotriccus ornatus. Classification (NCBI taxonomy): domain Eukaryota; kingdom Metazoa; phylum Chordata; class Aves; order Passeriformes; family Tyrannidae; genus Myiotriccus; species Myiotriccus ornatus. The sequence goes on along the minus strand of JAYRBT010000082.1, from coordinate 125,349,237 downwards.
GGAAGCACAGCTTTCCATACTGGCAGCTAAATTCTGTGAAGGAAACAAGTATAAAACAAGTATCTTTTTAGCAATAATTACACAAACCATCACCATTAACTCTTTGGGCTAATAATGCAGATTATTAGGAGGGCTGGAGCATTCTTTTCTTACCTTCAGAAATACAGCCATGACTGCTAGTCCATCGGACTGACGAGCTGCCTCAACAAAGCTGGAATACTTCTCTGCGTTCCAGTGGACCACATGAAGCTGAAAAGCAAGAGCCACAGACAGCATCAACTCTCGCTGAACTGAAGCAGTGGCAAATGAATACTACAGCTTTCTAGGTCTGATACTCTACTTCACTCTTTTGTATGCAGAGCCATTCAGTGAAGATATTTCATGAAATTGGTAAATATGTAGTTCACACAAACAGCAAAAGCGTTTCCAGTGGCTGAGATTATTCAAAGTTTAGCAGGAATCAGCACACCACAGTGCCTGGCAAACTGCTGTAGGGCCCCCAGATTTTGAATTGGGAAGTTAAGACAAGAAAGCCAAAGGTTATATAACTAAAGGTTTTAAATCCATATTTAGTACAGCTGATTTTTAAAAGTGATTGAAATTCATGAGAACATCATTAGTATTTTACTCATCTTTTTCTTTAATCAACCTTCCTCCAAAATTAATCGGTCACATAAATAGCTAGAAAACAGGCAGAAGAACACACATTAAACTTGCACTGACCCCTTTTCCCTTGTTTAGTTCAAGCAAAAAACAACATTTCATTTTTTATGCTTTCCAAATGTTATTTTCTATGACTACCAGTAGTTAGGCCCTTACAAGCAGCTTGATTATCTCAGGTTTGAGTATTTGCATTTCCAACACGTATTATTCTGGAACTGTCCTCTCGTACTTGCTTAAGCAGCTTAAAGACACCACCTAGCCAGGTGGAAAAAAAAAGGAAAAGCCCACGATCTCTACTCCCATGTCACCTAAGTCCCTCCTGCTAAACCAGGCTTCCTAATTCCTGTCCACGATTCATGGTGGCAGCTCCTGGTTCTCGGGAAGCTCCAGGATGTCCCAGCCTCTGGAGAGAGCATAAACACTCACACAGCATTTAAGTCTAAGTACTTCAAAAACATTAATTACTTTCACAAATCCTCAGTGGATTAGTAAATCTTATTACCCATAGTTTTTAGATAGAGAGGCTCAGAAGCAGGACATGAGATTGGCTTTTCTAAAATTGGTGGCCATCTTTTCAGACATTGAACTTTACTCTTCAGGAGTGCTGAAAAGCAACTTCATTGAAGGACTTAAACTGGTATGAATCCCTGAAATAAAAGGCTTCCTTTTGGAATACAGCACTTACAAGACATCTAAAGCAAGAGCAATTTAGGAAAGCTGGAACTTGCTTTAAAGGTTTCCTATGGGAAGCAACATAGCTGCATGGTTGAAATAGGGATCTAGGAGTATGAAGATTTTTAGTCTAAATCTCAATCCTTGCCTGACCTCTCGGCGTTTCAATTTTTCACCTCTCTTACTTGGTCTTACTTTAAGTTAATGTTTGTTAAGCACTTGGGCTCTAAAGTGCTGAAACATTACTTCCAGCAAGCAAGGAATCCCACTGTAGTCAACAGTAATATGTGTATGGCCACGATGACACACATGCTTGCTCACAGCTTCAGAAATCCTTGAAGGAAAGTTGCTAAAAATACTGTAAATTAAACCAAGAAGAGAACATAGTCTACTAAACCTTTTACAAGTGCATTAGTATCCTGGAGCTCATAGTGTCTGCACCACTCACTATTATAAGTTCACAGAAGCTACATTGAACAACTTTTAAACAATTACCTTTTTACATACACATAAAGGAAACAGATACTCTCAGTCAGAATTGACTTTTATTGTGAATTTGAAAAAACAAAAAAAAAAGGAAAAAAAGCTAACAAAGAACAAGAAGGAAAATTCCCACAACTACTAACAGCCCACTCCCACTCCCTCACAGCTTTGCCCCAGAAAAATCCAAGCCAACATCCCAAAAAACACAAAATCCCCAAAGAAACAGAGCTGTGAAACACTTTTGGGTACAGACCCACTCTCAATGGCTTGTCACTTCTTTTTAAGGAATATATCCCATCTTACCACCGCTCTGTCACTGCAGCTTGTGAAGAGACCTTGATCAGACCATATGTTGTCACAAAGAATGGAGCCATGGATTGCTTCTGCTTCCCAGTGGGATTAGAGGTCAAACCTTGAAGTCTTCTTTACCTGTACACTAGTTCTTTCTTCAACACAGTTGATGCTTTTTCTTGAAATCTTGCACATCTTCCTTACAAAGGTGAGCACTGAAACCATTCTCATGTCTCCTTCTGAGGTATTTTCTTTTGTGTGAACAATGCTCAGAAGCCTTGATTTTAATTCTGGGTTTCTTATCCCAAAGCCAAAGTGACATCTAGAGAGCTTCTTGTGGAGGGTTACCCAACCAACAGGTAACAGTAAGGTTTTTTGACTGGCTAGAAATTCAGAGATATTTTCTCCTTCCGTTTGGTTTCTTAGATGGGAAACATTTAATTTTCTCAGCTAGAAATTTGGGGTTGGTACTTAATGGTTTTAAAGCACCTCTATTAATTCTTTATATTCCATCTCACCTGGTTCCTGTGGAAAACATAAGCCTTTAAACACTGCAAATGTCACTTTTCCCCATTAGTGTTAGAAAACTGATCTTTTTTTCCTGACTGCTATCTCTTACAGCATTTCCAGTAAAATCTGATCACGCTACTGTGCATTAATTGCATTTTTTTCTTCTGTAGCATTATGCCTTTTATTTGTCCATTACCATTTATTTTTATACTTTTTATTTCTTTTTAACCCCAGAAAACTCTTCCACTCTCTCAATTACCTGTTGTTGAAGACCTCAGTCTCATCAAAATACTCCATGTTACTTCCATTTGCAAAGAGGAATCACATATTGAACACTTTTTCTTGCAGATTACTCAAAAGCACCAAAGGAGACAGAGCAGGAGTGAAAGCTCCATGCCAGAGCAGATGGTGCATGTCTCCCTGTGGCACCTCTGCTGAAACACATTAACTCACAGACAGCAGGCACCCCACAGATACTCAAGTGCAGCTTTTAAAGTCATAACCACCACATTGCTAAGTGCATCACAAAATGCAGTACTCTAAGTCTTGCATAAACTTTACACTGCACAGGCCCCAAATCAAATAATTCTCTTGTTTGTCATTGAAGTTGACTTTGAAAATGTTCTCCAAGAAAGAGACAGTGAAAGACAAAGTTTAAAACAGCTCTTGAACATTAAATCTTGCTCTTATCAAGCTCTTGTCTTCTGTACTCCTTTTTTAATCCTCTCCAAAGCTTTCAAATAGGTTCTCCTTTGAGAAAGAACCAAGCATGCAACACTTCAGGAAGACTGCTCGTCTTTTGATAAAATACAGGGAAGATGAAAAGCGAGGAGGGGCAACATTATTCTTACAATGGAAAACTAGTCACAAGCTTAGAGGTGCAGATGACTCCGTGCAAAGCCTTACCTCTGCCGCATACTTCATCCCATCCACCGCGTGCTCAGAGCCAGCTTCATCATTGGACCCCCAGTGGAAGTGAATCTGGCGCAGCCTGTAGGTCCCGCTGAGTGGCCCCCCAGTCAGCACTGGAAACCCAAGCAGAAGGAAAGGGTTCACTGCAGGAACGGGAGCCTCTACCCACATCCTCTAACCTCACACCAAACCTCCGTCTTTGGACAGTCCTCTGCTCCTTCTCAAAAGCTGTCTCAGATGGCTTCCCACTTCTTGGAAGTACTACAGAAGCACTCACTTGTCCAGGATATGCCTATCAAAATTGCATTTATGTGTAGCTTAGTGAGTTATGGACCACTGAAGGGTATGTTATTATCTCCAAGTCTGTCTTGCTATGAGTTGGATATTTCTCAGAAAATATGAAAAAACTTCTATTTTGCAACATTCAAGAGAGTTTCCTCTCTTGAATAAACTTAAAAGAATCACTAAGACATTAAGCTTAAAATATGTTTTTAATAAAAGCAGTAATCATAAAAATCATAAAAATGTAATGTCAGCACAATTTCTTGTCTTCGAAATTTGGAGGGAAATAGGTGGAGCTTAAAGAAATTTCAAGGCTCTTTCCTTCATTTGCAGCTAGATCTAGTTACATCAGATTTCAGTCAGAGAAAAAGGAGCTTATATCAACATAAATAAAAATAAACCAATGCTGCATATGCATTGTAGAACTGCAATATTACTGACAATTAGCCAGGGCTGGAAGGCATGTACTATGAGGAATGGCTAAGTACTTTGGGCTTGTCTAGTTTGGAGAAAAGGAGGCTGGGAGGTGTCCTCAATGCTCTCTACAGCTTCCTGAGGAGGGGAAGCAGAGAGGGAGCTGCTGGTCTCTTCTCCCAGGTATATCCTGAGGGTGGTCAAACACTGCAACAGGTTTCCTAGAGAGGTGGTCAACGCCCCAAGCCTGACAGTGTTTAAGAGGTGTTTGGACAATGCCCTTGACAACATGCTTTAACTTTTGGTCAGCCCTGGATTGCTCAGGCAGCTGGACGAGATGATCATTGTAGGTCCCTTCCAACTGAAAGAAGGTGCTCTATTTTATTCTATTCTAAGCTATTCTGTTCTAATTCTATTCTGTTCTGATTTAATTCTGTTCAACCTAACATGCATATGGGTGGGCTTTCATTGTTTTGCTTTTGCAATTGCACATCATTTGTGCATCAGAGTTAGAACCAAACTAACCCTGCTTAGAGACTTGAATGTGAATCACATTCCAAAAGATTCCTTATTCCCTGCAAAACAAATAATTCCATTCTCCAGGCTCCATATCTCCTCTGAAGGTTTGGGAATCAGTTTGGGATAGTTTACTGGCTCATTATAGAAATTTTAAGGGGAAATGAGGGGAGCTTTACCCAGATGGTTTTTAAATGAAGAGCAGTAGGGAGGACAATGGCAATTTTTTCTCTCTTCTAGGTTTAGTCCAAAACCTAAACTTTCTTAGGAACAAAATACACCAAATAAAGATGAAAGAAGAATTTTTAAGTTGCCTATTTGCTAACACAAGTAGTCTGGCTAATGAAAAGTAACTAGGACTGTTTATATGGGGGGAAAAATATCCTTAAAGCTTCAATTCAAAATCATGCTTTTACACAGCCTACGGACAGAGGGGATGGGGAAATGGCACTCCTAAAACAAATTCCTTTTTTCAAGGAATGAAACTTGGAGGCAAATGATCCTAGAAATGTTCCAAGATCAGTGTTGTAACTGGCTGAGGGAAAACTATCATGTAGAAATGCATTGGTGTGAAATACTTGCGCTGAAAAATGTGAAAAATGGCCTGATGATGTATTTGTGCCACATCATACAGGGATGGTAAATCCCTTTCATTACAATCATAATTAAGGAGGAGGTTGGTCAGAAGCTTTTTGGGCAGATATCAGTATCTCGAATTTTGAAAAATGTTGGAAGATCAAAAAGACCAATTTCAAAGAATAGAGATAATGTCGTATCAAAGAGCAAAACCAAACTTAAACAGTTACAGATCTGACAGCCCAATTTCAATGCTGACCAAAGTGAAGAAATAGTTCTTATGGAAGTCAGTTAATAATGCATTAAAAGATGCTAATGTATTTAGTACCAATTAATTTGATTCTTTTTTAATGAAACCAACACATAGCAGGAGTTCTTACTTCACAGGGGAGCCCCAGAAGCCAAATTTGGGCCCTAGAAAATTCAGTATTTTTTGTGCAATGACCTGAAAGAAAACAAAAACATTACTGATAAAGTTTGTCTGTGACAAATATTAGGGAAAATAGTGAATTACTCAGTTTATGGATATGGACTGAAGAATCTAGTCACATAGAAGATATGGAGTATGCTGAAGGAGACTGGGGATTGCATCTGTTAATTATCTGAACTACATTTGCCAGTGCTTTGCCATGATACAAACTGCGTTCTTGGAGATATGGCCTGAGGAAAGGAGTAAGAGGAGGATCACAATACCATTGCTTTGGTACCATAGTAAGCCTACAGAAATGTTATGTTCACGCTCTGTCACTTCATGAATGGAATTAAGAGAGTGGAAGAGGTTCTTGGTGTATTCACATTCATTGCCTTTTTTTTTTTTTTTAAAAAAAAAAGGAGTTTAAAGGCTAAATAGATATAACTCACGTCAGGAATAAAGTGTGATTTTGATTTTTTTTAACTGTGAGGATAATTAACAATTAGAAAAACTTACCAATGGCTGTGGTAGGTTCATCATCGCTGGAAAATTTGAAATCAAGATTGTATGATTTTCTAAGAGATGTGCTTTAGTTCACCAGTGCCTACTAGGCTTGAAGCAGAGATTAATTCTGGGAAGTCCCGTGGCATCTGACACACACGAGGTCAGACTGATCACTGATGGTCAGCTGGTATGTCTCAGGCAACATCCAGTGTTGCTTGTATTGACAGAAAATTTAAAACTAGGACTGTCCAGGAAACCAAAGCGCGACGGTGTCTCTGTCTACTTCTCTCCCTGTTGACACTATAAGCTAACAAGTCCGCAGGACTAATGGACAGGGTGATCAAAAATTAGTTCCCCTCTGGCCTTGACCCTTGGGAAAGCATCATATGGGCTTGGATCCTCAGCTAAGCCTCATGCAGCCACAAGATGATATTATTGCTTGAAGACTCTGTGCTCCTACAGTTTCAAGGGGGGTGTGCTGGCTTGTCCAACATCTAAGAGAAGGTTTTAAAGATGAAGGCACTAACATTAAAAAGACTATGCTAAACCAGAGAACTATTGCTTGCAAAAAGGGAAGCTACATACTCCTGGAAAAGACTGGCACAATAACACTTTTCAGAGAAGTAAAGGGATCACTTGTGATATATTTCACTTGTTCTGTATTGGCTCCTTCCTGACACAAAAAGTCCAAGTACGGATTGTAAAAAGTGGAAAAACATATAACCAAACCTGCAGCTAAATTCAGATAAGAGATTTGAGCGATTCAGTTGGAATGAACCTGTAATGAGACACAAAGGATTCATCTGCAGTGAGAGAGAGAGAGCAGCATCTGAAAAACTGTACATAACACTGTTCAAACAGGATGGCTGGCACTATCCAGGTGGTTGGGGTGGATCAAACCATCCCTGTGAATAGGGAATCCCAGCACTTCCTGAGAAACACGATCTCGAACTCATGTACAAATACATTCCCACATTGTATCATGCTGAAAGACAGGGAAAAAAGGAATCTCTTATCTGGAGGAGCAAAGCCTTATTATTCATGAGGAATTAATACCCAATAACGAGATGTATCCAGGCTCTATGCACTCTATATAGGAAATGGTGCAGGAAAACACAGTGTAACAGGAAAGGAACAAACCTGATCTGTTGATGGTGTCATCGAACTCCACACTGGTGGAGTGCCCATTGTTAAGGATGATTTTAGCAGAAGCTGGATCGTAATTGGGATTTAGAGGACGGAGGGAGGGATCATACTTGGTTTCCTCAGTTTTGATGTCTATGGGTGACTGACGGTCTCCATTAGCAACAGGAAAAACCTCCTTCCAGTGGGCAGGCCCTGCAACGCATTGGAGGAGAAGTCTAAATTGATGACAGCGTCCTCATTCTTATGAAAGAAAACTCTGCTTGATTTGTTCTCATTTGTATCTTTTAAATTCAAAAAGAATCAATCATGAAAACACAGATCAAAATACACAGCTACTTTAGCTGTATCACATTGCAACAACAGCTCTCAGGACCCCTTCATGTACCTTGTATGTACCCTTGAACAAGGCCACATGCAGTATATAGATACTTATTCACAGTTGAGACTCAACTATGCACAAGACACATACAACAAATGCTCATTCAAATCAAGCATCCTGTATCCAACAGAAGCTATGCCCCAATAAATTTCTGACATGCCATTTTTGCCTATTATCACGTCTCATCATGCCTTTAAGGATTACCTCTTTTCTACCCAAATCCTTGCATTAAGGATTTTTTTTATACCTTAGTCATTTGCTTCAAAAGACCTGAGAACACATCTTTTACTGACTATGCTGAATGAGGTAGGGAGATATCAAAAAAGGTAAAAAAACTGAGTGGTTCACAGGCTCTTCCGGAGCCTGATGGCAGTGCCTGTAACCTAAGCACTGCTGCACCACCGGTCACCTCCAACTCTGCACACCAGCTGTCACAACAAAACAGAGACTGTCACCCTCTAATCACAAAGTCTATACACCCACACCCACACCCACACACACTAGTGTAGCACTAACAAAATCCAAGAACAGGAACACTTAGGACAGTGGTTCTTGCACTAGGTTTGCATTTCTACTACCTCTTGCTAAAAAATGAAAATAGATCTTCCAGACACGCACTTGCAGTACCATTATCAGAGTTAGGTAGAAACTGAAGGACTAAAGAAGCTGTTAATCAATACCAGTGATCTCAAGTTAACCTTCCTCCCTCCATGCAAGCTAAGCCAAATGTAAGCTGAAAAGCTAATAAATCAATAATATGGATATGAGAAAATGGCAAATGTAATTCTAAAACAGTAAGAAAGGCTTCATTGATGAGATGAGTGAGTTATCTGTTATCTACTAAACATCAAAGTTCTCAATAAGAATATATATTCATTTTCTGACCATACCTAGGTAAATAGGCCAAAGAAGAAAATATGAACAATAAGTTGCTTTGGGAATATGCTCAGTAAGTAAAGATAGAAAACAAAGTTTAGAATGGAAAAGAGGATAAAGTAAGGGGAAAGAGGAAAGGGAAAAAGAGAAAGGGGAAAGGGGAAAGTCTGCAGGGCAAATGATCTTTCAGTATTAATAAATGCATAGCACTCCAGGCTTATAATGGATACAAAGCATAATAAATCAACTGAGACTAGATATAAGAAAACCTTAACACAAGCATGAGAATCTAATCTTACAAAATCTGCGTCACTGGAAATCTTTGTAACTCCCTATACTGAAGATAACTGATCTCAGTGTAAAAATTAGCCTATTGGTTTGGGTCTTTTTTAGATAGCTTAGCACTTAAAAAAACATACTGACAAAAAAAAGATTAAAATGTATGACACCATGATTAACAGCCTAACATCAAAACTTGTTAGATATTTTTCTTTCCTCGACTTCAATAGAAGTAAACACAGCTGAGAATCTCACAGGTGCTAAAGGGGCCCCAACAGTAAATCAGGGAAGGGGAGCGCTCGCAGTGCCGTAGGGCAGCAGCTTGCACAGCCACCTGGGCAGAGGCTGATTCTCCTCTGAAGATGGAAGAGAGAAGGAGAACCTGTAAAGAACAGTCTAAGACTTTAAACCTCAGGCAGAACAAAAGCAACGGTCTTTCGTCTTGAATTTGTTAAAAAGTCCTTTTGTTAATGACTGCATTAACTAAATGCATTAAGGAAATCACTTCTAAGGCAGAAGATAAAAAAAATCCTACTGGTTTGAAATATAAAACTGTTTAAACCTAATTTTTCTCACTTCACAAATGGTCATCAAAGCTATCCAATATTTTAATTACGTACAGTTTAGCATATCTTTAATTGTATTTAGATCCTATCACCCTGTAGTTAAAGATGCAACGCAAAGTTTTATTCATACAAACCACCACTCTGTCATTTACACCTAACTACTGTGTTTTGGGATGCTTAAAGAAAGCTTATTGCTACTTAATTTTAATGTTTCCAATATTACCTAAATGAGAAAAGGCAAAATATATTTATATGCTTAACTACTTGGTCTTATTGCTCTAACTCCAAAATAACTACAGTTATTGTACATTACATAATATGAAAGAATTGCATTCAGAAATAATACGAAGGTGCCTAAAAGAGGACCCAAGGCTGTGTTTCTATCATTAGCTAATTATTTTACAGTAAACTTCATTTCTAAAAAGACATTGTAGTTCTTCTTGTACTTGTTCTTGGCTCAGATGACCAAAATACTGTTTTGCTATGGTGATTAGACTTCTGTGAGTAAACAAGTCTACCAGAAATCTCACCTTTCAAAATATACAGAAAAATATCAAGAAACTTCAGCTCATTTTGTACCACCAGGCCATATCAAGCAGTATTCCTTACTAGATGATCTACAGCAATCTATTCTTATACTCTTGCCACTCTAGGAACACTGTAACTCAATTCATTACTGCAGACCCTACCCCACCACAACCTTTGGATATGACTGCTGAAAAAAGTCATTACAGTGGGAAGAAATGCTCAAATGCACATCATACAATCGGATTTAAGCAATGGGATCTCCAGGGTGAAAATTTCTTCTGAATTCGGACCTGAACTAGATGCCTCCATATTAACATAATGTACACTTTAGTTTTATAAATATGTACTTTAAGACATATCCAGAGACATATAACTCACTATTCACGTCCCTTCATTTTTTTCATTTAACAAAGGAAAGTGATTAATATACCGATTTTTGAACTTAAGAAATGCTCTCTTGTTATTGGGAAAGTGTTCTGTTGCTAGAGGCGATTACCTACTAGCTCTTAACAATCAAAGCCATTATGACCAAGATTTATGACAAAAATTCAAACTATTCTCTCTGAACATTTCATGCCTTTATTTCGGACACAGCGTTACCCAATGCAATGCACACCTTTTAGGTCAGACCACTGCTGCATATACCATTCACCAGCACTGCACAAATCCAGTTCATGACACAGATCTCATAATGAAGGTTGTTAGGAATTTGCCAGGAAATGGAACTTATTGTAGCACCTGACAAAGTTGTGTTTTTATCCAACTGCAGTTAAAGATCATGAATTTCATCAAAAGGATAGACTAACTTGAGACAAGCCCAGGCAAGACACTGCAGGACACAGCTCAGTTCTAAGGAGCCTCTGTATGTCCATAAATAGAGAATGTACAGGTAAAAAGTGGATTCTTTCTTTTTTTTGAGAGTTTGCTATTACATATAGAAAGTCCATTATTTTATTATGGTCTGACCTCGAGAGGATCACATTCTTATTGCCCAGTTTATCATACACAAAGTGCTTAAATTTTTAAACTTGCGTTTCCAAGTAATTTAGTTGCATATTAGGTTACAATAAGAGTAGCTCAAATAAAAACCATTAAAAATAATAATGGTTAAAATTAAGTGCCTTTTTTTAAAGCAGCTATCAAAATGATGCAATGATTCCCAGAGAAAAAATTTATAAGGAGTTATAGTTTGACTCAAGTCTCTTAAAGGTCTTTTCCAGCCTAAATGATTCTCTATGGTTCTATGAATTATATCCCTTTTATTTATAAAATGCCTCACTGTTACAGTAGTAACTATAGCAAGAGAAATTTCTTGCAGTAAAAGACAATTCATGTAAGTATTTTCCAAATATTTCATTAAACAAATAGTAAACAGAAGGCAATTGACTTCCCACTGTGGTTCCTTCCAACCATACTCATTGTGTGATTCTGTGATTTGCCTTTTAACTGAGGGAATTCCCCAGTAAACTAAAAGGACTGTTCCTGTGAAGGGCAAAAACATTTCCCTCTTGACAGGAACCTTGAGCAGCAGTGAAAAGCATTAATGACGCCACACTGAAGCCAGTTTTCAAGATTTCAATATTATGCCTCTATAGATAAGCACCATCAAAACTGTGAGGTAAAAAAAGTGGCAAGAAAGCAAAGGTCAAGGTTTTCATAGAAATAAAATAATGCCTTGTTGCATTTCAGAAATACACGCATCAAAGCAACCAGTACGGCAAGCTACTGGTAGCAGGGAGGCTACAAGAGTGGCTTCTGTGAGAAGCCGTAGAAGCTTCCCTGCGGGGAACCCATGCTGGAGCAGTTTTTGGATAACTGCAGCCTGTGGGAAGAATTCCCACTGGAGAAGTCCATGGTGGTCTCTTCTCCATGGGAGCCCACGCTGCAGCAGAGGCAGAGTGTGAGGAGTCCTCCTGCTGAAGAAGGAGAGGCAGTGACAACGTGTGATGAACTGACTGGTCCCCCCATTCCCCGTCCCTGCGCTGCTGGGGTGGGGAGGACGTAGAGAAAATCAAGAGCGAAGCTGAGCCTGGAATAAAGGTAGGAGTGGAGGGAAGCTGTTTTAAAGATTTCGTTTTATTTTCTCATTATCCTACCCTGATTTGATAGGCAACAAATAAAACTAATTGCCCCAAGTTGAGTCTGTTCTGCCCATGACGACAAGCGGTGAGTGATGTCTTCCTGTCCTTATCTTGACCCACAAGCCTTTCAGTCTATTTTTGCTCCCCTGTCCAGTTGAGGAGGGGAGTGATAGAACTGCTCTGTCAGCTGGTGTCCAGCCAGGGTCAATCACCAAAACTTTTAATTCTGTCTATAACAGTGGGCCCATGTCTTATACACAGATATACCATATAGGCAGACACGTTTATGTAATATTTGACAGTTTACTTTATGCATGCAATGATTTATGTTGCGACTACTGCAAGTAACAAATGCAGAACTCAGAGGGAACAGAGATGTCTTTTCAACTCTGCAGGCAGTCAACTATAGATATAAGTGCACCAGATTTAACTAATTTCATTTTGTTTCTGCTTCATGAGTTGCAAAAGTTAGTTTCAGAGAACCTATTTTATGCCTCTCTCCTTTAGTCTCCTGTGAGAGGCAGAGGAAAGGGGGTGGACTGATGAAGAATTACCCACCTCACAGCTGCTGGGGGCTCCAAAAAAGGAGAGCGTGAAAGGCAAACTCCATCTCAAATACACCATCAGCCAGTAAACAGAGTTTTATAGGAGAAATGGGGCCTCAAGCAAGGTCCAGGGCCACCCCTATAAAAACTCTGTTGGTCTCCCCTCTCTAGAAGCTGAGAATAGCAAACAAGGAGAGATAGGATAAGGGAGGGAGAGTGGGCTTCTTATCTGGACAGTGCAGGTGAAGCTCACAGCATGGAAACACATGGAGAAACAAATTTGAAAAACAAGACCCATTTACGTCTTCAGGGGAGGGGTAGAGTAGACTGCACAACAGCAGATAACACACCTAATCATTGCAACATCACTGTGATCCACCAACACCCAGTTTTTCAGGAAAAGTACATCCATCCAGAAAAGATGGAACAAGAAGGCCAGAAAGGAAAGGTAGTACTTGCACAAACAATATTCCAAACTCTGCATATTCTTACAGGCATTAGTATGTGCAAATATATAGCTGTCTCCTTTTACTGTCATGGTATCTTTTCTCTGTGTACAGACAATACAAGTTATTCCATGTATTTTGTCAGAACCGAGCCTCCAATTTACAAAATCACTTCCACTTCTACTTGCAGGACTTGTGAGACCGTCTGCACACAGCAATAGCGTTTGCATGACTTAAAATGCAAACCAGAACAAAGTCTTTAAGCCTGCTGATGAGCACATCTTGGGACTTCAAAGACCGGCAAGATTAAGGAAACCATGGAACAACTAAAATCCAAAAGCATCTCCTCTTAGGTGCATAGTTATACATTTAAATGACCAATTCCAGTAACCAGGATTTCCCACCGTGTAACAGAAGCAGAAGACAGATGGAATCTGAAAGGTACTGCCGATACAGCAGCTCCGATCAGTGTGACTGCAGTCTATGTGCACACGCAACTGTTCAGCCACACGAGCAAACGAAATCGCGACCGGGAATGCGACAGACCCGACTGGAGCCAAGCCCCGGCCCGACTCTGCAGGCGGTGCTTCACGCACGGACACTTCTCTCAGCCGCCTGCCTTGCAGAATGCCAAGCCAAAACTCTACTCGCTCTCACGCTGCACAGCCTCGACAGCATTTCGGCTCATCCCGCTTTCCCGCGGGCGCGGGAGCTGCCGAGCTCGGCGGCAGGAGATGCCCTCGGGGGGACACCCCTGACTCCCCGCCCGCCGCCCCCCTACCGTTGTGCTCGTCGTATCCCCAGTGCAGCATCGCTCTGCTCTCCTGCCGGCACAGCACGGACGGGACGAGATGGGACGG
>JAYRBT010000082.1:125291703-125321243 GCA_036023395.1 Myiotriccus ornatus | reverse complement strand
GAAATATAATTCCTTTAAAGTGAGACACCAGGATTATACTATAGACTTAAAAATTTTTGCCATACATATATATATATGCTAACTTATTTTCATGTTACCAATCGCAGTCATAGAAGTTAAAAAGCCATGTAAATATATATCTTCTTTCTTTGAGAAAATCTTCAAAAAAATATTTGCCTTACCCTGCTTCTGGATAAAAAGGACTAAATTATGCTTTATCCATTATCTACACCTTAACTGTTGCTTTAATTTTATTTCCAAGAGGCACACAATTAATTTAAAAGGATATTGGTGGTTTGTAGAATCATCCATGACATTCTTGATACTTTGCTGAAGCCACAGTTTCTGCTGATCCAATTCTTTCTCTTTTAGCTCAAGATCTTCAATTTCAGCTTCCAGATACCTCAGCCTGTCTATGACTTCTTTTGTATTGCAGCCAGCACCTACTCCTCTTAAAAAGGTAAAAGGGCTCATGAAACCACAAGTGAAAATCTAAAGCAAACACACAATGATAATTTCTTAAGACTATTTTCAACATTTTTAAAATCTACTAATATTCAATATGAAGGAAATGAGCATTTGTGGTGTCATATCTAGTCAGAAGTGGAAAGAGGCAATTTTTGTTGCTCCAAAGCATGTGAAAATTTTGCAGAATTGACATGGCTTACTTCCACTGAATGCTGTTTTTTGACTTCTTCTCAATGAGATCAATCCCCTCCAAAACATTGGTGATATCATAGATCCTTCTCTTCTGCCTCACAGCAAGCGTATCAGCAGCCTGTCAAGAGAACAACAAGTATCAGCAACTTGCATGCTGCGGGAAAAGACAGTTAAGCCACTCCCTTGGAAAAATGCCATGTAATGTCATTCTGAAGGGAGAAGTTTCACTCTTCAAGAGTCAGATATTCCATCACTAATTTTAAAGGTCAGCCCCTGCAGGTAGCGCTTGCAAACCACATGGAGGGGTCACCTTGCTGAAGGCCAGCAGGCCATCCCTGGACAGGAGGGGATGTTCACGTGGGTTGCCAAGACCGTGTTCAGTATCTGGAGCATGCGCTGTTCAGCTGCATGGAGGAGCTTGCAGTGCTCTTTCTGGAAGGTAGGAAAAAGTAGGGAAGGCAGACAGCAACACCCTGCATTGGGGCAAGCCTCTGAAGCCAAGCACATGCTAAGTTTATCATCCCTTTTGCTGACAACAAGTACTGAAGCTTTTGTTTGGCTTCAGCGGTGCTGGGATACAAATCAACAGGGTTGTAATTTCACAAAGTGGCCAAAGGAGAGCTGCAGTACTTCAGGCTATCACTGTCCTGCACGAATCCACCTCCCAGTGTACAAGGGCTCACTAACTCAGCATCACCCTGAACACCACAAGCAGTAGCACAGGCCCCAGGACCCTGGCACAGCTCACAGGGATGTCCCACTGACACTCAGCTATCTGTACAGTGAGTCTGAGGGCTGTCACAGCTCACCTCTCAGAGCAAAGCAGAGCATCAGGCAGAGGAAACTCTGCTTCATGCCTTATCTCTCTCCATGGTGCCTTTTATGTATCTGATGTAAAGAGTTAAGATAAAATAAGCAAACTTGAGCCTTCCACACCCTCAGATCTTTGATGCTGAAAAGCAGCTCAAGTTCAAAGAACATTAGCTAAAAGAGAAAGCAAAGAGGAGTCTGACTGTAGCTACTCGGGACACTTAGATACAACGATTACAAGGGATTATACGTATTAAAAACAAATTAGAAGAATAATAAAGAGAAGGATAGGTGGCAAAGACTTCTGAATCCCAAATTACAACTAATGCATAAGATAAACTAATTTTCACTATAGGAACATAATGTTTTATTTCATTTTTTTCAGCAATCTATTAAATTAATGGTTTTTGTAAGCATGTATGTTTGAGAGACAAATCCACAAATCCATTTGCTTAGTAGTACAGGGTGTTTTTTTTCATTTTTCTACTTAAGTAAAACTGAAAGGACAAAATGAAAGAATGGAGATTTTAAAAAATACTCTTATAGGTATGAAATATAAACACTGTTCCTTCTCCTTGACAGTGATGTGCCCACTAAACAGTGTTTCTACTGATGCCCTTAGCAACATTCATCTTTCATATGGTCTGCTGCAACAGTCTGTTAAAATCTTTTCTAATCTAACAAAATACATGCAAATACATAAAAAGTGCACAGTTCAGTTCTCCCCAAGGAAGCAGGCTCCTCAATCACTTGTACCAGCAGTACGCACCTGCTACCTTAACCTGCTATTTTTGCTGCATACATACACACTGCTTGCAAGGACTGCAAGAGAACCTTAAGAATCCAGAAAGTCACAAAACTGATGCCACCTGCACGTTGTTTAATCAGCACCTCATATACCTCACAGTCTTCAGAGCACGATTTTTACAAGCTGTTTACATTTTTCAGTGCAACAAATGAACAACACACACTCGAACAGCTGCTATGCAACTTTCTGCTCTCTTCCCATTGCTCTACATACTGACCGAGAACTTAGTCTACTGCTCCTAGTTTGAACAATGAAAAACCTGCTCTGCAGACAGATTTAACTGCCTCTTGAAATTTTCTCAAAGGTCTGTCTACAAAATGTAAATGCTTTACTAATCTTAATGTATTTTCAAGATGTGCTGGTAGTAAAAAATACCAATGTACATAAATTTGTAGCTATGATACCAAAGCTTAAGACTTCAAATAAAAGTCACTAATTTTGAGTACCCAATTCCAGATGATTCAAAGTTGGAGTAACTGTTCTACTCTAAATGCTATTGCATTTTGTATGCCCAAAGCACAGCTCCATTAACACCAGCAGCAGAAATTTACCACTGCTGCAAACCAAGCTCCAGAACCCCAGGACAGGGATTCATTTCATAAGAAAATGAAGGACACAGTTACACATGTATTTAGTGTGACCTGCCCTGTACATAATTCAATCACTGCTACAAAGTTCAACTACTTACAACAACAATTTCAACAAAGCAGCTGGGGCCAGTTCCCAAACTGGGAAGTTTAATCCAGCCATTCACTACCTTTCTGGTGCTGGTCTTGTAATCTAATGATCTTCTGAAAATTTAATGGGCTGATTCACAGATATTCTAAAATAAAATGTAAAGTTCCTCTTTGACATTCTAGCAGTTATCAGTGCGACACCTTCTGGTAGGTACATGGGTCAGAAATTAAGTTCAGTCTTTCACACAAACTGCACACTAGTAACTTCAATAATTAAAAGAGACAAATCTCCTGTTGTCAAAAACACTGTTAAAACATCATTTCTCAACCTATGTAAAGACAGAGACATCTACAACAGCCCTGCTAACATGGCTGGACGTAGCTTCCACATTCTTTCCTCCGAATCATTTGTATTTGAAGTTCCTTCATAAAATCTTCTTAATGTAAAGCTGCTGAACTCTAGTAATTTCTCCTAGTATCTCCTCATACTTTGAATAGATTATGTATTCAACACAGGCACTATATGAGTGTCTCACGGAGCTGGAAGAAAAATGTATAAGCACTGGGCTTCAGTACTGTGTGCATTCAGGTCGTGCAACTCCTGGAATACAGAAACACGCTGCTCAGCAGTTTCAGCTGCAGGCACACAGAGACACACAAAACCGTGCCCAGAAATAAAACAACCAGCCAGAAAAAGGGCAATTGAGAGTTTGTGCCCTCACACAACTTCGCTCTCTGGGAACTGACAAAAGGCTGCGTGAATCATCAGCTGCAAATTCGCTGTGTTAACGTCAGAAGAGCGGAGGAATTCGATAGAGCACCAAGGCAGAGTGATTACTGAGAAGCTTAACAAAGCACTAGGGCAGCAATGATTGCTTGCTCTCCAAGCGTCAAAGGAAAGAGGTCCTGCATCTTCTGCACTGTGCCACTAGCAGATGACATTTTCTCCCCAAGAAGGCTGACAACAGTTTGGTGGGAGTTTTAAATTGAATGGTGTTCTTGTCAACCTGCATGTAAAAGTACTAAATATCACTGCATGCATAAAGATTAACGGAATGTAAAATCTAATGGATTTTTTCTTCTGTGGAGTAGGGCAAGTGTAAGGAAGTTGTTATTTACACCTGTTCAATACACTTCTAAAAAGAAGTAGATCTTAGAATACCTGATGGTTTTGCACTGATGATCAGGAAGGCTACTTAACCATCACTATAGGAGGGATGGCATTCTGCTAGAAACAAAGCCCATTTAAGAAATCAAGGCAGAAGCAATTGTATGCTATGAACTGAAAGAATACATGATATTTTGGGCTTCATTTCAGGTGGTTTATCCCTTATTCACTCACCTTTCTCTTTTTCTCTCTTCCCTGCAATTCATGGGTTGCTGCAGATAGGAACTTTGTTTTCTTTCTTTTCTATCTCATCCCTTAATGTTTAAGTTTAATCCCATAAATAGATTTTTTATACAGGGTTATTCAGCAACAGTTACATCATTATTCTAGAATAGCTGTTTGATTGTAAACACTGTAAAATTCAGACTTCAAGTAAAGAAAATTCTCACTTTCACTCCCACAATTTGTCAGATGTTACCAGAGAAGTGTCCAGCACTAAAACATTTCCAAAGTGTCCTCTTCCAGACCAATAAACTGTAATTATAGATATATTCTAAGATCACCAGAAAATATCCCAGAAACAGATTTTTCTTCTCAATTGCTAAATCATAAAGCTGGAAGCACACTTGTTTCCAAATTACATTTTCTTTCTAATGGTGGTTTTGCTACAGAAATACTAATCAGCATCACATCAGATGGTCAGTACCCATCAGCAGGGAGACACCTGAGGGTGTTCACTGCATAAATCATTTCCTGGAACACTCTGTTCCATTTCAAGACTGGCCTGTTGTTCTTCAGTTCCCTGAGCACACTAACATAACACACACATGCCTCCTGCTTTTCATTTTTCCTTAGATATGCAGTTTATTTATGAGAAAACCGTTTACAGAAATATATGTTCTGACTCAGTGTTTATGGAAGTACCAACGGTTTATGCACTGCAGTTTGTATTTACTTCCAACAAAGTAAATTCAGAAACCAGTCTCCAGTAGGCCTTGAGCAGAAATGCCTGTGACTGGTTGCAGTGCCACTAACCTATTCCCTCCAAGTAGGTACCTTTCTCACTAAAGAGAACCAGAAATACTATTCCTTCCCGCTACATAGCCCAACTTTATTGTTCAAATCAATCCTTTTTTGCACTTCAAGGCCAAGCTTTTTGGCCTGATGTATTACAAACTGAGTATGTATTGCTTCTCAGACTGACCTGGAACATCTCTCAGCACATGACAGACAATAAAGTAAGCTGCACGACAATCCCCGAGATGGGGACAGCTTAGTTCTTTTTTACCTAAAAACGAGGCAGTTAAATACTAAGGAGCTAATCAACTTGTCTGGACCACAGCATAACTAAAGGAAGAATATAAAACCTATCAGTGTCCTTTCTTATTCACCCTGAAGTCTCACTAGCCACAGCAGCATCACTGAAGTGCTACCCCTCTGAACATGGATGCACAAAAAAACTCCGAGAACACCAGTCACCTCCCAGGGCCCATTAAGAGTAATTAACAAATAGGTCAGTTTCCCAGAAAGCACTTCAAGTAACCAAAGCACCAAGACAGCCTCTTACTGCACTTTGCTGAACTCCTCAGCAGTTTGCTGATGACCTTAACCAGGCATGTTTACGCTGCACACCCCGACAGCCCGAAGGGCCAGCACGGCAGCACGCTCCAGGGAACTTGCACGCAGGACACAACGCCAAGGATCCCTTCTGCAACAGAGCGACCTCCCAGCACAAGGACCTGGCCAAGGCAGGCTGGTCCCAGGGCATCACTGGGAAGATGTTCCAGTTGCTGCGGCCCAATGCCCTCATGCCTCGGAGGTGGTGGGCTGGCTGCAGAGGGGCGTGATGATGATTTGCCACCCACCCTGCCAATTCAGCATCTTTCATACACATATAGTAAAAAGTAATAAGAAGGGAATGGTCTGGTTTTCGACATTGTTTTCTCTTGCTAAGAGGACATAAAAAGCGGCAGGCGAGAAACAGGTTTAAAGAGCAACCTGTACACTGAGTCAGTGCAGAAAGCAATGCAGGACAATAAAAACCCCATAGAATCATTAGGGTTGGAAGGGACCTCTGGAGAACATCTAGTCCAACTCCCCAACAAGGGTCACCTAGGGCAGGTTACACAGGAATCCAGGCGGGTTTGGAAAGTCTCTAGAGGAGACTCCACGACCGCCCTGGGCAGCCTGTTCCAGTGCTCTGCCACCTTCAGTGTGAAGTTCTTTCTCGTGCTGAGGTGAAGCTTCTTGTGTTTTAGTTTATGGTCACTGCTCCTCGTCCTGTCTCTGAGCACCACCGAAAAGAGTCTTACACCATCCTCTTGGCACCCTGCCTTTAAAATATTTATATTGCAATGATGAATTTGCTCTCAAGTCTTCCCTTCTCCAGACTAAGTAGGCCCAGCTCCCGCAGGCTCTCCTGATAAGAGAGATGTTCCAGACCCTCAGCATCTCTGGGGCCCTCCGCTGGACCCGCTCCAGTAGCTCCTTCTCCTTCTTGTACAGAGGAGCCAAGAACTGGACACAGTGAATAAAACCACCCTGAATAAGTTATATTTAATGCACGGTACCCATTATACCCTACTGATAAAAAGTCGGAACGCGTATTTTAGCCGACCGCGGGGGCTGTCAGCCTCCTCCGGGATCCCTCAGCCCGTCGCTGGCCGGCGGAGGCCCCGGCGTGGAGGGCGCGGGCGGCCCGGCCCGGCCCCCGCGCTGCGCCGCCCTCCCCGCAGCGCGGCGGGTTCCCGGAGCCGGCCGGGCCCGGCGGTGCCGCGGGCGCGTCCCCCCCGCCCTCGCACCGCTTTGAGGTCCAGCACGCCGTCCTTGGCCTCCTGCAGCAGCGACACGAACTTGGTGGTCAGCAGCCCCAGGCTCTTCTCGTGGCGGCTGCTGCCGCCGCCCGCCTCGGGCGCCGCGGCCATGCCGCCCGCGGGGCCACGTGTCGCCTCCCCGCAACGGCCCGCGCGGCGAGCGCGGCCCCGGCGCAGCGCGGAGCGGGGGCGGGCCCGCAGGAAGTGACGCCGCCGCCGTTGCCGGGACAGCGGCGTGTTTGGGCCGCGGGGGCGAGCGGGCCGGAGAGTGTCCTCCCCGCGCACTCAGAGGTCGCTGGCCCGGCTTTCGCTCGGGCTCCCCCGGGACGGGTGGCGCAGGCCCGGAGTCCGCCTCAGGACGGGATGGGGCGTCGGCAGCCGGCCCGAGTGCCAGATGCGCCTGCCTGTCCCCGGCACGACAGCTCCGTGTCGCTCACCTCACCGCTTGCATGTGACGTAACAGCGCTTAGGTTAATTGTAAACTGTGTTCTCCCATCTCCCGAGGCCAAGACAGGATGCGCTGATGGTCTGGCGAGAAGCACGGGGAATTTCGGATGCTTACCCAGTCCCTTGCACTCGTGTCTAAATACACTCGGCCTTAACCTTCCTGCAGGTACACCTCTTTCCCTCAGTAAAAAAGTAGATACAAAGTAGAGAAGCTGTGAAAGTCCACACTGCATAAGAATTCAAGGGATGCACTTCAAGGGAGAAATGCTGCCGGGAGAAGACCCTCAGGTACCACCACAGGAGGCAGTGGAGCACATCACGCGGGGGTGCTGTGTCACACAGGGCCTGGACCTGCACAGGTAACTGCATGTGCAGGGCAGTGTGGGTATGTATAGGAGCGCGCAGTTACACACACTCTCTGCACCTGGAATCACAGTCCCCCCCGTACCAAGTAACAGGAATTTCCTGATAGATTACATACTCAATGTTGATTAAAACAGATTCATTATATTGTCAGGAAATGAAAAAAAAATCTAATGATGGAGTCAATTTTAAATTGTCATGATTAATGCACAAGAGCTTGCTTTGCATCTGCCAAGGTCAGAGTTTCCTTTTTGTTTATTTATTAATTGATACCTTACAGTAACATCAGGTTGAAATTCATCCTCATGAATAGGTAAATTTGGCACAGTTTTCACCTGCAACCTTTCGAAGGTAGAAATCATTTAAATGCTTATTATAAAGCTCTAAGGGAGCCATGTAAGCTTAAAGAGGGAAATGATGCCAGAGTTAGCCCTAAGAAAAACAAGCATTCCAAGCAGTACTAACACGGGCACCTACCCAAGTATTGCACTACGAGATTTCTGAGCCAAGAGCAAGAAATAGAAAGAATTTATGCTAAAAATTGTAACAACTCCCTCTGATGAAATCAGAAAATGAGTTTCAGAACAAAAATTTTGGAGTAAAAACTCAGAGATACTAGTGCACTAAATCAGGGTAAGAGTAAGTTCTTTCAACTTTATGGTCCATTCTAATTACTCAATTACTTCACCCAAAGTGTAGCTTGGTCAAATAATAAGCAAAGAAAAAAGAAGTGCTCCAGGAATCACCAATAAACATGACAGAAAAACACTCTCAAGTGGTTCAACTTTTCTGCACCAGTGATATCCATGAAAATACTATAGAACGGTTTTCCAAGTGAGTATTTCCTCACATACTGTGGATTCTGAAGCAGTGTGTAGAGCAGAGAATAAGAAATAATTTTCTTCTGCCTTTAGAGAACTGATATATTGGTATCAGGGAATCAAGAGATCACCTAGCAGATCAAGGATTCTGCTAGAAGAATAAATCAGGCTAATTTGAAACTTCACAGCAAAATTTACTAGACTTTCATTAACACAACTGGTTAATTAGAGTTGGTCCTTACACCTTGCTAACCATTGCCGCAACATATTAATTTTTACATATCAGCCATTATCAACCAATAGCACAGATTCCAAGCAAACAGTCCTGAACAGCTCTATCCTATCTGAGCTGGGAGTACCACAGTGCAGATGCCTCACCATGGGTGCTGATGGCTTGTTCAAGGTGTTCTCATGGGTCAGGTGTGGGAACTCCAGATGCAAGGAGCCAGAGCTGAAGCAGGTGCCTGCTTTCTGTCCCCTCCCACAAATTTGGCAGTTTACCCTTTTATAATCTCTAGACAATTCCCAGCCCTCCACCCCTGTGGAGTGGGTGTTGTTTTCCCAGGCCGTTGCAGGCACCTCATTCAGTTGTTGGACTGCCTTTTATTTTGCTTTACTGCTGCTTCCATTCTTAAAACAAAAGTAGTCTGTTCCCAGTTCTCAAGGCTGTGCTTTGTCCAAGACCAGTCACTGACCATCAGCAAGTTGTTTTTGCTGCTGTGGCCTCTACTTTCAACTTATGCTCGTATTTTCAAGGCCTTTGTTACATCCCACACTTAAGCTGCACCTCATAACAAGAGGCAGCTGATATCAAGCTCTGGTTCATACAACAAGCTTTCACTAACACGTTGATAACAAGTCCAGAGGACCTCACAGCCAAAGGCCAGGGTCTGTTACTAGCACTAAGTACTTTTACAGGGCTGCTGGGCACAAAAATGCACATACAGACACACCGTGTCAGTGCTCTGATGCCTGGGTTCTGAATGAGCTGGTTAAGTCGGCTTAGTAGCTTCTATTGTTGGAGCAACAGGACTCTGCTTCAGCTACTGTGAGGTGCAAGGTGGGAAGAAATAGCTCCCCCTGGTGTGCCAAAAAGTACCTGATTTTACTACTCGCTGTATTATGTGCAGCACAAAATACTTCTGAGTACAGTGTAGTTCAGTAACAGTTTAGGATCTTCTGAGAACAAGCAAATCAAGAAATGCCTAAGTGCAGTGGTCATGGTAAAGCCTCCATCATGAATGAAGTGTAACAATATACTAACATAAGGCTTACAATTTGCTTCCATAAGAAGCTGTTAGGTCATTATCTCCTATTTTTCAAAAGCCTGGTGGGAAGCCTATTGATGTAGAGAAAACCAAACTATGCTGCCAAAAGAGGCACTCTAAGTTGCAGCAGTCTTGCATTCTTTAGCAGTGGCAGATTAAACTTGTTTACAGATACAAGAAAGATGGAGAGAGTCTATTTCTCATGTAGTGACAGAAAATGGAGGAATGGTTTTAAATTGAGTGTAGTTTTAAATTAGGTGTCAGAAAAAAATTCCTTACTGTGAGGGTGGTGAGGCATTAGAACAGGTTGCCCCGAGAAGCTGTGGATGCCCCATCCCTGGAAGTGTTCCAGGCCAGGCTGGATGAAGCTCTAAGCAACCTGATTCAGTGGAAGATTCCCTGTTCATGGCAGGGGGGTTGGAACTAGATGATCTTGACGGTCCTTTCCAACCCAAGCCATTCTGTGATTCAACATTCTTGGATCTCTCATTACAAGATTCTTTACCCCAGTGAAGCAAAACTTCAAGCTCTTGGCTTAGAACTTTACAACTTTCTTTTCTCTTATTAAACATGAAAATTCCTAATTTGATATGATGCTTTTCATCTATACCTGCTTTGATCCATTTTGTCAGCCTAAGTTAGAAATAACTATTTATTATGGATATAACATGAAGACATTTGTGTCTGATCCCTGAACCATCAAAATATACAACAGACTTAATTCTTTAGAAAACAAGTAAAAGTGCATTGTAGTGTATGAAATTGCTTAAGCTTGTGTAATACATGTTTTTAGAGTAAATATTAATAATCTTCAAAGATCTTGTTGAATATCATTCAGTGCATGTGCAAGCAGTCGTATTTTATTTTCCATGGCTTTTTTATTGTTTGCCATTTCCTGCAGAAGCTCCCGCATTTCTTCTTCAACAGAGTAAACCTGAAAGAGCGCACAGAGATCAAAGAAAATTCTTGCTTTTCTTAATACACCTAACCCCATAAAATCTTGGCAATTTTTAACACTGAAAAGCAATGCAAGAGTTATAGGCTTAGGTTTAAATATGCAATGCACTACTCTTGACATTGGATGCAGTAGCAGAATTTGGCTTTGAAAAAGGTATTAACCTGCTAGGAGATAGAAAGTAATGTATGAAAACCAGAAAACTTACTACAGAGAAAAAGCACCAGTTGTCATAACAAGGAATAATGCAGTATATGACAGGAACAGTAACTGCTAACACTGGCACAGATCAGTTAAAAGGATTATCTGGCTTAATCATCATTACTCCTGCTTGTATAGATAAGGAAATGCTATATTTTTAACAGCTACAAAGCATGGAGCTTTACTTTTCTGGAATACCAGTTCTAGAGATTTTCTTGCTGTGCAAAGATTGAGCACCAGACCAGGGCTGTTTCCATTCAGAGATCAGGCTGATAAACAAGAAACTTTCAAGCATCGCTGTTGTAGTGCCTGTAGAATAAAAATGCAAATACAATAAACATATACATTTAGTATTAAAATTACCTTTTCATTTGCTGCTTCAATTTGTTTTTCCTTTTCATTTGCCAGCTGCAAGAGTTCTTCCTGATGTGCTGCCACCATTGACTCAAGTTTTTTTCTAAAAGCATTATCCATTTCATGAAGCTTTTCCACAGCAATCCTAAAAACGATTTTTTAAAAAAGAGATCATGCTCCTGCAAACAACTGAAGTATTTTGCTTTGTCCAATTCTGCCTTTGATAAGGTTTTAAAAATACAGGCACAATTATATCATCATCAGATGTCCTGTTTTCTCAAGTACGTGTTCAGGTTTTATGCACTGTGTTCAGGGCTTCTGGCATTCCTCTTAGCAGAAGCATTTAATCACTAGCAAAGAATACGAAGATTTGGGCTTGCTACTGTCAACACAGATAAGAACTCTACAATTTTTCAAATATCTACTTTTATGCTTTTGCTTCCCAAGAAGTGAATGATTGAACTGTGTGATCCTGTAAATGGCCTCTGACCCTGTCTCACCCTGTCTGCCTCACAGTAGTGAAGCATTTCCTTGACTCAAGCAAGTTCTGCCTTTAGGGGATAACTCTAAAATACGTAGGAACAAAAAGCAAGGCAAATTATTCTACTATACAATTAATTTACAACAAATTTTTGAAACAATCCAGAATTATTTAGAAGAAAAAGGTAGTTTCACTTTTGATTTTCCAACAATTCCAAAACCCAGTATTACTGACTATTTGAGGGGTTGTAAATGTGGCAGTTAGGGACATGGTTCAGTAGTGGACTTTGCAGGGATGGGTTAATTATTGGATTTGATAGATCCTAAACATCTTTTCCATCCTAAATAATTCTATGATTTATTAATATTGTTGTGGTAAGTATTGAGGATTTCTCCTCCATTTCGTACACAGTGAATGAGGTACTTTACTTTATCCTGTACAGAAATTAGTGAAAGCACTGTGGCCTCCTTGTACACCATCTATGGTTGCTTGTCTTGAACTCTGACCTGAAATTGAGTTGTTCCATGCATCCTGGTCATGAGCTGGAGGGTTGACAGGCTCATGCTCAAAGAAATCCTGATACAGACTGTGCCTCACACCCACAAACATCGTCACTGTACAACTCCAGCCAGCACGTGTGATTGCTACAGAAGAGTCTCTGTTACATAAGTGACATGGAGTTTACTCACAATGTAAATCAAAAGCATTGTGGTGGAATGGGTGTATTAAGGAGGAATGAGTGTAGGCTCTAGTCATTATCAAAGAAAATGGAAACAGAGCTAAGAAGTTTAAATGACAAATTTAAACTCTCAATTTAAGCTCTAACTGAATGCCAGTTCCATGAAATACATCACCTGTACAGTGCAAATTCCTTCTAGGCACACAGAGTTTGTAACTGGGCTCACAAGTAATTAAAAGATGTTACGCATTCTTTTGACATATAATCAAACCTTTTTGTATACTTATTAACAGTGAAGCTCTATAGTAACTGAGTATTCACAACATAAACTATTAAGGTGTTCACCTTTGAGTTTGAAGACTTTTATTTCTCTCTTCAATCAGTTTCTTCTCTTTGATATCAAAGTTTTCCTTCATTTGTTTAACCTGCACCTCCAGCTGGCTTAAGAGCTCTCCTTTACCTTGCCACCTCTTTTTCAACGCGCTGAAAATAAAATGCACATATTTACAATGACTATAAATACCACTTCTTAGGAGGGGAGAAAAAATTTTTCCATGCTTCCGTTTTTCCTCATTTCTGTGGGTTTTAATAGTAAGCAAGTAGTCTCTGAACACAGAATCACTTCAGAGCAATGTTGCATACAGTGATCCCAAAGAATTATTGCAACTTGTCTGTATCACCTGTGTGCATTCCTAATGTCATCAAGTTCTACTTCTTTTTCTTCTAGCAGTTGCTTTAATTCCTCTTTTCTTTCATTTTGCCTTTCCACTCTTTCCATTAGTTTTTCACATTCAGCAGCTTTTTCATCCAACTTTATCTGAAACAATTTCTGAGCTTCACGATTTTCTTCATGGTGTTTTCTGATTTGCTTATCTTTTTCTTGTAAGCCCTTTAGAAGATAAATATTTTAGAACACATAAACACTTAACTTTATTGTTACAATTTAAGAGTATTTCTTTAGTCTATGATGGAATAAAGCAGAGAAGGACATGTGGAAGTTTACTCTTCTGAATGTGTGAAAAACACTTAGTAAAGTGACAGCCAGTTAGTCAATCTTCATCTGAAAAAAGTCAGAGTAAAAAAACAGACAAACCACTAAACCAAATCTGAAGTTGAAAGCAAGTTAAGAAAAATGTTATTTTGAACTCCTATGCAAGAATAAACAACTTACTGAATAAAGTTGAATAAACAACTTATTCTTTTGAACAACCTCTTCTACATAGTCACTGAGTTCAATTTGTAACAGTGAGTAATGCACCTAACTTTGACTGACATAACATGGTATAAATCTTGATCAATAAGCTAAAGTCTTAAGTCTTTTAATGAATGAATGGAATTAATAGAACAAAACATAGTACCTCTGCTGCAAAAATATTGATTTACAAGAACAGAATAGAGAAAAAAACATTTACATGTTGTAAAATAAACATGAGGCAAACATTTAAAATTGTTTTTCCTTTTTCGGGAAGAATGATGCTTATCTGGGTTTCAACTCTCTCAAAATCATTTTCAAGAATAATGTGAAGAGAGGCAAAAAGAATAAAGTCTGTACATAAATATGGTTCAGTGAGAGATTCAAAGTAGCACCTCTGTACATGTATTTAGTAAAATGCTCTCTTCTGCTCTCAGTGAAATGAATTGCCACTGACAGCCTGATTGTGATTTGTGAGTTGGTAAATGAGTGCAGACCCAGCTTTCATTACAGCCTTTACAATAGCTAAAATTAAGACTTGCAGTGAAAGTTAAGCACAAAATTTCTCAGATATGGCACTTACTTCTTTTAATCTCCTAATTGTTTCTGTCTGATCATCCAGTATTTTGTTTTTAATTCTTATGGTATCACTGTCCTGTTCCTTTTGCTTTTTTAACATCTCAATCTCATTTGTTAGAACTTCAATTTTACCTTCCAGTTTTCCCCGATCTTGAGCAAGATGAGCTCCTAGACAAAACAGGATATTCACACTGCAGCGCTCATTTTATAGATGACTTCAAGATGTAGAATGTTGGGCAATGGGGTGGAGGTGAAGGTAAGAACCACCTTACAAACCAAACCATTGACTATTTTGCGCATTGGAAACAATGTAAGGATTTAATCTGTAGGTAGGTAACACTTAGGTAGCAAGTGTAGAACTGAAGGTCTCTATTTCATCCTTTGAAAATTTCTCTGAAAAAAGTCAACAGTAGTTCTTACAGATCCAGCCAATCTCAAAGAGCCCACAAGGTGGTCCTGAGTCAAATGAATAGAGAAAAATGCCCAAGTTTTTCTTCCTCCCCTCAGTATTTATTACTCAAGATATATACTGAAATTTTCACATTAGACTTATATGATAGAAAAGTAGCATTATATAACTCTATTTACAAATCCTTGTTTTCCTAGTTTCATATTTAAAAGCTCTTTGTATAACATTGTGGTATTTTGATGTTTTCAGGAAATAGATAAGGTATATCGCAACCAACTCCCACAACTGCTGTTACAGATCCCATGTGCAACAGAACATCTGTTTTTGCACATCAACTCTACAACCTGGTAAGATCAGGAAGACATCCAGAAACCTTGTCATGATTACAACTCTACTGGAGTGTTTAATTGAGAGGTAACACATTGAGCACTACCATTTTTTCTGCAAAAGAAAAAAAAACAACCCCAAAACTATTTTACCCTGTTGTGCCAGCTCCTGCCCCCATATTTTTCTTTCCATTTTTAACCCATCAATCACAGATTCCTGGGCTGTCAGCTGTGAAGTGAGTTTTCCATTTTCCTTTTTCAGAAGTTCAACTTGAACGGCCTTCTGTTTGTCCTCCTGAGTGACAGTTTCAAGTTCTTGAGTTCGGCACTGTATGAATGGACATTGGAAAAAGACAATAAGATCCTTTAAAACAAGTATTCAAAATCTCAAATCAACACTAATTGATCTCCTGGTTGGGAAAGTAATACTTATATACAGCAAATTAACTGAGAAATATTCTGCTTGCATTCAGGGTTCTATCTGCATCTCTTTCCAGTTATGAAACGTAAATTTGCTTCAAGTAGACATACTTCAATCCCAGAAAACTGTAAAGCTGATTTCCAGATAACTGCCCTAAATTATCAATGCCGTTATAAAAACCTATTTAGAATCACAAATTCACAGGTAAAAAAAAGGCAAAAGAGAAAGCAAAAATATTAAAAACCAAATCAGAAGGAAACAGACAGAACTGGGATGAACTTTCACTTCCAATTATAAGAACTTATCTTCAATTATGCAGTCTACTTTTTGTTTTACAGATTACATTATTTTATATAGGTATTTTTCAATCTTGTTCTTAGCAGTATTACTGACTGGCAGAATCCTGTTCTGTATAGCAACACACTGTAAACAGCAATGGAGGGAGAAGACTAGAAACAACTGTGCAGGGGTTGTACTACACCCAAGTTTTAGCACAAAGATGGACTGTATACATACATGGACTGAATCATACCTCCATTTAAAAGTTATGTTCCTGAGATTTTTAAAATTTATGGATAATAGAACTGTACTAGAATATTAACGTTACCATAAAGCAACTGTGCCCACAGTATTTAACATTAAAATTTTACAATTAGTAGATAATGAATAATACTGCTAATGTTATGCAACTAGGAGATATTATGCTACTAATAACTACACTGGATTATCTGTTCAATTTAATTTTTACTTCATGTACAGTGACCAGTGCAGAAGCATATTCCATTCCTTTGAATTTACAAGGGGTCAGGGTTACTAATGTAGGTTTTGTAGTTTTCACTGACCACTTGATTATATCCAAACTGCTAGTGCTCACAAGGAGTGCACTTTTGAAAACACGAATGAGTCTCGGCCAGTACTTTTCCGTATGAGGAGCAGCATTTGTTGAGAAACAGAAGTGCAAGATGCAAGAATAACGGCTGATGTGGAACACTAGGTTTTAGAGCGACAGGAAATGTGTCTTTCAGTCAATCAACCTTTTATGGAATTTACAGATGAAATATTACAAAAAAATAATATATATGTAGTTGAAGTGTTTTGAAACAAGTACCTTTAGGTTTGCTGCAGCTTCTTCATTTGATTTTGTTAATTCTGCAATCTTGGCACTCTGTTCTTCTACCATACTTGTCAGGTCTTGAATCAGACTTGCCATATCTTTTTCCCTTTGTTCAGACTCAAACAGGGCTCGTTTGTGTTTAACTAGATCAGCAGAAACATTTTCAAAACCCTCTTTTACCTAAAGTTTTGTAAGACAAGACTTGAAAAATGCTAACATTTGGAAAAAGTGTGTATACATAAACATAAGTGACATCTAAATTCCAAGTGAAGAAATAGAAATTTATCAACTGTGTATCAAATTAGTGAATATCTGAAACTGTTTTTTTACTGGTTTGTTGGTGATACTTCAACTTGAAACTGGTTCTGCCCAGCTACGTATTTGTAAAAAAAAAAAACGAACCAACAAAACAAAGCAAAAACAAACTAAGCCCAACAACAAAAAGCAAACAAAAAACCCAAGCCAAACCAACCAACCAACCAACCAAAACCCCCCCCCAAAAATACAAAAAACACAAGGGTGGATGGGAAGCAGAGCTTGGGAACTGAAAACAGTGCCTTGATTTAATTTCCTTGTTAAGATTGACATTAAAATCTTGGAAGAAGGAGTTAAAGTAAATTCGGTTTTTTTTTTCCCAGCAGAAAGATTTGAAGGGTAAAATATAAAATAATGTAAATACTAGCCAAAGAAATAAGTTCTCTAAGGAGTTTAGTAAACCAGTTTTGAATTCTGAGTTTCAAAATGCATATCCAAAATTCAATTTTGAAAAGGTAAACAATAAGGTACTTCATTATTAAATACACTGGTATATATGCAACTATAACCTTATCAAAATACGTACATCTTTACTATAATTGAATATATTCAAATAGAATGTCAACATACTTTAAAAGAAATGAGTAACACCAGACAGAAGTGACTTTTTCTACTTTCTTTTGATTAACTTCTACATATGAACAAAAATGCTGGGTTTTCTGAGTGCTGACATGGCATTTGCTGTTGATGCTCTAATCATTAATATTTCAAAGCCTACTATCAGTATTTTTGCATGAATGCTTGACCATAAGGATAAAAAAAAACCCCCAAAAACCAATAAAACACCAATAACAGAAACACCGCCAAAAATATCTCCCAAAACCCAACACACTTAAGAGAACTACAACCCCACCTAATGTGAGATTACATGTTCTCTCAATCTTACCTCTTTAAACCTTTTTGCTTCAACCGTTAAAGCTAAACGAAATTCATCTTCTAACTCTCTGTACTTCTGGTAGGACGTGTTAATTTTCTCCTGAAATTCTTTAACACACTGTTCATGCCTCTGCTCCTCTTTTGCCACTTCTTTTGACAAAGCATCTTGAAATTCAGGTCCATTTAAAGCCACTCGGGTTTCAAGTTCTTTCCTGAAGTTATCAAAAATACACTTGAGACACAAACTGCTGTTTCAATTAATTTCCTTGGTATTACTGAACAAGAATAATGATTTTCATAATAAATGTGATAAATTACTTAGTCTCACAGACATATTTCAGTCTTCTATGACAATGACACTGCCATGAGGAAAATTCTGTTGACTGGTGTTAAAACACCCAAAGGAATACCCTTATTTTTTAATTCAAACTCTTGTAGAAATTATTAAATTGCTCTTTTGCTTTTAGCTAGCATTTATTAGCTTTGCTGTCAGCAAACATCTGGAAGTGACACTGGAATCAAAGAAAAGCCTTGTACAGCCAGACACCCTCTTTTGCAGTAATTCTTTTCACCCTCACCTAATCAACAACTGTTGCTTCTCACTCAAGACTCAGAACCCGAAAAGCAGCAACAACAGGGATCTAAAGGGAGAATGCTGAAGCGAAAGTACCCTGTACTTTCAGACTATTCTTTTCACCTGCTTTAAAGCAAAAAGGCTGTCCTTCACAGTACATCTTTTGGAGATTTATGAGATAATTACTGGAAGTTCTCAAAACACAGCTATCAGATTCTTCCCATCTAAACTTGCAGCTATCTTGGTATCTGAATAGATTTACCCATGTAAAATTTAGCAAATTTAACCAGCTTATTTTATTAATAACCTTTCTGACATATTACTATACCACAGGGTACTTACTGCTTTAGTTTGTACACATATTTGATTGAATTAGATGACAGTAAAGAACGTACACTCACATATTCTCCAAAAAAAGGGTAAGTTTCAAAGAGGAAATCAGCCAGGAAGTAACTCACCCCTACACCCATAAGCAGGATATTTTTTTGAATACTTTGTTTTACTGTAGTATATGTAACTCTTCAGACAGTAATTCAGATACCATTTTATTTTTATCAGTTTTTTTCCTGGATTACAGATCAAGTATTTCAAATAAAGAGTTCAGCCATATAATAAGACATACCTTTGCTCTTGCTCTCTTAATACAAGCAGTTCATGTAGTTGTTTTACCTTCTCCTTCTGTTGTCGGAAGGATATTCGAAGTAACTGTACTTCTCTTTCATTTGCTGATGCTTTAAGCTCTGCTTCTTGCACTTGTTTCATCTGTGTGGAATTCATAAAGACAAGAACAAGATTTTTTTTAACCTGCAGTCTTCATGTCTTATCCTGGAATACAAAGGAACAGGTGCTTTATAAGTTTTGTTGTTTGTTTCTTTTTGGCTTGGGGTTTATTTTTTTTTTCTTAATATATTTTATTTCACTTGCAGAAATTTAAGACAAATGTTTAAAATTAAGTCTTAGCTTAACTTACCACAACACACAAAAATCAATGTTCATAAAGAAACAAAGGCATTTACCTAATTTATAAAAAAACCTGAAAGTGTCCTGCAGAAGTGGAAGAAATGCACTGGCAGAATTATTTCCTCAATTATAAAACAATATGAGAGTTGATTAGTTTCAAACAAAACATTTTTAGATGTATTCAACATAACCTTTTTTAACATTCCACTTATAAAAACCTCTTTTTTATTTGTACAGTTTGAACACAGCTGCTTCCTAATGATTTTACAAAAAATGGAAAATCAATGTAAACTCCAGATGGCATACTCCTCTTTTTCCATTTGATCCAAGCTTTTATGAGTAATTACATTTCATAAGCTTAAGCCTTTTATATACAAAGCTCCCTTTCCTGATTCAGTAAGGAGGGAAAAAAGGAATATGAAAAAGAAAAGTTGTAAGAAAGGTTTTAATTGCTCATGAAATGGTAATTCAAAATCAGGACACTTCAGAAGGCTAAGTTCTCATGTTCTACATGTCAAGCCTTTTCCTGACTAATATTTAGACAAAGCCCACTGTATTCTTGTGGTTTTGTGGATGCAGAGAAGCAATTCTCACCTAAATTGAATCACTTAAAAAATGTCAAGCAAGAGCAGGTGCAAATTTAAAGACTGACAGAAAACAGGCAGAAAATAGGCATTTAGATGCATAGTAGACCTATCTTGAATCCCTTCAAGAAGTCATCTAGTAATGCTGACTGAAGGCCTTAAACAGTGACTGCCTGGAGAAAGTGTAATCTACCACTGAAGCTAACTGCCAATGTGTACTATGAGAAAGCTCTATTAAATATTCTAGAATTTGTTAATCTTGGAGTCGATAAAATAGGCCAAAAGTATATTAAATATGAACATTAAAAAAGAGAACTTAGTTTCTAGAGCATCATGATTATTCTTTGAAAACTAATTATTGAAGAGTATTTGCTCCAGGATCTTAAAGACAGGAACAAAGACTTTCCCCAATAAAGTTTTGTAATTAAAAGCAATGCTACTACAGATGACATATCTCTACAAACTCATTAAAAGAATAAAATCTCATACAACAATAAGATATTTCCATTCTTATAGGATAGAAAAAACTCCATGGACCCCAAACCCCCCTTTCTTGTTCTCTACCTCACTAAATTTAGTACTTTTCAAGGTGACAGGCAGATACCTAATCTAAACTGAAGGTCATTTCTAGATCCATAATAGCTCCAGGGGATCTGCAGGAAGGAAGAAAACGGAAGAGCCACTCAGGTGCCCAAAGAGCAGCCTAAATTAGAGGGTGACTTGAACAGCACTTGCAGTTTGCTGGCAGGGAGTGCCCCTAGTCTCATTCTTTTCAGGGTATCTGAGCAACACCACCTCCTACAGCACTGCACTGGAAGTTGAGAGACTTTTCAGGATGGGTATGTTAGGATTCGGTTTCTTAAGTTCAGTGACACAGGAACAGGCTAATATAGGAATATAAACAAACAAAGGGAGTAGATATTGGAGGACACTGAAAAATCAGCCATGGACTTTTCAGACAGAAATAGTGGCAGTATCTAGTCCAGCAACTTGATCTTACGCATTTGTATACTGAAGAAAGTTCCTCCAATAACAAAAGCATCATTATCTTCTCCAGGTGTAAAAATATCCACCAAAAATTCCAACCAACAAAACAAAAAAAAAAACCCACTCAAAACAACCAGAATCTTTAAAGTAAGTTCTCGGCAATTACTGTTTTGTTCTGGTTGAAATTAAAAGCATCTAATTCTTTAGATCAAAGGAACAAACAGAACCACCAGGTTTCCATCTCACTAGTAAGATCTTTACTGATTTTTTAAAAAACTTGTTTTTGTTACTGTATATTATCAGAAAATATCAACTCTAAGTGTTTAAGTACATAGTACTTGCTGTTCTTTATCTTAAGACCACATCACATGACATACTTCATTTATAAAATACATTAATGGACAATTAAAATGGGTATCTGTTATTAACTACTATTACTGTGGAAAACTCAGACTTAAAAGCTTGTAAAATCCAGTGTTTCTTTGTATCCAGGACTATAGCAGCCACCCCATTGCCAATGTATTATTTGCTCATGAAAAATATTTACCTCTATTGCTCGTTGCTGCAATCTCTGTGTCTCCATCTTGGATAATGTTTCTTCTAAAGCTTGCATGGCCTTCTGATGTTCTGCTTCTTTATTTCTTGCCTGATTTAACTCATTAGTAAGTCTTTCAGTTTCACCTTTCAACTGTTGGACATCTGCTTGCAGTCTTGCTTTGTCATCTCTCTCTTTCAATATCAATTCCTTTAGCCTGAAAATAAATGCCATAAAGTTGTATTACAAACATTTTAGTATTTAGTTGGATGTCAAATACATTGAGAAAAAAACGTTAGTAACTGTTGTAGCACCGTATCTTGTTCTTTACTCAGTCTTACTACTTATAGCACTGTCATGACAACTTTAAAAAGATGTAAACTATTACTGAGGTCATGTGTAGCATTACTACATGGAGCTTCGTTTTAAAAAGCCTGAGCTAGAGGCAACCTCACAGATAGATCTTTTAGGAAATGACATTCCAGTATCATTTTGCTTTACATGCAAATTGAACATACAGTACCAATTTGTAATTTATTATCTTCACTAAACTCTGAAACATCCTTAAATATTTTAACAATTTTTATATAAGATCTATCTCAACAGAAAAGGAACATAAGCTTCTAATACAAGTAAAGGTGGGAAGTGAACCTAAAACAAAAAGGAAAAAAGGGAAATAATCACAGTCAGTCATGGATGGTAACTCAGGAAGCACCTGGCTTGTTTCTTCCTTACAAGAAAGAAAACGCATCTTTGACAACCCCAAAAATATCTGATGACAAACAATGCTTTGTTAGAAGTGAGATCTTTTGAAAAAAAAGCTGCTGCTCAGAAGTTACACAAGAATGATGACAACCAATGATGACAACTATCCAAAGATGTGCTAGGCCTGCCCTGCACAACATATTGCCTATGGGCCAACCCTGGCCGGCCAGAAACACCTTTATTCCAGTGCACTGAGCAGGAAAAACACAAAGAACACTGCAGGTATAGGTGGAAAGAGAGACTGGGAAACAGAAAGTGAAAGCATTATTTGAGACAGCTAATAGCTTGAACTGAAAGCACAGTTATGATACAAACTGTTTGGAAAGTAATGGTTGGAAATGGAGGTAAGCAACATACTGATACTGTTCTAAGATATGAACAGGAAGAAAGATGCAGAAAGGAATTTCATTAGGTAATACTGAGAGAAATTCTAGCACTACTTCTTGATGTGTTATTTTCCAAGTATATTGTTCAAAGCTGTTCTCACTTCTTAAGTCTACAACCTGAATTTTCATGAATTAAAAAACCCAAAACAAACTCTTACATTACAGCACTGTTTCCCTACCTGTCTGTAGTGTATACAGCCATACTCTGAATATTCTTTTCTTCTTTTGAATGCTTCTGTAGCTCTTTGACATGCTCTAATAATTTCTTCTCTGCTTGCTCTGCTCTCCACCTCCTTTCTTTCTCCTGATCCAGTTCTTGAATCAGCACCTTAGCAAGAATGTGGTAAGCACCAAATTATTAGTAAACATTCAAGCACAGCCAAAAATGACAAACAATATTTATAACTGTAGAACAAGACTTTTTTGTCTTTCTGGAATTCATGGGTGACAGAGCAAAGGGCAAGCGACCAGGCCAAAAACTCCCATAAAAGTGAAACAAAACAAATCCTCTTCCAGTTGACACTCTAAGAACAACACTACTTTTGGTACTATCTACATGCAATTATTTTTTGTCACCTCCAGTTTTAGTTTGATCAGGAGACATATGCTTGGCTTTAGGTGAAGACATACTTAATTTGAAATGATGCAAAACCTACTTGGTATGTTGATTCCTCTGTGGGATTTGAATGACTTTCTTCTACTTTTTCTATATTGCTCTGTCTACAAGTTAGTATTTCAGCTTTTCTTCCCACGACTTTCAAGTCTTGATTGTCTGATGATGAATTAAGATGAGAGTCTCTCTGACTGCTGTGTGAACACTTTGGGGAACTCTTCTTTTCTTCCCTATATTAGAAGGACATCAAGGTATATTTAAGAGTTTAAACAGTAACAAGGGATTCAGACACTTTTATAGGATGCAATTTTACAGTTCTGTGCCACATTTGAATAATACAGTTCAAAACCATGCAGAAAATAATTTGCAAGGAGACCAAAGAAGAAACAGCTAAATTCAAATAGTCAGCCATAAAAAGATATATATAACTAGTTTATGCTATCTGAAAGACACCTTATGATCACACAGATATGAAAAAATTCTGGAGAAGCAGAGTAGCTGTAATGCTGCAGTGGCTAACTAAGCAAATTTATCCAATTTGTATCATCTTCTACTCATCACTCCTGATAAACAAATCACTATGGAATCCTCAGCTTCATCACAAAATATGGACAGTTAAATTCTTGACCATTGTTCAGACACCATGAACCTTTTATTTTTATTTTTTAATGACTCAGTTCTGTCTGTGGAGAATTTTTCTGTCACCACAATTTAAAACAAAGATGGAATAATAAGCTGTTAGAATTCTGGAAGTGTTTGTTTCAGAATCTTCAATTTTCTTCTCACCTAAAGGCAGAAACTGCTCTCATGGAGAAATGACACTGAAGCCTCAGAAGCTACTCATTTTTAGGGTATTATTAAAAGAGCTAATTGACCCAACCTACCATTTCCAGAAAAATGTTTCAAGTACTACATTTGCTCTGACAATATTCAGCTTAATTCATTTTGGCTTTATATGGTAAACATCAGGATACCTGTTGGTTATTTTGTTCTTAAGATGACTTGCACGACGCTTAGGAGATAAGGTAGTTCCCCGGTGAGGAGGGATTTTGCTTCTTTTCATGACCTTTCTGTTGTTCTCTTTCCCACTCTCATTTTCGCTCTCAGAAGTTGGATCTGTGTCTCTCTTAGCTTTGAGACAACTTGGAGGAGCTTCCTGTTTTGAGCTATCAGACACCTAAGAAGAGATCAAAATTTTATCTATAAATTTTACCATTTCTAATTGGCTAATTTCTAACACTTATTCAGGTGCCATTTTAAAAAAAAGTTCACACAAAGTAATTTTGATAGAAAAGTAAATAATTGCTTCCAATTTTTTACTTTTACAATCCCTTCCCTCCTTGCTAAAACATTTCATTGTTTTAAAGAAAAAATTAAACCCAACGTACTTGAGAACATATAGCTGTATCTTTTTGAAATTTGAATTGAAGTTTGGTAAAATCCTTAGGCCTAAAAGGTTGGTGCACAATGTAAAACAAATACAGCACTTAAAACCAAGAAAGCCTTGGAAACACCACCAACTCTTAAACCTGACAAACTTGTATGTTACTTATACTAACAAAACACATTAACAAAACAAACTATGTTACCTGACAAACATATCAGATCAAGATGACCTATTGGTGAAATTAATTTTCGCCAACTGTATAATCCAGGTGTTTTGGTGCATTTCATGTTTTATTTTGGTTAAGTTACTATATTGATGGCTTCAGGGTAAAAAAATTGGACAAAATTTTTCTAATATAACATGATCACATAGCTCTGCTAGTCCCATACACTATGGTTTTTATTCGGTATGAAAGTTGTCAGGATTCAAAGTGCAATTTTCAGTTTTAAAGACTTGTTTTTATTTTATTCCCAGCTTTTCAAAATTATTAAGAACACAATAGCATCGTCAGCCCATACACACCAGTAGAAATGCTCCAGTCTGTTCCAGAAAACTTTTGCATTATCAGAAATGTACATCTGATTTTCAAACAAAACTTCCTGTGTGATCACAGAAAAAAAAAAATCACCTTTTGCAGTATCTGTGAAATCAGATCTTCGATTCTTTTAATCCTCATCTCACTGTATATTTTATCAAGTTCAGTCTTCTCTGGTTCTGAAGATGAGACAAGCTCTGTGGAGGAGCTGGTGGCACCTTGTACTGGTATTCTTGTACGCTGATGAAAATGAGCCAACGCCTGGTCGATATGAGGTGTTGCCAGTGGTAACGTAACATTGTTCTGTCAGAAGGAAAGACAACCCTTGCAGCATTAATGAGTTGCATGCAATATAAAAATAAAGCATATCGTTATTAAAATCAGTACACACAAACTATGGCACCTGATCTCTGGATGAGGGGCGCCCAGATGAAACCAAAGAGTTCAAAACTTCTTCTAAGCACTGCAAATCTGAATAGTTTTTTTCTTCCAGGTCCACTGGTTCACCAGAAATACCTCTTCCATCTAGAGCTGTTAGCTGGGGCAACGCCTGAAGAACAGTTTCTCTATAACCTTAAGGAAAAGACCACAGGTAAACTGAAATCAATCTCACAAGATGTTTAGTGTATTTCAGGTATGTAATCTTAAAGGATTCACTGCATTTTTAATATAAGAAAAAAAGTAGGGAGTTATCTACAATTGTCTCACCTTTCCCCATCCATGGCATTCAACAGACAACATAACAAAACTAAATGAACTAGGAAGCTGTAGGCCTGGTCCTGACCTACACTGGCATTTTCCAACCATCATCAGCACACTACAGTTGCACAGACAACCTTTTAATATCATACTGCACAAAAACACTTGTATCAAATGAAAGGATAGACAATTGTAATGGAAAGGCAAGTTCTGAAACAGCTTAGATAACTTGTCAGTGAATGAAATAGGGCATTATGAAACTGTAAAGCACTGAAGTTAACTTTCTTTAAATTAATGGAATTTGGGCTTCTTAACAGCGCAGTTTTGAAAGTTAGTGTCACCAAAGACATGTGAAGAGCTATGTCAATGCTTGCTGAAGAAAACTAGTGGAATTTTCTAAGTTATCCAGACAACTTTAATAGTCCTTTTACTGTTTCCATAGTGCCTGAATGCATTTGTAAAACATTTGCTTTTGAAAATATTACTTAAAACTTAATTTGGCTTTCCTCTAGTACCTCTGAAGTTTCTTTCTAGCTGTACATGTATTACACCTGTATCAGTTACATGCTCATTATATAGTTGCTATTTTGTATTATTGCATTATTCCTACTGTTCTGTTCTTTGTAATGAAATTATCTTTGAGCTCTCCCAGAAGAATCAATCCTCTGCTTCTACCTTTCAGTAGATTTTCCCCTCTCATATACACACACAGAAAGAAAACAAAAAAAACCCCTACATCAAAATAGGATTCTACAATTTAACTTGTTTGAAAACAGGGTGTAACTTTTAAATGGCAGGAAAAACCTATCCCCAAAGCAGAAGCTCTAAGCAACCCAACTGAAAGTGATATATCCACATGCAATCTCCAACTTGTCTCCATGCTGCCTAGTGAAACCCCTGCCTACTATTTTGATACAAATGCCAATTACTGTAGAGTATTCTAAAGTCTGCCACTACTAACTGAAGCTGTGGGAAATGAAGGAAAAGCTAATTGTGCTACTGATTTTTCCCTTGCAGTCTCTATCAGTAGCAGACTCTATCCCATACCTGCCCTCTTTCTATGTAGTTCATTATCTCAATGTACATTCTTTGAATTCTCCACCAACCCACTTATAATATTAATACTCCTTTCCTCCTATTTCTGCAACACTTTTTGTTTCCATCACTTTCCCACCTTAACCTAAAATAATATCATAGAATCATAGAATGGTTTGGGTTGGAAAGGACCTTAAAGATCACCTAGTTTTTCCACCCCCTGCCATGGGCAGGGACACCTTCTACTAAACCAGGTTGCTCCAAGCCCATCCAACCTGGCCTTGAACACACTTCCAGGGATAGATCATCCACAATTTCTCTGAGCAACGTGTTCCAGTGTCTCATTACCTTCACAGTAAATAATTTCTTCTTAATATCTAATCTAAACCCACTCTCTTTCAGTTTGAAGCCTTTCCCCCTTGTCCTGTCACTACATGGAAAAGAGTCTCTCTCCATCTTTCTTGTTGTCTCCCTTCAGGTACTTAAAAGCCACAATTAGGTCACCCCAAATATTTCTCTTCTTCAGGCTGAACAATCCCAATTCTCTCAGCCTTTCCTCACAAGAGAGGTGCTCCATCTCTCTAATCTTCATGGCACTCCTCTGCATTCACAAGTGAAAATGTTGAGTCTTATCTAACCAGACAATGCTACAATTTTAAGAATATGCCCGGGGTAAAAAGATTTTTTTTTCACGGAAAATGAATTACTTTTGACAGAATTTGGATTCCACAGACTGGCCAGCTTATGAATGAATTTGCAAGCTTCGGAACATGGCTCACAGCTTAAAGGAAATAACTGACCTAATGAGCACAAAGTATCCACCTAACATGAGATCCTACCTGCTGTGTGACAAACTGGATTGGCTTTTCCGTTTTTTTCCAGCGTGAGGTTTGTCAAAGAGTGCAGCCCCTTTGTGCACTGAAGTAAGTGAGTAACATTGCTTACACAATTGCTGTGAAGCTCAATATGGCTAATCTTATACCTGGTTCCATGAAGGGATCGAAATCCTGGAAATTTGAGAAAAAAAACCAAAAACAACAAAATAATGTTTTCTGCTGCAGTCCTAGACAACAGGGTTTAGAAAAAATGGCAGCTTGTTCAAAAAATATTTGGTAAATAATGTACCATAACTAGAAATGAGAGAAGAACACTTGTTCCATATCCTTGTCTATATATGTTAATTAGCCATGACACTCTACCACATAGTACAACACTTAAGCTCGTTATGACAGCTAACTGTATAGAAACACATTAGTTTCTGGCTGTTAAAAAGAGTGTAAAAATAAACATTTTCCTTGAACTTTCATTTTATAACTCAGTTCGTTAACAATTGTTACCAATGTTCTTTTTCATTTTCTATTACAAATTCTCTTGATTCTGGAGCATAAAATCTCACAAGCAACAACTGACCATTTTAACAAACAGATATAGATGAGAACTTCTGTAAGTTGCATTTTTGGAAATAAGTCTGAAATGTTTACTGTGCTACTTTCTGAACAAGCTTGGCCTTACCAAACACAGGAGAATAAATTCCAGCTTAGAACAATCTGTGGTGTTCGAAACTTGATAGCTGAGAGGAGCAGTAACTGCCACTTTTATTAGAATTACTTGGTGAATTAGCACTTTAAGTACTAGAAATTTCTCAAAATACACTTGGTCGAGTTTTTCAAAATTAAAATGAGACAAATGCTTTGTACTGCACTGCACTTGGCAAAGGCACTTACCAGAGAGATCATGTATGCGATTATATGACAAGTTCAGCACAGTTAAATTAAAGAGTCTTTCCAGTCCTAAACAAAATGAGGAAAACATAGAAACCATAAGATTTTCAGAAGAATGCTGTTTTCATAACGCCAAGCTTGCAAAGTGAGCCTTAAAAGATCATAACTACGAGTTATGACATTACATAATTATTATTACTATGACTATGACTATATTAAGCTATAATATCAATAATAATCAGGTTTTCCTTCTAAATTAAGGCATTTTGTTACGATAAAGCTTACGAAGACTATATAGACTTATTTTAAAATTCACATTATAATACAGTTAGTAGACCATACTAACTTGACATAACCTTAGTTATATGCAAACATTCCAGAAGCAACCTTGAAGACAACTCTTAGAAAACTTTCGTGAGTTTCTAAATGGACAGAAATAAACATTGCCGACCCTCCACTTTGGTTATCAGGTTACAGGATAAGCTCAGGGTGCGCAGGTTCGCCAGGGAGCCGAGCCCCTCGATCCGGCGGATCTGGTTCGAGGACAGATCCAAATGCTGCAGGTTGCGGAGGTGGCCGAGCCCTTCGATCCTGGCGATGCGGTTGCAGTGGGCGTTGAGCGTGTGCAGGTCCGAGCTCAGGGGCACATCCAGCAGGCTGCGGACGAGAGGGGCCTCGGTCAGCCGGGCAGCTCCGCTCCCGGGCCGCCCCTCACCCTCCGGCCCGTCCCTCACTCACCTCTTAAGGCCCCTATCCATAAGGCTGAGCTCGCCGGGAACCCCCGCCATCCCGCCGGGCCCCGCGCACACCGCTCCTCGCTTCAGGCCTCCCTCGCCTTCCACGGCGACGCTCCCGCCTCACGGCCGGGGCACAACCGCCTCACGGCACCGCCGCTTCCCGCCTCACGGCACCGCCGCTTCCCGCTCCCGCCTCACGGCACCGCCGCTTCCCGCTCCCGCCGCGCCCCGGAGACCGCGGGGCAGCGTGCGCAGCACCCTGCCGCTTCCTGCCGCTTCCTGCCGCTTCCTGCCGCTTCCTGCCGCTTCCTGCCGCTTCCTGCCGCTTCCTGCCGCTTCCTGCCG
>JAYRBT010000082.1:125266175-125291603 GCA_036023395.1 Myiotriccus ornatus | reverse complement strand
CGCGTCCTGCCGCTTCCTGCCGCGTCCTGCCGCTTCCTGCCGCTTCCTGCCGCTTCCTGCCGCTTCCTGCCGCTTCGCTTCCTGCCGCCTGGGATCGCCTCGCGGCGGGGCCGGACTTATAGACC
Source organism: Myiotriccus ornatus (assembly GCA_036023395.1). Taxonomy (NCBI): domain Eukaryota; kingdom Metazoa; phylum Chordata; class Aves; order Passeriformes; family Tyrannidae; genus Myiotriccus; species Myiotriccus ornatus. Next base: position 125,291,478 of record JAYRBT010000082.1, on the reverse strand, counting down.
GGAGTGCTTTGAATTCTTCTTGGGGGAATGTCTGGGAGCTTTGGAGTTTTTGAGAGCTCACACAGTATTAAGAGTTTAACAGAATCACAGAAGCACAAAATATCCTGATTTGGAAGGAACCCACAAGGACCATCAAGTCCAACTCTTAGACCTGCACAGGATCGTCCCCAAGAGTCACACCATGTTCCTGAGAGTATTGTCCAAATGCTTCTTGAACTCTGGCAGGCTTGGTGCTGTGACCACTTCTCTGCAGAGCCTGTTCCAGTACCCAGCCACCCTCTGGGTGAAAAACCTTTTCCTGATATCCATCCTAAACATCTGACACAGCTTCGTGCTATTCCCTTGGGTCCTGTTACTGGTCATCAGAGAGAAGGGATCAGCGCCTGCCTCTCTGCTTCCCCTCACAAGGAAGTTGCAATGAGATAAATGAGTTGTGATGAAGTTTCCCCTCTGTCTCCTCCAGGCTGAACAGACCAAGTGACCTCAGTGGTCCTCATATGACTTCCCCTCAAGGCCCTTCACCATCTTCCTTGCCCTCCTTTGGACACTCTCTAACAACTTAATATCTTACATTGCAGTTATAAAAACTGCACACAATATTTAAGGTGAAGCCACACCAGTGCAGAGCAGAGCGGGACAATCACCGCTCTCAACTGGCTGCCGATGCTTTGCCTGATGCCCCTCAGGATACGGTTTGCCCTCCTGGATGCTGGTTTACTCCACTCAAACCTCAAAGCTTTCCACTGTCTCAGGCAGACCAGGCTTGGCCTGGCCTCAACTGGAGCCGCAGATTTCATTCTGTAAAAGAGGCATTTCCTAATGCACTGAAGCCATGGCAGCACTTGGAGCTTTGGTTCAGTACTTATGGGCCCACCTGCGCAGGGTGCTGAAATCTGTGGCTCCCACTCCAGTATTCGTGCATGGTATGACCCTTGCTGGATCCTGAAGAGCAGGAAAATCCCAGCACTGTTTGCTGCTGGGATGGTCTGCTGGCAACAACTGAGGAATCTTGCTCATCTCCTTTTACCAGCTGGCAATGGGCCTGATGCACCCCAAGACACAGCTGGCCCTCCTGGCTGCCAGGGCACTGATGACTCATACTCAACTTGCCGTCAACGAGGAGCCCCAGGTCCGTTTCCACAGTTCTGCTCTCCATCCTCTCATTCCCCAGGCTATACACATAACCAGGGTTGCCCTATCCCAGGTGCAGAATCCGGCACTTGTCCTTGTTGAACTTCCTATGGTTGGTGATTGCCCAGTCCTCTCATTTGTCAAAGTCTCTCTGCAGGGCCTCCCCACCTTTGAGGGAGTCAACAGTTTCTCCCAAATTAGTATCATCAGCAAAGTTGCTCAGTATCCCTTTGAGTTCTGCATCCAAGTAATTTATGAAGATGTTGAAGAGCACAGGGCCTCAGATGGAGCCCTGCAGAACTCCGCTGGTGACAGGTGTCAGCCTGATATCCCAATTCCCTATTACCCTTTGTGCCCTATCCACGAGCCAGTTGCTTATCCATCACATGATGTGTTTATCCATCTGTGTGCTGGACATTTTGCCCAGAAGGATCCTGTGAGAGAAAGTATTGAAAGCTTTACTGAAATCCAAAAACATTGCATTAGCTGGCTTCCCTTGATCTATTAGGTGGGTTACCTTGTTGTAAAAGGGAATTAGGTTTGACAAGCAGGACTTTCCCTTCATGAACCTGTGCTGGCTGTTACCAATGACTGCACTGTCCTCCAGGTGTTTTCAATACCTCCTAGAATAAACATCCCTAGTCACTGACGTGAGACTGACAGGCCTGTAGTTTTCCAGGTCATCCTTCTCGCCCGTCTTGAAAACTGGGACAATGTTTGAGAGCTTCCAGTCAGTTACCACCTCTCCAGATTCCCAAGACTGTTCAAAAATCATCGAGAGAGGCCTTAAGGATGACTTCAGCCAGCTCTTGGAGTATTCTCTTATGAATCCCATGAGGCCCTGTAGACTTATAGGGATCCAGCTGGAGCAGCAGATTCCACACAAGTTTAGGGTCAACTGGGAGTTTATAATTCTCACAGAATGGTCCTGCAGCTCAGGCCACTTTAACCTGTCATCTGTGTCGAAGACAGAGGCAAAGAAAGCATTAAACATCTCTGTCTTGTCTATGTTCCTGTTTGTGAGGAAACATCCTCATCCTGTAATGGCCCAATGTCATTTCTGCACCTTTTTTTGCCATTAATGTATTTAAAAGAACTCTTTTTGTGGTCTCCCACAGTACTGTTCAGCTTCAAATCCAGTTGAGCTTTGGCTAAATGAATTTTCTGCCTACAGCAATAAGCAGCATCTCTCTATTCCTCCCATGTCTCCTACCCTTGCTTCCATTGGGCATACACCTTCCTTTTTGCTTTATCTCCAAAAGAATATCCCTGCTCAGCCAAGCCAGCCTTCTGCCTTGTCTGCTTGACTTCTGACATTTTGGAATTGCCTGCTCCTGTGCCCTTAGGAGGTAATGTTTGAAAAGTGACCAGCACTGATGGACCCCAGAACCTGCAAAAGCATTTTCACAGACATCTGTAGGACTTGTTTTTTTGAAGATGAAAGTATATCATGAGTTCCACAGCGATTTGGAGAGGATGGAAGAATTGTCTTATGGTTAAAAGCTGCTCTGGAGCTGTGGATCCTTTCACTGACCATGCTGCATGGCTTTTGTGTGGTGAAGGAAATCCACTTTAGCTAAGTCATTGAAAAAATTAAAAGATAACAGTCTCTGCACAGTTTTATCCTATTTTAGATAAAGGTCTTTTGCATGATGACATATGATATAAACCTAACTTTTCAAATGAATTTATTTTGTACCTGGGTGAAAATCCTATGTTTCAGGACTGATCTGAACCACTGTGTCTTTCACAGTTGGGCCCTGTAAAAGCATGAGTTCAGTTCATTGCATTACTGAGCTTTGACCATCGGGACAAAACTGGTTCTGCAAGTTGACTGACAAAAAGTAAGAACTTTTCAGCTACTAGTTTGGGAACTTAGACAATCCTTAAGGTCCATGCTGAACTTCTTTCAGCTAGTCCTCCTTTCTTCCTATTTTACTCTACATATTTTAAAAAGAGTAAATACTTTTTTTCTTGTACAAAAGTCATGGTTTTATGGCATATCCACATCTGATAAAAGAGAAACTCATTTTCTGTGTTTTGAACAGAAAATACACCTCAGATTGTTAAATAGGAAAAAAAAAATCAGTGGCTGCACCTTAAAAGATACAGGATAAACTGGCGGGAATGATGACTCCTTCATCTTTCTTTGCAGACAATGAAAATGATGGCATAGCCTCTTCTCCTCACAGTAGTGTCTGAAGATTAATACCTTAGGACATATTTGGGTGCTATATTAATGGTGAGTGCTCAAGAAAAAACTAGGAATAAGCTGGTAATTTTCTTTCTAGTGCAGTGTTTAATGAGTGGAGTATAAACAAGCTCCTGTATACTCAGTGACTGATGAGGTTTTGGCAAAACATACTGGTTGGTGATCACTGGTTATCGCTGTCCATTTTATGTATACATTTTATGTATGGACAGTGGAAAAATGGTGCCAGAGAGTTCAACTAATGTCCATGTCACTGGCAATAACATAAGTAGGGCTGACCTCTTTCTTCATGCTGCCATATCCTACCTCTTTCCCTAGGTCTGATGTAGAAGTTGCATTTACCCACCTCTCTCAGTTATCTCTGAAGATATACGTAAAAGAAATGGAAATCTGTTGATGAAAACCAGCTGAGAAATGAGCATTTGCTGTGCATTATTTGTTATGCTGTGTTCTTTAAAAATACCTGCAGACCTTAATAATTTCTGAAGTACACATTAAACCAACATGTACACGATTTGCCAGTGATTCTTGAAGTGTTTGGTTAATCATCTTCACACAGAAGACATCAAAACCCAAAGTATGCTCTCTTTTCTGAATGATTAAGCCAAGCTTCCCATAACACTTCCCTAGCAGGTAAGGGCCATGACAGACTGCTAACAACAAAGTGGATTCTGCTGTGAAAAAACAGGAAGAAAAAATGGGAAAAAGAGAAAGCGATGATCCCAAAGGTGTGCAAAGAAAAGAAAAGGCCAAGATGCAACTCAAAAGAAATATAGGTTATTTTGATGGGGTAAGTTTTATTATAGGATCAATTGTCGGGGCAGGTATCTTCGTGTCTCCCACAGGGGTGTTAAAGCATTCCTTACTCAACGTTGGCATCGCACTAATAATCTGGACTGCATCTGGGCTGGTTTCTCTGATGGGTTCCCTCTGCTATGCAGAACTGGGAACCTCTCTGCCCTTCTCTGGAGGAGAATATAGCCATATTAAAAGAGGCCTTGGATCCCTCCCCGCCTTTGTGTTTATCTGGACGTCAACATTTACCAAGCCAGCATCAAACGCTGCTCGAGCCTTGCTGTTTGCTGAATACGCCACCCAGCCCTTCTATGGCATTTGCCCTCCACCAGAAGTGCTGAAAAAATTCTTGGCCTTGGCCGTTCTCTGGTCCCTGGGGATTTTGAATGGCTGCAGTGTCAGAATGGCTGCGTGGGTGCAGACAGTTTTCACTCTGCTGAAGATGATGGCCCTGTCTGTAATTGCTGTCGGCGGCATTGTTCTCCTCATTACCAGGCAAAAGGAGAGTCTGGCCAGATTTGAGGACTTGTTCGGCTCAGAGATTCCCAACGCTTCGCAGATTGCTGAAGCCTTCTTCCAGGGACTGTACGCGTACGGAGGATGGTGGTCCCTCAATTATATGGCAGGTATCTCACTCCTCTTCTTTAGGTTTTGTTCTGCAGTTGTCATTCTTGTGTTCCTCAGCTTGTCTTGGTAGAACTTGTCTCTCCTTCAGTAGGGTCTCTCATGTTTTATGTGAGTCCTGTGTTTGCTGGGGCTGGTAGAAGAGGCAGTGTTCTTCTCTAGGGAAGTTTCCTGCTTTTTGTCCAGTCTCCAAAATCAAACTGATGTTTCCAGTGGGGCACAAGAGAAATCAAAATAGTTAATTTAAAATCTCGTGCATAAACAGAATTTTTCATACCTGAAAAATTTGCATTTTGTCTTTCTCAGTGTCCATGTCAGTGTATTTTTAGGAAAGGATTAGGTTATCCATGCCGAACTATGTGCACATAGATAATTTCTATTCAAATATCTGTACCTTCTCTGAGGTTATGCAGTTGTTTTGTACATCGATAAATTAATTTTGATTTTTGTTAAAATATAGCAATTTCATGGGATATATTTTCTTGGGAAAATAGAGTTTTGCACGAAAGGTGAAGAGAGATCTAAGAAAAGTGGTATAAATACTTTCATAGAACTTGTACTCAATTTTAAACACTCAAAACATTTTTGAATATCTATTTACTCACCCTATTCTATATCTGATGATGTGGCAGTAAGAAATAGAGCAGTTTTTCATGAAACCTACAGAGATGATGTTTCTAATGTTAGTTATTCATGTCACAAGTTAAATTAATAGTGTTTTATGATACGATCAGATTTACGGAATTATGTTGGAAGCAAGTTGATATTGCTCTTATATCTTTAACCGTTTGTATACATTAACCTCTATCATGTAAAATATTAAATAAACTGCATGTGTTAAATGCATAATGCAAAGTTCAATGGTGAGAACAATGTGAAATTTGGTTAATGTTTAAAAAGCTGACTGTTATAATTGCAATCCAGTTATTCCAGCATTAAAAATGTGTTGCAATTAAAAAAAAAGGTGATATAAATCAGGAAAGTATAGTTTTGAAATCTTAAAAATTCGTTAAAGACAAGCACTTAGCTTTGTAACCCTGAGAAAATGCAAGACTACTGGTAAAATATTAATTTATTTTTTTATCAGTTAGCAGTACTAATAAATACTATACACTGGGCAGCACAGCTGTTTAGACAGATGTACCATATGCAGTAGTTCTGAATTGAACTGAGTTTCCTATTCTTAAACAATAACTTTATTTCTGTGAGCTTCAGCTAAAGCATCAGGTGCCAGCTGGATGGCAGGACTGTAATGAGCAAAGAAACAAATGAAAAGATAAATTTAAATTGGCAATTTTGGTGATTGTCCTCTTCTGGGCTCAAAATTACCAAGTGTATTTCTTACATCTGAAATAAATCCAAAATTCTCTGATAGTCAGTATTTGAATTCTGCTGTTGTGCTCCTTCAGTTCTGACTCTGTGCACTACAGTCAGTGCTGGGACAGGCTCAAGGCTGATGTTCTGGGCAGAAGATAGAAATGGTATTTGAAAGAGGAAAGAGATTTCAATTTCCTAAAAAGAGCTTAAGTAAGCTGCATATTTAGCTTTTCACTTCTTCCCTCTTGTGAGTTATTGGCTGGTAATACTCAGGAGATCTTCTGTAAGTGCTGAGGGAAGTGGGAAGAGGAGAGGGAGTGAGGGGGAGAGTAAAAGAGGTGAAAAAGACCCTTTTTGATTGAAATGAGGATGTATTATTAGGCTTCTGGAAACCAGCTTCATCATTTTTTGGGACTATCACATGTTCAGGAATGTGTGCCAGTGCTTGAATTATTCACTGGCAAAATCTGCAATTTTTTCTTATTTGATAAGTGTAGTTCTAAGCTATCAGGCTTAGCACTAAACAGTTTTCCTCCACCAACTTTGCCCTGGAAAAGGTAATAGTCTCTGGTATGCAGCTGGGAGTAGCCCCCTTTTGAAGCCACTGCATTATTGCTCTTCTGCCTATATGTCAGTCTTTTCTTTTACTTTTTCTGTATTTCCTGATAAAAGGGCAAAGAAAAAGGTTTTGAGTAGGAATAGGCAAATACAAAGTTTCATATCAGGACTCAGGAGGTGATGTCAGAATAAATCATCTGACTTCAGAGTCTCATGTTTAAGGTAGTGATTTACAAGCAAGGCTACTTGAAAATTTCCACCAAATCAATTTTCTAATGTAAGTCAAATATATGATTAGTTAAATCAAAGAGAAATTATCAGTCCTTCTGTAATTTTTTTTATCAGCTGTCCATCCAGCACTCCTTCCAAAACAGTTAATAAATGGCTAAATAAAAATAAGTTGTTTAAGAATCTTTGATAGTAACCTATTTGAGAACAACTATAGGACTTCACAAGCAGCGTAATTTAGCAGCCACGATCAGGGATTTGGGTAGGACTTTGGTATCAGTCTTGTCAAGCTCTGCACAGATGCACCACTGAAATACACTTGCTGAAGCTACACTGCTTGCTTTATTTGTCTTTTTAAATTGTATTTTTCAGAAGAGATGAAAAACCCCAGCAGAAATATCCCCTTAACTGTGATGACTGCTGTTCCTGCAGTAATTGTTTTTTATTTACTGGTGAACATCTCATATCTGACTGTCCTCACACCTAAGGAAATTGTCTCCTCAGGTATGGATTTAATTTTTTTTTAATTAAAAAGGCGTGGTTCATTATCATACCAATCTGAAGTCAATGTACTGGGTTACTTCCGCTCACCTAACTTCACAGTCCAGAAGTTTGGGTTCATTCTCTTTTAACAGAGAATTCTTTAATTTTACTGTATGACACAAGTTCGACTGAATGCAGACAGATGTTATTAAATGTTGAAAATGTTGGTTTATATCTGCACTGGCCAGAAATGAAATCAGAGGTGTATTAAAACCTGGAAAATCGACTGGAAGTTAGGTCCTGAGTATAGTGATGACCTTTGTTGTTCCTAAAGTTTTAATCCTCTCTTCTCCTTCTTTCCCTTTCTCATGGTGTCTCAGGTTAGAGCCATTACTGTTTAGGAGGTGGACAAGTCTAACATGTTCAGTAATATAGAAAGGACTATGGACACAAAAATGTAGCCATTTTGGGGGTGTGTTTGTGGGTTATTCTTGATAAATATTGTGATTCCTCAGAAGAGCCTACACAAAAGTCCAGTGTATGTAAAGCATTTCTCAGATTCTATACCAATAAACTGTCCATGAAAAGGTCCAAGGGGAGCTATATTTCTCCTTGATTGTCCAAACAGCACCTTTTAAATCCCTCCATAATAAGATTAAGCTGTCAGACCTTGCCTACAGGCATGACAAAAACCATATCTCATTTGGATGGATCAGTTATTTTTTTCTTGTGAAAACAGCTCACTAACATAAATGGAAGTGGTGTAGCTGTCACTCAGCAACCTTGTATTATCGTTCAGCCATTGTCAGGTTATCTTCTGGGAAAAATGGGCACGTTTGCAGATCCATCCTACAATGAAAGAAGCAGCAAATATCAGACCATCTGTGAATAGCAGCTGCCCAGCTGGCATAACCAGCTCCGTACATACCAGGGGAATTGTGTCTATCTATGCCAGCTGAGGCGATAGCCTTAAAATTATAGCTCTTTTTCAAACATTGCTATGTGTTGCTGTGGCTCTTGTTCTTTCATTACATTTTTTGGGGGGGGGGCGGGGTGTGAAGGGGGTTTCCCCCATGTCTAATAATTTCCTGTGCTGTGCAGGTCACTGCAAGATCTATGTTCCTCATGGCGTTTGGTTATACACACACTACATATTATTTCTTGCTACTATATGGGCTGTAGTTAATTTCCAACTAATATTAAAAATCTCTTGTTCAGAAATAATCTTTCACACTTCCTCAGTTCTGCCCACAGCAAAATCTCATTAACAGGACATTCACCGACCCATCTCTGAACATACCTGTGCTGCTGTTGGCAGTTTTGCTGTAACAGCAGACTGTGTCACCACCATAGGCATGCTGGGGCCTAAGGTGTTCGTTTTCTTTCCGTGACTATGTGTGTGTGTTAGTGATGCACGGCTGTGAGATGCAGCTCTCTCCTGCTGGGCAGTCCATCATTGTGGTATTTGCCCCAGCAGGTTTGCCTGGCTTGCTCTGGTAGGCAGTGCTCCTTGCTGTCATTCTCCCAGGAAATCTTTAGCTCATTAATGAAATACCCTTAGGTTTAGATTACTGTTTGACTACTGTAACAAAAGAATGCATGCATTGCTGGCAAATACAGGTGTTTCTTGCATTTTAAGTTTTATTTCTGTTGAGCCTGTCAGTGATTCAGATCATGGTATCTGTACTACACTAATGCTTTGCTTTCTTGCAGTTGCTGTGGCAGTCACTTGGGCTGATCGAGTTATCCCCTCTGTTGCCTGGATCATTCCTCTCTCTGTTGCTGTCTCAATATTTGGTGCCCTCAACAGCAGCATGTTCACACTAGGTCGATTAAGCTATGCTGGAAGTCAGTCAGGACATTTACCTGTTTTAATATCCATGCTTAATGTCCACTCCTGTACTCCAGCACCAGCCATGATTTTTTCAACCACAATTGCATCTATTTTTATCATCCCCTCTGACCTTATTACGTTAACAAATTATTTTGGATTTTCTGCCTGGCTTATGATTGGACTGACTTGTGCAAGCCTGATTGTACTTCGATACCGGGAACCTCATCTACATCGACCATACAAAGTAAATGGACCTAAATTGCAAAATATTTTTTATAGATTTTTTTGAATAGCATGTAAAAGTTTCAGAACAAGGGCAAGTCAGATGTGGATAGTTACAAAAATATAAATAATAATCTCAGTGCTTAGAGTCTTATTCAAAAACCTGGCTTCAGAATAGAAGAAAGTGAAACAAACAGATGGTCTATGCCCCAGAGAACTTGCACTTGAAAACAGGAGATGGTTATATGCAGAATGAGGGCAGTGTGCATCAGATGTACACCAGTGTGGAGCAGCAACAAGAACAGTATAGGACCCTGGCTGACCATTCACAGTTAATTAAACCTTGACCTACTATCATCTTTCCTGACACAACCACAGACATTTTGAATAGGTTGAATTTCCTCATAATCTAGAAGTTGGAAAGCTGGCTTAGAAGTGTATACTCATTGTGAAGGCTTCTTCTAGGCACCCAGCCCTGAATGTCTTTTAGGAACCTGTAATATCATATGTCAACAAATGAATATCAAGTATTGCCTATCTCTACCCCTTGTTGATAGAAGGAGCTTAAACAAGTATTTTAGAAAGGATGCCTATCTTGTAGGCAATTTGAGGTCAGATGACTCTTGTCCTGGATAAGTTTATAGCAGTGTGAGAAACGCCACTCTACTGTGGCAAAGAATGAGTTGTTACTCTTATGAATGAGATGTAAAGTCACAGTTGGTCTGTTTATTTCCTAAACCATTCTTTTTCTTTTTCTTGCAGGTGTTTCTGCCAGTTCCGTTTGTGATGGTGGCAATGTCTTTCTTCCTAGTTTTAGCTCCCATAGTCTGGTCTCCCAACCTGCAATATGTTTACGCTTTCCTGTTTATGCTGGGAAGTCTTATTGTTTATCTGCCTTTTATACATTTTAAATTGCATTTTGCATTTCTTGATAAAATTACTTGCCACTTGCAGCTCCTGTTAGAAGTCTCTCCTGCTGATGGATCTGCTGAGGGCAAATGTGACTAACGGGAAAATCCTTAATCCTGGCACAATTAAGAGCCAACACAGGATTTTGTTTAACTGAGAGTGTAAACAGTTCAAGTTAGATGTTAGGTGTGATATGCAGGTGCTCATGAATATATAGATATATACATACATAGATAAATATGCATACATTGCATTCATATATACATGTATATGTATATATACATGCACATATATATGTCTGGGCATTAGCATAGCAAGTTAATATGTTTATCTGTGTACGTCTGTTTATATACATAATAGGTGCAAAGGATCTCTCTTAAACTTGTAAAATCGGTAAAATGGTCTCTCTTGCTCCTTGAAAACACACTTAAAAGTTGCACATAATCTTGCAGTAATAGAAATAAGACTCAATTGCAGCATATGTAATTATCAATATTATAATACAATAAATGAATAAATACATACTTAACAGCATCGTATAAATATACTTTTGGACTCTGAACTAAATAGTCTGGATTATTCTTAGTTTGAAGGAGCTTGTTTATTAGAAGTTCTGGTTTTAAAGCCTTTATACTTCTGTTCATCTGCCTTTTTTTTGCTTTTGAATTTATTTTTAATAAAAACCTTTGAGGAACATCATAAAATTGACTGAGAGCTTTTTTATTCCAAGAAAACAGCACATGGTGCATCTTAGCTATTTTAGAACAACACATAAAAATTCAAGGTGAAATCTTGCAAAGCATCAAGTAAGGCAGTAAGAATTATTTATCGTCTTCACCACAACAATGAAAATAAAGATATGTGTAATTCTTTACTAAATTGTTTACATCTTAGCATTAACATTACTTTATTCCTTGCTTTCTTTTTGGTCTTATTGAGAAGAGCTTTTTTAGGCCTCCTCTCTTCCATTTTTATTATGTTTATGTAAGCAAAATAAATTAATTATTTTCTCATTTGATAATTGGGCCATATTAAGTTCACTGAACATTTAAAATTAAAATTAAATAAAAGGACAGAGGAAAGAACACGTACTTAGGTGATTAATCTATTAGTATATGTTGGTATTTTATAATTACAGTAGAATTGCATATGTAGAGTGTTTTTTCAAATCTGTCAATGGAAGCTCAGCGACACAACCAGTAGATGGCCCCAGACTGACATCTCTCTGACGCGGTGATACTATGGTCTGCTGGATGATGTATTGGTGAAACAGTTTTATAACACAGTAGAATGAAAAAATTCTTGCTAGAATATTCGATTTGATATATCAAAATTTTAGAGGTCAGAATGATCGATAAAGCCTTTATTCATAGCTGCCCAGAGTACAGGGCACCCATCAGTAAAGCTGGGAACCAACCAAAGGTTTAAGAGGATTTGACTTTGCACTGGAATGAGCCCCCAGATGAAAAAAAGTACATGAAGAAAGTGGCTTTTCTTACAGGTGATGATGTACACAGAATGAAATTTACACCTTTTAAAATGCTGTAGGAAGAAAAGTCCATACAAGTGAGAGAGGAGTGAATACAGCTGAGCTGGAGACTGGATCCTGCTGCTGAAAGCAAGGCAGGAATCAATGTTTAATTTCACTCAATAGTGCTATTGGAAAAACATTTCTCTTGCTATTTAAATTTAAAAAATCATGAGACTCATTGAAATTTTATAGGAGCAATATTTTAAGAACTGAACTGTAAAAGGAAGGAAGGATTTTACTGTGACCAAAGCACCCATCAGTGATTTGTAAATGCAGGCATAGCAGTGCCACAGATTTTCAACTGAGCTTGATCAAGTAATTTATTTAAACCCATATTTTAATATGTAAATAAAAACTGGAAGTCAAAAGGGGAAAAAAAAGTGTATGTGACAATGATACTGTATTGTAGACCAGATGGTTAGGAAAAGCAGTCATGAGGAGGGAGTTGCTCAATTGAATGTGTTATTTCTGTGTAATTCTCGTCAGTGTATCTACACTTTAATTCCATAATGAGTTGGGTACCTAGTGATCAAATATGTCAGGGTATGTTTGGGTAATTGGAGCGTGTATCTGTTAATGATACAAACTTTGAATGTAGACATTTAGCAATTTCAAGAAATTAGGGAACTCAAAAGTGCCATTGAAATGTAATATGAAATAAATTGCATCTATATATCTTTCTGTAATGTGAACTAGATAGTTTTTCTTTTAACAAAAATCTAGGAAATGGCACATAAACAGGCATGTACATGGTTATTGCCAAAGGATCAGTGAAAATGAGAAAATTTAGAACAGGCCAGAATTAAAAATGTCTATGAAAGCTTAAGCCCCTCTCTGAAGGCACCTTTTGATGGCACTGCATTATCAGATCATAAACTATTCTTTTATATAACCTTACATCATTTATTGGATAGAAAGGATAGTGACCAGATAATTCACTATTAGTTTCCTGCCCTTTAAATATGTGACCTTGCACCTTGTTTATGACCTTGCTTATCACTCCCTCCTCAGATGCTGCTTTTGACAAACATTGTTAACTTCTTACAGACATTTCTATGGTGTTCCTCTTGGCAGCACCTGAGCACCTCACAAAACTACTAATTGGTCTTTTCCCTCATGAGCTGAGACAGTAGTATCATCTTTGCTTGCCAAAAGTGAGTTAAGCTGATGTGTAGGTTGCACAATAAGTGCATTTTATGATGTTCCCTGAAATCCTTCAATTCATGTCTGTCATGGGTTCTCCAGCAAGACTCTGTTTCATCCTAAACCTTACTCTTCTACAGCAAATGAGGGATTGCCTAGCTCAGATTTAACACCTTCTTCAACAAAAACTATTGCCTTATTCCCAGATCGGAGTGCTCTTATTAAATGACCCAGTGTTAGGAAAGGGACTTACACAGCTGAGCTGAATTAGCATTATAAAAACAATCTCAGATATGGTATTGCTGATCTCCTGAATATAGGTCACTGATGTTCTCTTAATGCAGCCTTTCTTTTGCCTGAGTGTTTTAGAATGCTAAATCACAAAGAAGAAAATATGCTATTAAATCTATAAAGATTTCTTATTGTTGGTGGATCATTCCATATTTCCAAGCAGTAAGCATAAAGGAACAGAATTCAAATTTATAACTGGTATTAGCTACTCTGGCCAAGAGCAATTCAATATTTTTACGTTGTAGCTTCTTTCAGTGACACTAGTTGGTCTCCCCGCTTTCCTACATGAATATGTCTCAGAAAATGCTACATAGAAGTGTGACTGTTTTAGTATTAGACCATTGCATGCTTCAGAAGTTCAAGCTTACAACAAATAAAAATAGAATATGTATATAATTGATAAATAGAAACAGAGTGTGGATAAGTTTTTTTCAATAGTGTCCTGGCTCATTTCAATATGTAACCTCCCTAGCTGTTTTTATAGGTTTCTAGCACAATATTTGTATATATGTCTGCATCACCTGGGTTTTTTTTGTTCTTTATCTACTTCCAAAGACAACATAAAATACCAAATGATAATCAGTCTAATTTTAAAAATTACTTGTAGTTATACATCATGCTAAGTCCCTGTGTGCTGAACTGCTTTACAAAAAAAAAAAAATTCACGCTGAGGCAAAACTCAGCAATTGTACAGAAGAAATAAAAAAACCCCAGCAATGAATTAATTTACTTCCCTTCTCACAGTTAGTGTTAACTGTAATTCCAATAAAAAGATAATCAACTAATAATGAACAATTGTACATATTGTTTGTGCTTTGGTGTGGTGATTTTTGGTTGGAACCTCTGGGTTACACAGGGGAGGGTATATGAGAAGCTGCCTATAGCTGTTAGGCCTGGAGGAGCTCAGACCTTCTGACTTCTATTCTCACATTTGGTATATGCACTGTGGGTGTTGCTAAGGTTCTCCACATCTTAGTTTCCACAGCTAAAACAGAAACAATTGTGTTTTAACAGCTTACAGGTCAAAAAGTATTTGCTTGTGACCTCTTCTGGATCACAGTTACTAATTATTCTTGTCATTGCCCCCTATGTCTTATTCCAAGTGATGGGGGACCCTGGGCATTCCCAGTTCTTGCTGGCTTGATTTGGAGGGGTAAGAGCTATATGTGCTCCAGGAACTTTTTGTTCTGCTTTGGAACAGAAAATTAAACATTTTTAAATTAAGAAGTTGGATAACCTGTGTCCTGCAGGTTTAAAGGCGCTGTGGAAGAGTTTGACTATTAACGTTGATTTTCAATAGCTCTTGCTACACAGGGGAAACTTCAGGAGTGCAAAAGAAAGGTAACTGCCAATATTTAAAAAGAATAAAAGAAATGACCCAAGAAATTATAGACCTGTCAGTGTCACATAAATCCTTGGAAAAATAATGGAACAGATAATATGAAACTGAATTAATAAAGAATTAAAAGCAAGTAGCAGAATTAATGCCAGTTCATTTGCGTTTATGGAAAGTAATCCTATCAGGCAAGTTTCACATTATATTTTTGTGATATAGGTTGATTAAAGGATGAAGAAAATGGGATTTGGAGGTCCACTAAAGTTGCAGACTTAGACCAAGTAGTTACACCACTACAAATCGATCCGTTTTGTCTGGCAAACTTTTAAGAGAGTAGGATTTTTCACCATCTTGCAAAGCTACTAAAATGAACCTTATTATCAAGCCTATGTACATAATACTGTCTAGACTTCCTACTTCTTTTGACAACAATAGTTTCTGGCAGCGAGACCTAAGTGTATTCACAGTGGTTAGACTGAGACTTCCCTATTTGCTGTCATATATACAACAGGTCTTTATTGTAAGGGTGGTGAGGCACTGGAACAAGTTGCCTGGAGAAGTTGTGAATATCCCATCCCTACAAGTGTTTAAGGCCGTGTTGAATAGGTATTTGAGCAACCTGGTCTAGTGAAAGGTGTCCCTGCCCATGGCAAGGGGGTTGGAATCAGATGATGTTTAAAGGTCCGTTCCAACCCAAACCATTCCATGATTCTGTGATTGTGAGGTGCTGGGCTGCAGGTGCCCTCCGCAGTAGAGTCCCACCAGGGCTGGATGCGGTCAAGCCTGGAACTTTGGTGAGGGGGTGTTGCCAAGCAACCTCGCGGAATCTCTGTGAACACTCCATTGCAGTTGGTAACACAGTATCCCTTCCTGTCATTCTGCCTGCATGGGTATGTCCTGTAATCATTATTAATATTTTGATTTATGTAAGGTGAGAGCCTTTGCACTTCAAAGCCAAGCTCTTGAATGTGAGGATTTTTTTTTTTTTAAACAGGTGCTTGTGGCTGTTTAAGACTTCCAGGTCAGAGTAGGTGCCAAAGGGTGGATTTGGGAGGTGCTTCAGCTGTAAAGAATTTGAGCACTTTAGTTAGCCACTGGTATCTTCATTTTGGGGTTGCCAGATGCAGAGAGAGCTTCATATGGGAGCATCTTTTATGTGTGGGCTGCTTCTTGTGAACCAAACCAATTACTTTATGTTATGACTTTCAGTAGATTTAACTTGTCCCCGAAGTGCCTTCATGTTTAATTAACTTTTCTCTCATGCTTACAAATAATTTTCTAATGCCTGGTCAAGTTAAGATACAGTGGAAAGTTGGATACAGGCAAAGTGAAGCAGCCCTAGTGTTTTTGTCTGTCTCCATGACTTAATTCTCTTTATGAAGCCCAAATTGACATTGTCTTCTGAAATGTTTGCAAAGTGTAACAGCAGTGAGATGCTTTTTCTAGCATATGTATTCATAGAAAATCAGCATGAGACCTTATTTCCAGTTAAGAATAAGCAACCTGTTGTCTAAAGAAGCCTGTGAACTAAAAATGACTTAATGCAGTCATGCAGATAAGTGCTATGAAAAACTTCCATAATTTCTTTTTGTTTTCTTCCTATGATCTTCAGAATTCATTTTTTTCCTGCTACATGAGATTTTATTACTGCAAGAGGGAAAAATAAACCTTAAAACAGTGTGTGTTTGTAAATGCTCAAACACTTGTTCTTAAATCTCGCTATAAAAAAGTCAACATTTGACCTAATTTTCAAGTAGAGTTGAAAAACTTTGCTAAGGGTCAATGACTCTTGTTTTGTGCACACTGTATTGAAATGTTGTACTGATTATGTTAGCTAGTTTCAGTGGGGTTTTTTCTGCACTTGCCTCTCTTTGCACTTATCTGTGTACCTGCCCACTTTGCATGTTAGTACTGCAGATGCAGTATTGCAAAAAATGGATGACAGGGAGAAGATGAGCAGGGTATTTCACACTGAGAAATTACTTAGTTGTAATTTTAATTTAGCTGAACAAACTTCTTCCAAAGAATAGTGTAGTCTAGAAAGCTATTTTTGCTCTCCAATTATAATTTAACTTCTTACAGTCATGCCACAGCTACACTCTAAGGGTGGAAGATATTCATTGATATGCTGCATAATGTCTTACACTATGCTTTTTGAATTGCCTTGTGACTTTTGAATGAGCTCTGCTTACAAACAACTGTTTCAGGACCTGGTTTTTCACTTCAAATCTTACTAAAAACTGAATTCACTGATACCTGATTTATCCATGTTCGATCTTGTGCCAGTCTTGCCTGTGAGCTCAAGTGGTCCCGTGTCCCAAGTGGAACTCATGTGAAAATGATAGAGAGCAACCATATTCCTTCTGTCTTAGTTTTGCTCTATTAAATTAAGTTAGTCCACTCACCTTTTTTTAAACATCTTCATAACCTTCTTTGATATGATTTTTTTGTTCGGGTTTGTTTTTGTGGTTTTCTCTGTTTGTTTTTTTTTTGTTGGTTTGTTTTGGTTTGGTTTTTTGTTTGTGGTTTTTCTTTTTTTTTTTTTTTTAGATCTGAATTCTTTCATGGTTTGGTTTTTGTTTTGGGTGGTTTTTGTTTTTGGTTTTTCTTATGAAACCATAATTGTTCATAGTACTTTGTATATCCTCTCCCAAATCCCAGGATGATTTTTTTTATCTTCTAGGCATTGCTTTGTGCCGGGTTCTACTAAACTCTTGGATTATTTACATTATATTAATTGATACACTCTGTTTTGTATCTGGCTAGGTGTAACTATCACATTTACTAAACCCTATTTTAGAGCAGTAATACTTGTTATTTATCTTAGTGCCAGAATGATGTTCCTATTTTCTCCTCCTGTGCCTTACTTTCATTTTTTGTCTATATGAAGTGCCTTGGTAATACTACTATAAAAGCATCAAATATGCCCACAGGTTTTTTGCATATTTTTGACTGATCTTTCTTTCTTGTTTCTCTTAATTAGGAAAGCCTCAGTATGGGAAGAACTAACACAGAAAAAGCTGACAATCCAGGTATCATTGTAGGCTAGTTCTATTTAAATTTTCCTGACTATGTTCTAGCCAAAAGCCTTGTCCTAAACAATGGAGATGGGCTGAACTACTAGTTATTTTTCACCTATTAGAAAAGTCTATGTTGCTATTGACATTACAAGCCATAGGCTCTCGGGCTGTACTGTAGAAAACTCAGAACAGGTATTCAGAGAAAAAAAATCCATGTTTTTCCAAAACGCTTACAAGGTAAAGGGTTGTGGACAGGTGGAAATGCCTGTTGTGTAGTGTTTTTTGAATGTATCATCATTCGCAACAGTACTTACACAGTTTAACATTATGCTGACGTGCAGTGGTTTCGTCAGGACATGGAGCAAAAGAAGATGATGGTCAACGTCGCTCCATTCGACAGAGGAAAGCTGTTGAGCGCTATCAAGCTCCATTGGAAAGTAGGTGTGGGTGTGCTGGGTTGGCCTTAAGGTGGATGCCACTTCTCAGCTGAAAAGGGGAGAGAAAATAAGATGGAAGAGAACTTGTAGGTTGAGATAAGGCAGTTTGCTAAAGCAAATGTGCACAAGCAAAGAGAAAAAAAAGATTTTATTTTCTGCATGCCATCAGCAAGCAATGTCTGGCCACTTCCCACGAGGCAGGGCTTCAGCATGCATAGCGGTTGCTCCAGAAGGCAAACATTGTACATAACAAATGCCCCACCTTCCTCCTCCTTTTCCTCGGTTTTATGTCTGAGCTGATGCCATATGGTATGAAATATCCCTTTGGCTAATTTGTGTCAGCTGACCTAGCTGTGTCCCCTCCCAAGATCTTGCCCACCCCCAGACTATTGATGAAGGGCCAGAATGTTGGAGAGACAGTGCTGACATTGTGGGAGGACTGCTCAGCAGTAGCCAAAACACTGGTGTGTTCTCAACACCTTTCCAGCTACCAGTGAAAACCCCAGTGCTGTGAGGGCTGCTATGGTGAAAAATAACTCTGTCCCAACTAGACCCAATGCAGTATGTTACAGGCACAGTTTCTCTTGAGAGCTAATTTCTTGCACAAAAGTGAGATTTTTTTTTTTAGTGCAAATACACACACAGAACTTTTCTTTACATTTCTTACATTCATTCTGCCAATAAATTTTATTAAACGTATGCATCCTGTGCACATTCTTCTCTTATTTTTTTGCCCTTTGCCATCCTTACTGTTGTTTTTCAATTAAAAAAGTTACCTATATATCCTTTAAAGAATAGCAATTAAAGAAACTTAATAATCTTACTCTTGTGGTTTTCAGTTCTCCTTAAAAATCAGGTCTGCCTTTTGTCACTTTAATCAAACCACCCAACCTTCCCCTCCTTCAAACTTCCGCTGAACTTAGAGATGGGTGATACATGTCCCATTTTTTGCCTCTTTGGCTATCCTGCTTCCTCTCAAACTTATTTGTAACACTATTCTAAACTCTTTGCTTTCAACAGATCTAAGAAAACATAAGATAACTTTTTCCAACCATACTTCACCTGTCAGAGAGAGAGATTCGTGTAAAAGAACTAAAAGGTTGGTGTATGGTTAGTGACAGTTCTTTCTCAATCGCTGTCAGTCACATGACTGAATAATGCTTTCAAGGGTTTTCGGACTAGTGGTAAATAGAGATTGACATAATTACAGATTATTGCTGTGATAGTCTGAAATTATAAAGAAAACAAACACTGAGGGGGAGGCCATCTTTTTTACTAGCCATTAGATTTTATTTGAAAATGCAGTATTTCTGGTCACTGATAAGGTGTTGATGAAAGTTGTGGCTGAGATTGAGTAACTGAAATTAATTTGTTCTGGAATGGAAGCCGTAATCTCCCTCTGAAAATCTTAGAATACTTAATCTTGAAGAGAGCAAATAATTTTCATAAAACTAAAGATAATTTAATTAGAGGGAGAGCTTGTATGGAAGTTTCAATGAATTTTTTTTTTTTAAATCACTCAAATAAAGATTCTGGTTTCTCTTTGGAATCAGTTCGTGTTTCTGTATGAAACTATCCTTAAACAAGAGAAATGCTAAATGAAATTCTAAATTATAAATTGCAATAGTAATATTTGTAAGTACTAAGAGTTGTTAAAAATAATTCACTCAGTTTAATATCTAGGGTGACCATTTTCCTTTTTTTATTCACGGCCATTAAATGCAAAACAGTTGGAATGAATATTTAACTATTTAGATAGTTTATGCTCATTTATAAGGTCTTTTGCATTCACACTTACTCTCATTAGAAAATAAAAAATCTTCCATCTGCATTGTAATTTAGAAAGCACCTTTTTCTTTCTCCTTAATTCAAATTAGATCCCTTTCGGCCAACTCTCGGAAAGATGACTTGAAGGAAGTTCGCAAGGATCACACGAAAATCGAAGTGACTCGGAAAGACAACTTAAATGAAGTTTACAGAACTTCACATGAGAATCAAATGAAAATTGGAACAAGTCTGGCTGGTGTTGAGAAAATGCAAATAGGTAGTTCGGTAAGTATTTTTACTTCATTGTGTCAGTGAGACACTTGCAGTATTTATGAAGGCTTCCAGTAATGGCCCCTCTAAAACTCCCTTGGTTTACAGTTTTCTCTCAAGCAATTTGAAAATTGCCATGAACATTTCCTTGGTGTTGACATGTAATTTCTAACAGGAAAGACTGCAGCTTTCTTTAACATATAAAATGTGTTCTGTTGGCTTCTTCTTTAGGTACAATTTGATGGCGTGGGTGGTCTTTCTGACCACATTTCAGCTTTAAAAGAGATGATCATTTTGCCATTGCTTTATCCTGACGTCTTCGAGATACTGAAGTTTAAACCTCCCAGGTAACAGGCACCATTTAAAACTGTAAGTTAGAATTGATATATTTTCAGGAGAATCTTCATCTGAGGTATCAATATGTTTCCATGCCTCAAAATTCTCAGCAGTGCTGATGGGGATTTTTAGCACTAGTAAAAAGTAATTTTTTAAAAAACTGATAGAATACAGCATATATGTAAATTCAGAGATTTACTATGTGGCGAGACTATCCTTTAAAAGTGTCTTGCCTTTCAAAGGTGCAGTAGATTTTTTCTTTATAGAGTCCTATGTACAAGCGGACTTGTTTAGTTTGTAAGCGGAAAAGAATTATCTACAAGTAGTCAACTACAGTTTGTTTTTTGGAAGTCCAGTTCTCTCTCCTGCCAACTCTTTGTTTTTCAAGTGCTCAAGTATCAGTTTTAAAATTGATAGGACTTGCAACTAGGACCTTGGAGTGTTTGTTGTGCTTGGGCTAAAATAAGAATCTGTCCACTTCTTACACAGCTAAGTGAGTTCTGTGTTACAAAATGAAATTATCAGAAACTTGTTAACTTTATATATTATTGGTCAGCAGAATTCAGGCATGAGTCAGAATATTGAAATAGGACTTTAAATTCTTTGCTTTCAGTAACTTTAAAAGTATTACAAACATTGAAAAGAAAATTTGTGTTTTGCTTCTTTATTTGTTGAAATTTTTTTGAATCAGCAGTGCACTGGCTTTTCTAGCTGATGGGAATGCAGAAATACAGAATAACTTCTCCTCTTCCTATATCACCAGCAAAGGGAGACCAAATCCAGTAACCTAATGCTTTTTAAGTCAGAAGTAAATGCTTTACTCTCAAATCTTGCCTTTTGTGAAAACAAGAATGAATATGCAGTGTATCACCAGAAAATGAACTGGTGATTACTGTTAGCCCAGACTCAGATTTTGTTTTGAAAGTTTGTTCTTGTTTGGCTCCACTGTGCTGTAACCACCTCTGCTGGTTTGTCAGAAATTTTGGAAGCATCATTCTGGAATGCTACTTACTATCTTTTCTCAAGGTTTTGTACATCTGCATTATCCTTGTATTTGCAGCCTTGTAGAATTGTGTAGGAATTGACTTTTGACTTTTTTCTTACACTTCAGCTGTTACTGCTCTCTTATCCATTAAGTGTTTAGTTTAGGAGAGCAGTGTGTTTTAGGGATGGTGGTTGTAATAGGTACTTTTCCATGATGTTTTTTTCTTATAAGATTTTTTTTTTTCAAATTTTTTTTCAAATTGCAGAGGCTGTCTATTCTATGGTCCACCAGGGACTGGAAAGACACTGGTTGCTCGTGCACTTGCTAATGAATGTAGCAGAGGTGACAGGAAAGTAACCTTTTTTATGAGAAGTGCTGCCGACTGCATGAGTAAATGGGTAGGAGAATCTGAACGACAGCTTCGTTTAGTATTTGAGCAGGTAAGTTTGAAATGTGCCATGTATTCTGTTTGAGTTGTAATTACTTTTCTGTGGTTGAGAAGAACTCATTCTTTTTCATGTTTTTTCTGCTCCTTCCACTGAAGTTCCAGTGGGATTGTCAGTGTTTCCTTTTTCAGTGGGGTTTTTAGGGGCTTGAAATCTTGAGGTATATTGGGAAAGATTAGTAACGCAAGTAAGAAAATCACTACCATCACCACCCTCAAAAAACCCCAACCATAATTTACAAACCAAACAGTCACAAAAAAGGTGTTAAGAAGCAAGAGATGATTGCTTTAGATCAGAGAGAAACAGATGCAGGCTGAAAGCATGTTCATTTAAATCGGTAATGGAAGGTTGCTTCCAGAACCTGTAACTGAGTTAAGTCCTGTATCTGTTCTTGGTGGTTGCCAAATAGCTGTAAAAACTACTGGTACAATTCCTTTCCTGGGTTGACAAAGGCTGCTGTTTCTGTTACTTGTGCCACTTTACTCCATTAGCTCAACTAGTAGGGATCCCTGATGCTAGTCTAAAAATCTATTACCAATGCCTTTCCAATTACAGCTTTTTTTTCATACAGTTTCTCTTTCAAATAGTTCCGTTTTCCTGATGTCAATATTCCCGCACTTTCATTGCAGGCCTACCAGATGCGACCTTCAATTATTTTCTTTGATGAGATCGATGCTCTTGCTCCCACACGGTCCAGTAAACAAGACCAAGTTCATAGGTAGGACATGTTTTGTATCTGCATGGAAAGCTGCTTGATCTTTGTGAAGGGAAGACTGCAACCTGTTTAGCTTGATGTGACACATTCATTTATCCTGAAATTAGTGCTACTGAATTTCAGGTGATTTTTAAACAACAATAAGCAAAACCAATTTGCTAAGCTTGATATCAACACAGGTTCTGTGTTATGTCTTAAAACAAGTCTTTTGCTGATCAGCATCTCATCAATAATGGATTGTCCTTTTGGAGGGATCAATGAAGAAAGTTATGTGGAACTGAAGAAAATTTACTAAACTCGTGAATAAAAATTGTATTTTTCTGTTAGCTCTGTTGTGGGGACACTTCTGACACTTATGGACGGCTTAGCCAGCAGAGGAGAGGTTGTGGTAATTGGAGCCACCAACAGACTGGATTCTATAGATCCTGCTTTACGAAGACCTGGACGCTTTGAACGAGAATTTCGTTTCAACTTGCCAAACAAAGAGGTCAGGACTCAGTCGTAATGCTTATGTGTCAGCTCCAAACTCCTGTAACAAGGCAGCATCACGGAGCAGTGCAAGTCTCCATCAGTAGTGTACAGCCTGGGCAAGAGAGGGCTGTCTGGAGAGATTGCACTGTGCTGTGGGGGGCAGACCTGGTACTGAATATATACAAATAACATGATTTCAACAAGTACTTTTGGTTTCACTATGACCAGCAAAGAAAATGGCATGCTGCTAGTCATCAAAATGTTTAAGAAAGAATGAATGTATGAATTAGTTTTGACGTACTGCTGTAGCATCTTGAAGGTGAAAGAAATGGTGGGCACATAAGAATTCCTTTTTGGTAATCAAAGCTTTGATCAAGGCTCATGCTGGAGCGAATTCTTACTGGTACTTATTAACAGGGACTTGGACTAAGATGTGAAGCACACTGCAGAGGTGCAAGGCTTGGCAAGCTTTTAGTTCAATGGCAGTAGCTAAACAATGAAGAATTTCATTTTATAGCAACCAAAAAATATTGTGGGATGGGAGGGAGATAGAACGCAAAAGTGGAACCCTGTTTTTGTGGTTTTTCTCTTGCTATCACTGATATTTCAAAGCACTTTTTGGAAAAAGGATAAGAGGCTTATTGGATTGAAAGCTAGTAGAAGTGCACTAAGCAGTGCATTAGCACAAACATTTGTATCCAGTTTTTATCTGCCCTCAGGAACAGGAGACAAGGTGCCATGAAACAGATCTAATACACAATTTTCTACTGTGGAAGAATATTAGAAATCCGCCATAATTAATCGGTGTATCAGGAAATACTTCAATGAAAGTCTTGCTAAGATGAAAGATGAGGATAGGCAATGCTTGACATTTCCTGGACACTGGTTTGGGTCATACTTTTTGCTCTGGTAGTAGCCGTAGCAATTTGAAACAGAGTGCTAGGACTGTTTTCCTTGAACGAAGTAGCAGAAAAGCAAATTTGGTGAAACAGTGAAACCATCACCACGAAATTTTGCTAAATATGAGAGAATTTTCTTTGACGTAAAATCTCCATTTGCAGATAGGGCTTCTACTATAATCATTTCTTTATTAGGTCTCACACTGGTGAAACTCACTTTTTATGGAAGATGTACGTGCCTTTTATCTCACTGCATCCCTCAGCAAGAGTTTAATGTAACAGTTTGAGAATTATTAAATTTCCTGCTTGAAGAAGCAATGAGAGCATTAATAACTGACCTTTAAAATAGGTAGAGGTTTAGCAGATAAGTTTTTGTATTAGTCTGAGGGTTTGGGGGTCTTGTGTTGTGGCTGTTTTTTTAAGAGAAAACTTAGGGCAAACTAAAATGCAACTATTTTATTACCAGGCGAGACAAGAGATTTTCAAAATTCACACACGAGACTGGACCCTGAAGCCATCGGACAACTTACTTGAAGAGCTGGCTGAGAAATGTGTTGGTGAGTTTGAAAACAGTGCTGGTCCTTTTGCCCTGGGCAGCTTTCCAGCCTCTCTTCTCTCAGCCTGTAGGGCTGCATGGGTTGTTGTGACCAAAGTTCAGGACCCGGCACTTTGCCTTATTGAACCTCTTACAATTGGCCTCAGCTCATCAACCCAACCTGTTCAAATCTGTCTACAGACCCTTTCTGCCCTCCAGCTGATCAACACTCCCACCCAACGTAGTGTTGTCCTTGTTCTTACTGAGGGTGCATTCAATCCTCTCATCCAGATAACTGGTAAAGATATTAAAAAGTACTTGCTTCAATACTGAGTGTTGGGGAACATCCCTAGTGACTGTCTGACGACTGGATGTAGCATCATTCACCAACACACTTGGCTTGGCCACACAGCTTTTGACCTATATATATTGACATAATGCTTGATTCTTGTTTTGTTTATTAGGATACTGTGGTGCTGACATTAACGCCTTATGTGTTGAAGCTGGCCTCTGTGCTTTGCGCCGCCGCTATCCTCAGATACATGAAAGCGACAAGAGACTGAAGATAGATGCCACTTCAATTAAAGTAACAGCAAAGGATTTTGCCATGGCCATGCAGAAGATTGTTCCAGCTTCACAGAGAGCTGGGACTTCACCTGGTCGAGCACTACCACCTATATCAAAGCCTCTGTTAGAAAACACTCTGGAAAGAATTTTACAAGCCTTGCAGAGAGCATTTCCCCATGCAGAGCTTGCACTGAAGAAGGACCAAGGTATAACAATAACATCTACTCGTTTAAAATTCTGC
>JAYRBT010000082.1:125244539-125265031 GCA_036023395.1 Myiotriccus ornatus | reverse complement strand
AGGGGTTGGACTTGATGATCTTGGAGGTCTTTTCCAACCCAATCTATTCTATGATTCTATGATTCTATGATTCTAATGACAGCACAATTTTGTACTTTGCATGTGCACAGTGCAGGAAGGGAGCTGTGAGTGACTGGCAATGTGCTGTAGACAACTATGCATTCTCCACTGGAGCCCCCTGTTTCTGACAATAGCTAACATCACATTTACCATTTCAGAGATGGATATAAGGTTTCACGCATGAGGTACCTCTTTCCAAATAATAGAATCATAGAATGGTCTGTGTTGGAAGGGACCTTAAAGATCATGTAGTTCCAACCCCTCTGCCATGGGCAGGAACACCTTTCAGACAAGGTTGCTCAGAGCTCCATTCAGCCTGGCCTTGAACACTTACAGAGATGGGGATTCATTTTGAGCAACCTGTTCCAGTGCCTCTCCACCCTTACAGTAAAGAATTTTTCCTAATATCTAATCTAAAGCTACTTCCTTTCAGTTTGAGGCCATTTCCCTTGTCATGTCCTTACATGCTCTTGTAAGAAGTCCCTCTCCATCTTTCTTGTAGTGTCCCTTCAGGTACTGAAAAGCCAAAATTAGGTCACCCTTAAGCCTTTTCCAGGCTGAGCAAACCCAGTTCTCCCAGCCTTTCCTCACAGGAGAGGTACTCCATCCCTCTAATCTTCTTGGTGGCCCTCCTCCAGACTTGCTTCAACAGATCAGTGTCCTTCCTGTGCTGGGGAGTCCAGAGCTCAATGCAGTACTCCAGGTGGGGTTTCACCAGAGAAAAGCAGAGGGGCAGAATCACCTCCTTGGACCTGCTGGCTGCGCTGCTTTTGATGCAGCCCAGAACACGTTTGGCTTTCTGGGCTTCAAACACACATTGCTGGCTCATGTCCAACCTCTCATCCACCAGCACCCCCAACTTCTTGGCAGGGCTGCTCATGATCAGTTCATCCCCCCAGCCTGTATCGATATCTGAGATCACCCCAACTCAGGTGCAGCACCTTGCACTTGGTCTTATAAACCTCATGAGGTTCTCATGGGCCCACTTCTGAAGTTTGTCCAGGTCTCTCTAGATGGCATCCCATCCTTCAGGTGTGTCAACAGCACCACTCAGCTTGGTGTCATCTGCAAATTTACTGAGGCTGCACTTGATTCCTTCATCTATGTTAATTATGAAGATAGTAAGAAGCTCTGGTCCCAGTACGGACCCCTGAGGGACACCACTTGTCACTGATGTCCACCAGGACTCTGAGCCATTAACCACTACCCTCTGGATGTGACCATCCAATCATTTTTTTATGTCTAACAGTCCAGTCGTCAATCCATCTGTCTCCAATAGAGAGAGAAGGAGGTTGTGTGGAATCATGTCAAAAGCTTTACAGAAGTCCAGATAAATGACATCTGATGTCATTGACCTCATTCACTGATATAGTCAATAATTATTACTAATGTAGTAAATAAATGCTTAAGTGAAGGGAAAAGGGTTTTTCTGGTGTCTAAGAACTACAGAAGTTGTTCCTGATTATCTTTATTCTAAGGAAAAAATCTCCCAAGTTTTAATCAACAGAGAGATAGTACCTGATGCAAATCATGGAACATAGGACACCTTTGTATAGACTTATCACTTTGATCTGTGATAGAATGAAATCTTCAGAAAATGGCATCCAAATGACAAAATACAAGAGAAGTGGTTTACAGCACTGATTTCAAAGGTGTATTAATGCAAGAGTGAGATATGAACTATTCAGGAAAGTTAGTGAACTTCTCCTGTCTTTAAATCCTATTTTAGGAAATGATGTGATTGACAATGAAGAATCACCATCGGTCTCTGGAAAGACTCCAACTCATAAAATTTCTGATAGCAAAAAGGCAGAATTCCGCACTTTTAGCAGGTACATGTCCCCTTTAGCATGCACAACTGTCCCCTTTATGGTTGCATTTTTGAGATGGCTGGGTCTGTAAACTGTTCTGGTGTGAGGGGTGCTAGGTGGAGTCAAGGATGTGTGTGGGTAATCTATTTGCAAGAAGTAAGAGTGAAGATTCAAGTGGGTACTAAGGTTCTAACTGAGTACAGTGCCCTAACCCATCAAGCCGAATTGCCCAGACCTATTTCCCTAAGTCAAAGTGGTCCACAGATTATAAGAACATGTTGATTTAATCCATAGTATTCCTTGAAAGACTCTAGACCTCCAAAATGTGCAGTCTCTCCTTTCAGCTTAAAAAACCTTATGCGCTTGTGTAGCCATCTTTTGCCCTTCTACCTTCCAAGATTGTTGAACCAATAGCAAATTACATATCAGAAACAGAATTGAGAAATGATTTGTTAATCCACTGTGAGAAAAATTTAAACAACATCTGCATTTTGTACCTTTACCCTACTGAGTTTTTGTTATTCTTTTGATGTTTTAATTGTGGAAGTCACCTAAGCCAACAGGTGAAAAAATAGTTTATTGTCAGTTATTTTTCTCCCTTTCTATTGCTGTGCTGTCCAGAAAATGTGACCTGCTGAATCTGGATAGGTCTCTAGGAATCTTTGACTTCTACAAGTAAAGGTACAACAGTAATGTGGTGGAATACCACAAAAACCTTTTCACAAGTGTGTTTCTTGCTCACAAGGCCGGATTGCTAGGAAATTAATACACAAGTCAAAGGTGAAACCATTAGAATGACTGAATAAAATAAACATAATTTTTATATTTAGTGTAATGCTGTAATTTAATCAATCCAGTCATGTACTTCTTCAGATACAGCTAGTCTGTTTCGGTGCCTACATCAATTTTTTTTCTTAGAAATGTTGTCTTGCTTCTTCCTTTCAACCATCTCCAGTAACTACGGCAAAATTTAGTTAAACTTGATAGGTGTAGAGATCTCACAGTTACTTACAGTCAAAACGTGCTGAAAATAATTGTGCATGGGCAATGAAGAGACCCAGACTGGTTTGTGCTGAGAGAGTTGTTATTCTGCCCTGTATCAGGTTACTGACCAGTTGTTGTGTTTGTATTTGGTTGGACAGGCCCCCTGTGGGATTTATGAGCTGTTACTTAACCCAACCAAAGCAATAGCAGACATTTTAGGGACTGGCAGGATTTCTTAGCTGAGGAATGGTACCAGTTATTGAGAAAATAGGCTTTGATCGTCCTCCTTATCACAGATCAGCCTACGGTGGAACATGGAGAATATTTACGAAAAAAAGTGTATGGGAAAAAACTTGTACCTCATCATCACTCATTTTTAAACTTGTTTTCTTATTGTTTTAGCAATCCTCCTTATCAGCCAACGTCTTTCAGGCCACGGTTCTTATTAGTTGAAGAGCCAGGATCAGGGCAAGCTTTTGATTTGGCACCTGCAGTAATACATGCCCTGGAAAAGTTTCCAGCTTATACACTAGACCTGCCGACTTTGTTTGTCAGCAGCACATCACAGGAAGAAACATGTTCACAGGTATCTTTTTACTCATTAATTTCATAGAATTTGTGAACTGTATATATATATATATATAGTGAAGTGAACAAAATTCACTGTTAATGGAGGTGGCTTGATTTGAATGTGCTGTTATGTTTGCTTCTGTCTGAAAATCTGCTTTTCCCGTAGATGGAATGATACTGAATAAGGATGTTTATACATAGCTGTATTTTCCATTTGAAATGAAACAGGGAGGATGTTGTTAGCAGCTTGGGAAGATGGGAGATACTGCTAATAAACCCCTCTTCATGGCAAGAAATCCTGCTGGTCTTGGTGGGATCCAGAAAGTTGTTTTCGTTGTTTCTTAAGTATCTGTGCTCCCTGTAGCTAGTTCTGCGTCAGCCTGATGGTGTGCCATGCACTTTTTGTAGCCTTCTTTTTCATTATATTTGTAGACAGCTAAGGTTTTGGGGAAAAGAAAGGTTTGGTTTTTGACATATACAGCTTGTACTGCTTTGATACATGCAATAAAAGCGTTAAAATTCATGGAACACTTAAATTTGTAAACTGGTATGTTTTCCTTAACTAAAAAAAAATTAAATATAAGCTTATTAGTGCTGTTTTAATTTTTTATCTTTAAGCAGGAAATTGGTTTAATTGTTTGGCATCACTGTATTCAAATTTTTGACCTTTAGTAGTAGCATTTGAGTTCTGTACAAGTCAGGACAAACACATTACATGATGTGATTCTCGTTTGTCACATAGGAGGAGCAATTCCTTTTTTGTCGTGGTTGCATCTGTGGCCATATAACTCCCTTGTGTAGTCACTGCCTGGATATACCAAGTGCGCTTCCCATTTTGTGACAGGAACTCCCTGATTATTGTTAATCTGAAAAGGGTGCCTGGAGAAATTTGCTGTGTAAAAGGACTGTTGCTGCTTCCCTTATGCAGTACATGCAGGTCACCTTCTGTGATTGAGGTGCCATCTCTAGGCAGTGGCTTGTGATCTTCCAAGGCACGTCATCTGGTCTGGTGGATCCTCTAGTAATGAGAGGCTGTGAGTGATTCATCTCTTCAGGCAGACTAAGGACTGGTCAGTTCTTGTAAAATATGCTTGAAATTATGAATCCTAACCAGGCTTCATTTGTCTTGTCAGCCCTCATCTTTTCACATAGATATTTGTTTTTTCAGACTGTGCTCCAGTCTGACTTGGGGATGTGCCTACTCTGAATTGAAAATGGTGCAGTTACAGTTGTGCAGCAATTTATCCAGGCCAATACATCTAGGTGAAGGGTTAGTCTTGTTTTTTCAGGCACACCACCACATCAGCTGAGTTCTGAGGCTCTTCAGGAATTATCTTACACCTAAGAAATTTTGAAATCAGGCAGAGATTTAGGTCTGTTTCTGTCTCCGTAGCAATGTCTATCTTTTAGTCAAAGTGGAAATTTTACCTTATTATTAAGGAGTTGTTCATTGTTTATTGGTTTCTCTTGATGTCTTGGCTTATGCACTCTTATTTCATAAGATCAACTGATATGTAGTTGTTTAGTTATTTAGTGGCTTGCTCTACGTGATGTAGTTTTCTTATCCAAGCTTTCACTTTACCAGTTGATACGAGAAGCTCAAAGAACAGCACCAAGTATCATTTATATCCCACAAATCGCTTTGTGGTGGGAGGCTGTTGGACCTACACTGAAAGCTGGTTTTACAGGACTACTGAATAACATTCCATACTTTGCTCCAGTTTTGCTTCTTGCAACATCTGATGTGCAACATGAAGATCTCCCAGAAGAGGTATTTCTGTCAATACTTTTCTTCCTTTATTACTCAGTTTCTTGTTGATTTATAACTCTGTGAAACATAGGAGTAAGCAAATTCATACTATTATTACTGAGGCACCAGAACCCGGTCTCTTAAAATTGGCTTACACAAAACAATACTGAAAGCAGTTGTCTAAAGTGTTTTCTGAGTAAAGAGATTGGCCCAACTTTTTCTTGCTTCTCACACACTCATGCTTGTCTGACAGATGTATAGACTTATTTCAGACAATCATTTCAGTGACTTCAGGATGGTTAGGTGTGTCCTTAGTGTGCATGAAAGGTAGCTAGGAAAAAGATTGTTTCTTCTGATAACATTTTTACCAAAAAGGTGAAAAGTACTTTTATGGAAAAAGGACGGTGGTCACACTGTTACTGATGGAATGTAATTTCAAACTTAAATTATTTAATAAAAAATTTAATTGACAAATTAAAAAGTTAAGGTCCAGCTTCTGCTTAAGTAACTTGGAAATCAATTTTTAGTTGTATTCCTTAACAAAATTCATTAAGAGGATGTGCTGAGCTTTCTAGACATCTGAGAGTGTGCATTAAAGGAAGGTGTTCAAAATGTTAATATACTGCTCTGATTATTTTGCCTTAGTAACAGAAGTTTTTATAATGCTAATAAATGCCATCTAAATTTAAAAAAACCAAAAAATCAAAAAACCCTCTCCACCTTACCAAAAATCTGGCACTTGTCTGCTGAGCCTTGCCTCTGTAACTGCCATAAGAATTCATGTTAAAGGACAGCAAAGGAGGTAAATATAAAATAAGCAGCCTTATGGTGGTGAATGT
This sequence comes from Myiotriccus ornatus, assembly GCA_036023395.1. Taxonomy (NCBI): domain Eukaryota; kingdom Metazoa; phylum Chordata; class Aves; order Passeriformes; family Tyrannidae; genus Myiotriccus; species Myiotriccus ornatus. The sequence continues at coordinate 125,259,017 of JAYRBT010000082.1, read as the reverse complement.
CACCCTTTTCTCATTGGCTTATCATACATTTTTTTCATGAAGCTTAAACTCTAGAGGGTTCCTTAGAGAAGGTATTTTAATTTGTGCTACTATGAAAATTTAGTTTTTGAAGGCCAAGAAGTTAACTTTTCATAGCTTGTCTTATCCAGATGAGTATTCAGCTTAATTTACAAAGGTACTCATCTTTTTGGAATAGAAAAAAAATATTTGTGTTACCTTACATCTGAAATGTCTTTTCCTCTCATGCTCTAGATAAAAGCATTGTTTAATAATAGCCGTGAAGAAGTTTTCAAAATCCCGCGGCCTACCTGTGCTGAAAGAAGAGGTTTTTTTGAGGATTTGATCATGAAGCAAGCTGCTGAACCTCCTGCATCAAAAACCAATGCAGGTGAGGGTATTCTACATATAAAACTTTGTTACCGTAAGTTAACAGCTAAGACTGTATTTGCTTTGGTGATAATTTTCTATCAATCATTTTTCATGTGTTTTCTCTGTTATTGCAGAAAGGTACTCTATATACAGTTCTCTGTATATACAGGATCTTCACTGATACTGTATTCCAGATAAAGAGAAGTCCTGACTTATCGAATCTGTGTCATTCCAGATTCACGGGTACACCGTGTGACTCATGCGAGGTGTTCTCAGGTGGATGAGCAACCACAAGTATGTGACAGGAAAGCAATGAAAATTCAGGCACGGGGAGTGTTTGTGGATTACTCTGAGCTCAGAGTAAGTCTAATTTCAATTCTGTTAATACCGAGACAGGACAGTGTCAGTTTTCTTGTTACCTGTACAGCTGTAAATTAAGTTGTTTGTTAACCAGTGCCATTTCGAACAGTTTATGGGAGGGATATATAGTTTGTGAAATAATTCAACCTGCAATGGACTATGACTTGTTTCCACAGCTGTTCTAGACTGCTGCCCTTGTTTTTGGTGAATTATATTTTAGGAGACTGTGTTCTCTTCCTAATTTTTAACGTAAAGGGGTGTGTTAAATTTTTAGATAGCCCACTAACAACCTGCTCGTACTATTGGTTATTAATGTCTTAGCAGTTTTTATGATATATTGGGGGCAGGTTGTTTTGTTTTGCATACTTTCATGTAAAGGACCTTGAAATGGAAAAGGACCTTGATTTTTAGCAGTCATGGCTTTAAACCTGAAGTTAGCAGGTTGACCTACAGCTTATCCTGGATAAAATATAAACACTTGCTTTTCCCAAATTATTTTGAAATCCAGTGTTAGAATTTTGCATTCACACAGTTATAATGTCATAAGTTATTCCAATCCCCCATAGGAGAAAAGTTGCTATCCTAGGTTAGAGTTGGGGAAAGGGTCAAAATCTGGCCTAAATGCAGGGGGTAAAAGAGGTTCCTTTACATGAACTGGAAAGGGTAGAAGAAGAACCTGACCTTCAGGGGATATTGCTGTGACAAAAATTCAGGAAATTGCTAGGTTGAAGTCCTGGAGGTTGATCAAAGCAGAAGATGCTGCTGTTTACCTGCCTGAGAAAGGGAGCATTATTTGGATGTTTCTTCTGAGTGAAGAGAATGTGACCAGAGTGGAATCCCCTTTGGTGAAGAGCCTTGTCCACACATTTTTAAGCTGTGACCTAATTTGTAGGGGTGAAACTGTCTTTTTAAGGCTGGTGTCCTAAAGCAGCAAATTTCAGGGGGGTTTCTTGTTTGTGCCTGTGCATGGAGAGAAGCCACATATGTTTCTCTAAAGTCAGGATGCTAACAGCGTGTGCTCTGAAGTTATTGCCCACTGGGGAAATCATGTGGTGGAGCCCTTACAGATGTTTCAGCTTCCATTAATTTTCAGCTGTGAGGAGAGAGCTACAGTCATGAAACATGTCTTTTTAAAAAACTTATTTACTTAAAATGGGTGCCACTGGAACTTGCTGCTTGTACCAGAGAAGCTCCTTGGAACTCACCTGCAGTTAATAAGCTGGATGAACCTCCAAAATATAGCTGCTTGGTTTTTATGGGGGGGGGGATTTTTATTATTTGTTTGTTTGGTTTCTCCGCTTGATGGGGTTTTTGTTTGTTTATTTACTTGGTAATAGGCGTAGAATTTGATGAAATAGAAGAGCATGCAGTTACCTATGTGGCAGCAATTAGAAATGGTATCACATGCAATGTTGGCCACACACCTCTGTCATGCCCCATATGTCTGCAGCAGCTGAAAGCATGCTGCATAGTTTTTGTGTGTCTTAACTACACATTGTATAGAATGACGTGAGAGGAATGCTCAGATCTTGTGCTAGCTGATTTGAGGGAGGCTGAGTTAGTGGTAAGTGGCTGTGAGGCAGTAATATTTTCATTTGTTGAGGCTGCTCTCTTAAGCTACATCTTCACAGCCTCACACAACACACAGCTACTGTACAGTAGCCCCAGCAGTGCTGCTGCTAGCGTGTTAGTGTTGCTTTCTCGTAGATTATCACATTCACATCTTTGGTAAAAGAAAGGACTGTGTGAGAGACTGGTAATTTGCTACAGGGAGTCACTCTGCTAGTCTCTTGAGTTGAAAGGTAGGAGCTAACTGATGTTAGGCACAGTACACATTCAGCTAATGGGTAAAGGTGAGCACCTAAAGATGTTTTCATTTCCGACTGGCACAACTGTATCTGGAAGATCTGTAGCCTGGCTTCCAAAGATACATTTTCTAGGGCCCTGTGTGGCATTTCTAATGAAATGGAATCGTGGCTTTGCTGTGGCAGCTACTCTATGATAAAGTAGATTGTGTTGTTCCCTCGTGTTCTGGAGGCAGTTAATTGGCAATTATGATTGTTGACATCATAGAATGATGAGTGAAAAAAATATTGCCTGAACTTTAAGCCTTTCTTTTCTCTGAAGTGTGAAAAATTAACCCATTTTCTCAAGTTACATCTTGTCAGATGTTTGATCAGTTCTCTGAAGTGCCACTTCTTTTTAACAATATAAGAAAGTAGGACTTATGCTGTTCTAAACTGTAATTTCCACTTTTTTTTTTTCCTCAGCAATTGTTGGATTCTGTTGTTGCAGCAACTGAAAGCGTCAATATATCGAGCATGGCAAAACTATACTCTGTCCTTAGCCTGTGCATCTACCAACATCGAGATGATGCCGACAAAACCGAATTAGTGATGGTAAATTTTTTTTGTCTTATAGCACTTTCTGTCACATACTGTTATGTGTGTGAGTGTATTATGCCTATGTATGTGTGCACTGTGAATATAGCACTTATTTAGCATTACTCTTTATTGCTTAGTTGCCTGTGTTGCAAGACTTTTTCATTTTAGTCTGGAAGGCATTTATCCATATTGCAAAGTGATTGCTGTATTTGGCATAATTCACAGAATATGCTGAGTTGGAAGAGACCCACAGAGATCATCAACTCTAATTCCTGGCCCTGCACAGGACCATCCCCAAGAGTCACACCATGTGCCTGATAGTGTTGTCCAAACACTTCTTGAACTCAGACTGGCTTGGTACTGTGACCACTTCCCTGGGAAGCCTGTTCCAGTGCCCAAGCCTCTGTACGAAAAACCTTTTTCTAATATCCACTCTAAACCTCCTCTGACAAAACTTCAGGCCATTCCATTGGATTCTGTCACTGCTTACCACACAGAAGAGAGCAGTGCTTACCCCTCCCTCTCACGAGGAAGTTGTAGAGTATGATGAGGTCTCCTCTAAGTCTCCTTTCCTCCACGCTGAACAGACCAAGTAACCTCAGCTGCTCCTCATACGGCTTCACCTCAAGGCCCTTCACCATCTTTGTTGCCCTCTTTTGGATGCTCTCTAATGGCTTAATATTGTTGGCAGTTTCAGCAGGAATAGGCTTGAAGACAATGGGATCACCCACACAGGCCTCTCAAAGCAGTTAACCTCGCTCTGCCTTCTCCAGAACCTTTTCAGGGAGGGGGGCTTGAGAAAGGAGGGTTCTTTTCTCGGTCTGCCACTTCCTCTTTCTCCCCTTGCAGGCAGTCACACATGGTAAGACTTGTGCAGTAGTCATTCCATTCTTGAAAACAAAATAAGTATGAAATATTACAAGAATTTGAGACTTCTCTCTAGTCTCACCAGATTTTCTCTGTAACTCACATGGCTCAAGCATCTTTAATCTGACATGTGGGTAGCTTTCTGCCTATGATGGTTTGATGCCACTGAGTCCAACTCTTTAATCTCTTCCTCTAAGAGAGGATTTCTGAGTTGTTAGAACTTGACAGAAATCTTTCACAGGCACCCACTGCCCCAGTAAGGCATTCTCAGTATTAAGTTGATTCAGACATGTTGGATAGTTTGTCTTCAGCTTCCTTGAATCCATTTGTGTTTCAGATGCTTGTGCCTGAGAATAGATAAAATTCTTTATGCCTCTCACTCTGCCTAAAAAAAAAAAAGGTAGCATCTTCTTTTTAGCCCTGGTCATCTTGACCTCTTTGTTAATGTCTGATAAAGAGAATGGACAATCTGTTCTGACTGTGAAGCACTGAGAATAATTTGGATTCAGGGAGGCCATTTCTGAAAAATGTACCCTTCTCTCATCCAGCATATTGATGTATTTTAGAAAGGGAAGGGATTTGTTTATGTTATATGAGGGCTTGTCAGCTTTTGTGACTGGACCTGATTTCTTTGTTTTTTCTTTTACCTTAAACTTAAACCAAAAAAATATCTCCTGTTCAAAGTGACTGTGGAAGTCAGCCAGGAGCAATCTCTACTGTATGAAGAGAGAGACTTTAACAAGTACTTATTCAGAGTGCAAACAGAACAGTTCCAGCTTTCAGTTGTGGCTCTTCAGGAACTGGCTTCTTTCTCTTGTTCAGAGTACCATTGATAGAGATCCATTGTCCCCTGATACAGATCCCTGCAGTCTCTCTAGAAGCTAATGGGTCTAGAAAGATGTTGGGATGGTGGTAGAACATGTATTGGCTAAATATTACTAACAATTGTATGTATGTACAGATTCTTGATTCTTTGATGAAGTAAACAGGGTTCTCAAGCTTATATTTAAACTGACTCCTAATTTGTCTATTTTTACTAGGAAATGAAGAAAGAAATTGCAGCCCTCAGTTGGCTGTGATACTCGACTTCAGCATACTCGACATACTCTAATGTTCATATATGGCTCCCAAATAGATAAGTTGTGTTTATCATGTCTCAGTAATTGTAGCAGGTATAGAAAAAAAAAAAATAGAAGAAAGAAACTTCTTTAAGCACATAACTGAAACCAGACATAACAGAACTGGCAACACTTGGCAAAATGACTAAGATAACATCAGATTATAAGGAACAAAGCAAGGCCATCTTGTCAAACTAGGTAAGGGTAATTCTGACAGTAGGAGATAGTGCCCACTGGCTCAAGAAAAGAAGACACCATCTGAAGAAAGAACAGCACTAGCTCAAAAGAAGATTGAGCACATGGGCCAATTAGCATGTGAAGTACAGAATCATTTAGCCAATAGAAGACTAATTAATAAGAGGACTATGGAATTTGGAGCCAATGAACATTAGTGTCTTTGCTAAGAATAGTGAAATGTTGTGATAGTCAGTATGCTGGCTTTATGGATGTACCACATAGCACACCTTTCTGCAAATAAATCAAATACCTCGACTCTGTGTGTGGATCAGCTTCTTGCACACTGGGTGAAAAAACTCTTGGCAACAATATTTTCTTTTCATGAAAACAACATGAAATTCTTCTAAAGGTATTGATTCTGTGAAAATCTGTCAATGTAAGACACGGGAACTGCTTATTTTTGTTCCTCCAACTTCATTTCTAATGAAGAGAAGAGAGCTGAGAGGCCAGGAGTAAGACACAGCGCTTGTGACTCCGAGTGCCTGTCGCCTCCCGGGCGTGGATGGGGGGCACTCGCCTGCCCCGTTCTCGTCTCCCGGAGGCCCTTCCCAGCAGCAGCGGGTGCGGGCGCGGGCAGGGTGCGCGGCATTCCTCCTCCAGGGCTCCAGCTCCGGGTTCGTGCCCTTGGAGCCCCCCTCCTCGCTCAGTAGCCGTCGCATCTGGACGCGCTCCGGGTGCGCCCCGGCCCCCGCCGGAGCCGCGGGATCAGGGGGGCCTGGAGAGCCGACGGAGCCGCGAGTACCGGGGCGGGGGGCGAGAGGCGGTGGGTGTGAGCCCGGGGAAGGGCTGCCGGCAAAGGCGTTCCGCTGCCGGCCGGGAGCCTTCGGGAGCTGTTGGGAGGAGCTGGAAAAGCTGAGTCCCCGCGCGAAAGCACCGGCGATCGGTGTCCCGTGGAGCGAGAAAAGGGGACGAACGAGTGTTGAGGTGAGCGCCTGCGGCTGCCGTCGGGGGCATTATAGCAGCCGGACGGGAATCCCAGCGCCACCCCCGTTCCTGTCCGTCCCGCGGCTGAAGGGGTATTCGGCACAAGCCCTGCTCCCGGGGGCTGTGGCAGCGTGCGAGAGCCAGTCCCTGGAGCACCTGCAACCCTGGGAAATAACAACCTTCTGCACCGCCTTGTGGTGCACTGTATTTGTCCGTCCTTCTTATTTTGATTCAGTTTCTTATCTGAAAAGTTATCTTATGAAGATTAGCTTAGAGAATGCTTTGCTTTAGTTGTGATAATGGTCACAGAGAGAGCGCTGACCATTTTGATGAAAAAAATTAATAAAACCCAGTGCTTGACACAAAATATATGTGACCTCAAAGTGCATTCTAGTTGGTCTGAAGTGCCTGTGACATACTCCTTAGTCAAGTGTTTATAAATACTACTTTCAATGGTTTAAAACCAAAACTGTTTAGAAATCAGGACTCATTTGTACTTCATTAAAGCAGATAATCTAACTTGCTGAAAATGTTACTTAAGCTTTTTATAATCTTGATTGACCCTAGTAAAGAAGAGACAACTTACATGACTGAAAAGGATGTCAAGTAGCCTCTGCTTTCTGCATCTCGGTGTTGCTAACTGACTAACTGGTTAATTTCACTTTGAGGAGTTTTGTGTTTTTAACGTAGCCTTGAAAAGCTAAAACTCCTCTCTGTTCTTTCCAAGTCAGGATAATCTCTTCAGCCTATTCTGAATTTCTGTGGAAAATAAAGACAAACCAGATCCAACTCAGAAGTGGTCTGCTCTTCGGCAGAACCCTGCCTTGGATTGAGGCTTGTCATGACATCCTGTTCAAACTCTAGCTTTGACAAAAACCTGGAAATACTAAGTGAAAATGTCAGTCGACACTTTATGAAGTACTGCATTTCTAGGTGTTCAATCCCTGTTCTATTTATACAATGAAAAGAGAAGCATGCCCAGCAAGTCATGTCATGGTAAATCTACAGCTAAAAGTCTGTGGGGGAATATGAGTATGGTGATGTCAGTGCCAGTACTTTAGAACTAGACTCACTCTTCTTTGTAAAAGTTATCTTCTTGCATAAAAACCATATATATCTTCACAGCTTCTTTGAGATCCCTCCTCCACTTTGGCTCCTGGGATATTAGTTGCTCTGTTGAAACATCAAGATTAACATCTTGCAGAACATCTGTTCTGCAGGAAATGTGTGCATATGGTTTGCAGCAGACTTGGGGTCTGAATTCTCCTTGGGGTCTGCAGGCCTTTCTTTGCACAGGAAAACCTGGTGAAGTTCCCTGAGGGAGTCTCCCTGAAGTCTTGAGGGGGAACTATACAATGCAATGCAATATAATATTTCTTTACAATACTTCTAATTCAGCAATCCTTTTCTCCTTTTGTCTGTCCTCTTTCTTAATGTAGGCAGTTAGCATAGCCAAAATCAAGTCCAAAAAAGGAAGACTATAAAGAAGGGAAGTAGTAGTAATTCCTTAGGATTCCTTTTTAGCCTGGTTTCTGAGGAGGATTCCATTTGGTCACTCTGTCTATTTAACTTGGCTCCAAAACGTTGTGAGTTCATCAGCCAAAGTCAGCTGAAGTTGTGAGAATAGATATCACTAAGATATTGAATTTCCTCTGAGTTTTACAGAAAAAGGTATGTGCAAATAGGAGGGAATGCTATTGATTTTTTAAGGCTTGGAAAGAGTGCAGTTGTGAATTCCTGCCTAGTCTTAGACACTAGAGTAGGAACTCATTAGTTCCTTAGCTCAGGTTTCTTTGTGACATGGATTTTCTGGAGTCTGCAGAGCACAGATCAAATGTAAATAATTCTTGAAGTAGGAAGGAATTTTGTAGTATTGTAATGATGCCTCAAAAATTTTAGGATTTTTAGCTTTTTGTAGATTTTAAAGTAGCTGTGTAGTAGATATAGATTTTTAATATAGCTGTATAGTCTGTCACTTTAAAATAGTAGTTATCACTTAACAAACCCTATTCCCCCATTTCATACTGAATTTTCTAAATTCTTTAGGCTTGTTTAGGCTCCTTTCAAGGCAGGACTATAGTAAAAACATTCTGTTTAAGAACATATGCACCCCAGGCCTGAACAACAAGATACCTTCATAGTCAAAGCAACCTTCAAGCCCGGAACCTTGGAGTAATTCCAGAGACAGTATGTGCTGTGAACAAGAGGAAGATGAGGAAGAAAGGGATTTTGGGACCTCCAACTCAATTTTCAGGGAAGTGTGCCAGGGGGCAGATTTGGGGAGGATCTGGGCGCAGATAGTTCTTGTATTAGACCATAAATTGTAGAACCCCTGGACTCGGGTGCACACCTTAGTGCTCCTTGTGCCAGAAGGCCTTCATTAAAGACCTGATCTGCATCTTATCTATACTAATAATTGACTGGTGAGTCTTTTCCTCCCAATTTTAGGCAACAGTAACACAGGAGTTAAAAAGTAATTTGGCCACAAGACTCACACCTACTGACTCTGGGAAGTTGATCATATTACCTTGGAACTGTATTTCCGTGCTGAGTACACAAGTGGGTTTGGTGCCCTGAGGCTGCTTGCTGGCAGCTGGAAAAATCCATTAGCTCCAGATAGCATCCTGCCATCCATGGGCTGAGCATAGAAAGGGGCCGAAAATGACCTTGTGTGTAGAAACACAAGTTCTACTTGTTGCCTACTGAGCTCAAACATAATTTCATAGAGATCAAAGCCTATTTTTATTTAAAGTAACGTGGTGATATCTCTATTACTTTGTTGTTTCCACTTTTCCAGAGAGAAGTAACTGGAATAAATTTGCCCCCTGCATGGAACAGAAGTTGGGTGCTTGTTGTCATCAGATTGGCTTTCTAGTCTATTAAAAGTTGCTGTCCAAGTCAGGCTTTTAAACAGGTAGTTTAAGCTTAAGGACATTAATTTGAATACTGTGGTCATCACAATGATTTTCAATTCAGTATTTAAAGAAGAAAATCCATCCACTGCAGATTTTTTTTTTGTTTTACAAGGAGCAAAAGTCAAATAAAGGGAATAACTTGCTTGCTTTGTCAAAGTGTTTTATATAATGTTGCATTTCAGTCAACAGAACACTGAAGACCAGAGCTAACACAAAAACTACAGGAAAAAAATATTACAGAAAACATGCCAATAACATATTTTTCCCATTTATCCTTAGTTCTTTTTTGCAAAAACTAAATTGCAGCCTTTAGCATACTTTCCAGCAGAAATTTCTGTCAAAGCCATTCCTATTTATGTTTAGACCTTTCCCTTATGCAGCATACTTTGACAGCTCTATTTTTTTTTTCTCAGAATTGTTGAATCATTTCACTTTGTGGTCTTGAGCTCATTCTAAGCCAAAAATGTTATGGCATTGTTTTGAATTTACTTCCAAAAGCTGCTGAGAATAAACACAACATCCGCCAAAACATGTCAGTTGAGTTTTATCCTATTTATTTCAGTCTTTTTAAAAGATGCCTTTCTCATTTGCAGTCTACCCGTGTTGCAGTCAGTGGTTGGACTAGTTCAGCAGAATTGCTGCAGCAAGTGCATGTAAAATATCAAAAAGTCACCCAAATGTGAAAATATTCAGGACATTGAATTGTGGTCTTCAGCTTTGTCACCAGCATAAGAAGTTTTCAAATTTGCTGTTGGAAATGGCATGTCCTCTGTGCATTCATTGCCATGCCTGCTATCAACCATGTGGTTGATAAAGGTTGCTGTTCCACTAATAGTTCAGCCTGGGTATGTGTTCTGATGTCTAAAAATGCATTGCTAAGAGTAGTTCCTTCCTGTATTTGTCTCCCTTCACTTTCTGGCTTGATTTTGGCTCTTTTTTGTTTGCTGTTACTGAATTTCTGTTCAGCATATATATTTTATTACACGTTACAAAACTTGCCTGAGTCACAAGGGGAAATCTTTGCTAAAATTAAGGGTTTTTTAAAGTGTGTTTAATGAGAGTGATTATGGGATACTTTCTTCATTTTCTCTTAAAAGAGCTCTGTCAGCATTCTCTGAGGACACTAAAACTGGGCTTGATATCTGAGAAGCAGTCACACAAAGATGTAATGTGGAGTTCTTGTATAGTGAACCAAGGAATTTTTACTTGGACTGCATAAATTATGTTCCAAGTCTGGCCACAGTGTCACTCTAAGGAGTTATTCTTAGCTACTTAGCTACACTTCTAGCATCTGCTTCAATTCAGTAATCCCCAGGAGAGACTCCTATGCCCTCGAAACATGACTTGTAGTTCTTATTTTGGATGGGTGATACAGAAATTCATATTTAATTGTTCGAGTCCAGATTATTCGGTGTACTTTGTAGCAGCTGCTAACAGGTTCCCACCCTTAACTGGGACCTTGTTGAAGCACATGCAGTCCTTGATCACGTCACAGTATTTCTTCTGAAAATCTTGGTCACATAATGCAGACATGGGAGTGAGTTTCTGGTAAGACATGCTGAGATCTCATCATCATGTGGAGATGTCTGAAAAAATTTTAAATGACCTGGCACCATGATTTCTGCATCGTAAATGGTGCCATTTAGCCACCTCCAACTGAGAACTGCACAAACCAGCACTTTAAGGTATGGGGTGTCAGCCAAAACCCTCAAAGGCAAGGGTATGTCTCAGATCACACTTCTTTTTATGTCTTGTGTAGTGGGAACACATCCCTTTACCCAGGCTTAACATAACAGTCTTCAACTAAATGCTGAAAGTCTCATCAAAGAAGTCCATCAACAGCTAGGAGAGGATAGAAAAGAAAGTCTCTTCCTTTTAAGCAGTATTGGAGACAGAGAAGCCTCTATCCCTCTCTGATACCTTACTTCACCCGCTGGAAAGCCCATGGATTTATGTATTTGTCTTGCAGCCTTTGGCCGTGGTTTCTAAGTGGTCCTGGCTGTCATCCAGAAAAACAGGTATATGTCCTTAAAGCCAATGAACTTAATTAATACAGTTGTAAAAGACAGAGTTACTACTTCTACAACCTCCCCATACTTTCCAATTGCTTCAGCTGAACGCTGGGTTGATACTGGTACTTGCATCTTCCTTGTCTGTCCTTTGTATGAGGGCCAGGCAGTCTCCATCTGCTCCAAGATGGTAGTGGAGCCCTCTGAGAAGAGTTTTCCTGGGACCAGTGGAGGAGTCAGGAACCAGCAGCCCTAGGTAAATCATCACAGCCTCAGTGGCCAACCCCATGCCTTGTGCGTTTACTATAAGAAATGCAAGTTCCCTGTTTGTGCTGTAATGCTAGCTGAGGTGATCAAACAAGCTGGCAATTGAAAGGGTAATTTCCTTGGAGCCAGAAGGCTTTTCTGCTCCAGACCCAGGCTGGAGTAAGGTGAATTTGCTGTAAGTTCGCCGTATAAAAGAGATCAGTGATCTGTCAGAGGAACAGGCACAAGTAAATCTGCAGGTCTCCTCAGAGTGCTGCTGATCAGTGAGCAGCTAGCTGTGAGCTGATCTGAAGTGTGTAAAAAGTGAGAAACTGGGAGACAGCCAGGAAAGCAGCATTCTTCTTTGTCTGCTGGATTTCAATACAGCTTAAGAAAACTTTCTCAACTTATTCAAAGTACTGATTTGAGCTTGCAAATCCAGCTTTAAATTAAAGTAGTACTACATTGAGGCTTGCTGGAGTGAATCCCATTGAAACCAGTGGGGAGGCTCCCATTAACACAGCAGGATTTTATTTCTTTATACTCCTGAGTCACATATAAGATGGTAGGGTCTTGTTTGAACTTTCATTCCACATATATGTTAATGCATTTTAGAACACCCTGCCTCCATTTTAACTCCCTGAAGATCCTCTGAGGGTGTTTTCCTTAAGTTTCTAAAACAATCTCATTAAATTTATAAAAATGCATCTCCTAGAATATTTTCATATATGAAAAATAAGCTTTTGTCTCTTTAAGCTGTAGCAAACCAAATAACTTTGTTTAAAATTAATCTATTGCGTTAGTCTCTTTTGACAATGGAATTTGTCAATCAAAAGTTTTCCTAAATGTATTTTTGAGACTTTTCAGCTTTTTTCATATTACTGTAATTGCACATAACATCTCTTCTTTCCAGTCTTTTTCTTTGTGCACCGAAGTCTCCTGGTAACCACTGCAGTATTTAGTACTCCTCCACTGTTCTTGCACAGCCTCATGTCATCAGTAGCTGCTGTAATCTGCTTTTCTGGATAAAAATAATGGGAGTTTTCAACTATGTGTTCCCAAAGCAAGGGAACTGCATGACAGCGTAGGAGTCTCAGGACAAACTGAAAGCCTGTGGCACCAACACACAAATCAGTACAATTAGGAAGCAAGAATGAGCCCTCGTTTCTCTCATGGCTTCTCTTACTGTTTCAGCAGTCTGAGGAGAAACTGGGCAGCAGCTTTATCTGAGCTTTCCTTTCTCCCAGAATTTGGTGTCCCTTTAGTCCCTTAAGTGTCTGTTGCAGGTGCATTGCACCGCCTCATTGCTCTAAAGCAGATGGAAATCTGCTTCTAAGGGAGCTGCAACTTCTACTGCCGTACAGGGCACGGCCTCTGATGAAAAAGATGATTTCACTAGTTTTGCATCAACCAATCCCTGTCTCTGCGTACAGAGTATTTGGGAGAGGAGAATGGGACAGAAAGATTTGATGTGGCCCTGATGGCCCTATACATGCCTGTAGGTCAGTCCTAAGGCTGCTGCCCTGGGCGTGCCTGACACTGGAGCTCTCCCTTTACAGTGCCTCAGCCTCCAGCTGCACCTGCTTTTCTGTTCTGTGATTTGCCGAGCTGTTTCCTAGCCTTTGTTCTCATCTCCATCATCAGTGTCACCCTTGAAGACGTGATGCTGTCCTGTAAAAGGGGTCAGGCTTGGTTTTATGTTGCTGGCAACTTATGCCTCCTACAAGAATGATTTTTTTAAGGAGTGGAGGAGGTGGAGGAAGGATCCCTCCAAAGACACTGGGAAAAATGGCTTGCCTTTAAATCTCCACAGTTTTGGTTCTTCAACTTGACAAGAGACAAAGCAGGAGTCACTCTTCTCTTTCAATGTGTTTAGTGATACAGAAGTGTTTCCCCCTCCTTAATCAAACCATTGGTCACCAAGGTATGACAGCATGGGCTTCAACATCATCTCTCTGCTGTCTGAGATAGCACAGTTAGAGTAAAGCTTAAACTAGTGAAACTTGTGTTGAGGGTCTGTCACAACCCAGAAGCAAGAGTGATGTTCGTTCTAAACTCTTGTTGGCTGAACAAAGACACCAGTCCACATGCCAGGGAACTCTTTTGCTTTATTGTATAATTGTCTTAATTCTGGCAACTAGCCCACTATTTAGTCTTAGAAGTGTTGGTTCACCTGTGGCTCCACTATGGGCTTCTGCTTGGGTTAGTCCAGACACAACCTCCATTCCTACCACAACACATTGCTTCCCCTTGGGTTTCTTAAAAGGACTAATATAATCAATTTGCCATGTTTGCAAAAGCCTTCTCTTGTTCTTCAGGTTAAGGGGTGGATCCTTAGGGCGGTCCAGGTATGAGTCACTCTGACAGCACACTGAGAGGGTTGGAGTACTCAGGCCACTGTCAAACCACTACTGTGGGCTTCCCTGAACAAATCTTTTGTTCTGGAGAGGCCTTGCTTCACATGGAACCATTCCAGTAGTGTCTCTGACTTATCTCCTGACTCGATTGACAAGGGCAGACTATCCTTTTCCTCCTTGTCTGGGGTCATTGCCACCGCCAGACAAGTAAGAGAGTCAACTTGATCATTAAGGAGTTAAGCTGTGTTATCTCCCTTTTGATGTGCAGCAATCCAACCCACCTGTGTGGGTTTTTTTGATCAACCTGCAAGATTTCCTCCCATTTATCCTTTTGCCACGCTAATAGTTGATTCACTTCCCATTCATTGTGCTTGCAGAAAGGGAGTGATTCTGTACATCCCTTAAAGACTACATATAAATCAGTATAGATGTACTAGGGGTCAATGTTCTTGGCTTCATTCTTTGTAGCACTCCAATAAGTTCACCCACCTAGGTAGTCCTCTGTGGTTATCCTATCCCTGGAGTCAACATGCAGAGCAACTGCTCAGCATTTCCGCACCTTACCTCATCTTTTGAAGGAGTCATCAGTAAACCATGTTTTTCTGTTGTAATTATGTGGGTTTCTGGAGGGTCCCTCCTGGCTGCTCTGTGAAGGTTTCCAGGGCTGAGATCACCCCCCCGCCGCCCGTCCC
>JAYRBT010000082.1:125200587-125241272 GCA_036023395.1 Myiotriccus ornatus | reverse complement strand
AGCTAAAGAAGAAAAAAATGTATTAAAAAAAATTGCAGATGGAGCCGGAGAAATCTGTGGAAAGGGATAAACCTGTATCATAGGTAGGAGAAGGAAATTTTTGAAATTCTGTGAACAAAAATGTAGATCTAGAAGTGTGTTGCTACATTGAGCGAAGGTGTTGTGTTGGCAGGTAGAAATATCTTTTAAGGTTCTTAAGAGGATACTATTGCATGGATGAAGTAAAGTTATATCTGCATCACAACTTTTTGAACCAAACTTGAAAGGTCATTAAACTTCAGAGATTAGTTAGACCAGATTTACTGTCTATGAAGCAGAAAAACAGTTGACACAGAAACAAAGCTTAAGAATCAAAATAAACTTTAATCAGGTTCCCTGATTTCCCTAAATCTAGACCAATATGTTCCTAAATAAATTCAATTTGATTTATCTATTTAATTTTAAATTATACGAAGAACTGTGTTCTCATGATCTGCACAATCCATTCAACTCCAAACTGCAGAATTTCTTTCCTTGCTTTCCAGTTAAAATACCAATTAAATGCTTAACCTTGTTAATCTTTAATCAAGAAAATTAAACTCTTATTCAAGTTTCATACCATAACATATCAGCAACAGTTCCTCTTACTTATGAGGAGTTTATTGTTACATCCAGCAGTGCTGCTAGTGTAACAGCTATGCAGTACTGCCAGGTTATTTGCATTCTTTTTTTTAATGCAATTTATGTGGTAGTAAGATGACTGAAATATCTTGCCTAAAGTATTAAAATAATTTAATAAATTTTGTCACTTATTTGAGATAAGCACTTAGTATTTTCCATCACTTTTCTTTGCTAAAATTTATTTTGCTGTGTGCATGTCAAGCTTTTCTTGCTAATGGATCCTTATAGGATTTTTGTTTGTTTGTCTTTCTTTTTTTCCTTTTCTTTTTTTCGGTCTGTGCACAGTGAATCTCTCAAATTGGACAAACTGCTGCCGTGATTCCCCAGATCACATGTGCGCACCGTACGCCCCTGTCTATGGTGACATAGACATAGTTTGTTTCACCTCACATTTACATGGCACATGGCACTGGGCCGGTACAAGATATACTGAGAAGCTCTTCCTGTAATGGAGGTAGGTAAGGCATAAGCACCTCCAGAAATCTGGGGATGAAGAGCTTCAGGATAAATTAAGTTCTCTCTCAGAGACAGACTAGGTGTTGAACTTAGACCAGACATATGCCTTGGAGATGGCTGTTTATGTTTAACTGTAAGTGTTTGATGTGTAGAAGGAGGCACAAGGTGATAACCATTTAGGGCTTGAGTCTTGAGAATTTGCCAAAACTATGTCTCTGTTATAAGACTCAAAACAGTAAGTTTCCAGTAAGTTGTGCACATACCAGTGTCACATTAGCTTCAAGCCTCTTCTCAGTCTCACTGTTCACACCCTGCCACAAAAAGTTTTAGCTCTGAGGTCATGATTTAAAGGACCTGGGAACAGTTTGCATCAACAGACTAGTAGCACAGTAGTGTCTGTGAGCAAAATAGACTAAATAATAACTGGATTTTTTTTCCAGTAGAAATAATTTACAGATAGAAAAATCCGTTTAAACTATGCTCTACACTAAAAAGCAAATCCAGCCATTTATCCAGGCAGGGAGTTTTCTTCTACAACTAAATGTCACAGCTGTCATTTATAATGTTACACTGAAAAAGCAGTTTTCCAGATGTGTGGTGTATTCTTACTGATCAAGTTTTTGCTACCACAGTATTCTGAACATGTAAATAAGGAAGGATCTGAAGTGAGGAGTAATTCCTTTCGTCAAGCTGATAAAATGGCAACCAAGCTTTCAGACATAGAAGCCGTCTTTCAGGTATATATTTTGCTTTTGTCTTTTAGAAGGAGGATGGCTTTCTGGTGAAAGTACAATTCTGCTAACAGGTGAATGAGGCATTTTCTTTAGGAGCTGAATTTAATTTGGTAAAATAAACTACATATTCTCTTCTAAAATTTGCTTCTGAGATAATTGTTTCTTTGTCATTATTATTTCCAGATTTCTCAGTGGAGTAAGAAATAGGAAACAGTTGGCAGAAAATCGTATCATTAACAGCCTTAATAACTTGGGATTGTGAATTTTTTTAAAGTGTTCCTTTTTCATTATTATTTTTTTTTTAATGTAGCACTTTATACTAGAATTCTTCCCTCATATCCGGTCACCTGAAACCTTCATTACAAATCCTGTGTTTCATGACACCCTCTTGCTCTTTTAAATTGAAAATGCATTGTGCTCCACTGTTGCTATAAGCTACAAAAGATGTCTGCCAAAAACACTAACCAGCTAAATAATTAACTCTTGTTTTGCATTATATAAATATCTGTGTAGAATATTTTCCATAAACTCATGAAACATTCACTGAAGTGCGTGCATGACATGGATCAACAAATATGGAATGAAAATATGCCTTGGTATTTTTTCTAACAGTTTTCTTCTGTTGATACCACAAGTGCTCTGGAATTTCACAAGAGATGTTGCATTTTAAGGTAATTTGCTTCATCTGATTTATATTTCCATCTCCATCTCTGAAAAAGCCAGCACTATTCTCATTCCCCATGTTATTAACGAACACAGAAAATTTCTATTTATTGTCTCTGACTAATGCTATTTTATAGCTTTCGAAGATCCTTTACATCCTGTAATTTTGTTGAATGGAAAAACGGGGATTTTTTTAAGCGTTATCAGGCCTTGTTCCTATCTAGCCAGGCATTCATGACTGAGAAGTATGTCACATCAATTGATAAAGAAAGGATAATGAAGTGTAATCAGCCTTTGCAATAAATGGGAAACCTCCCAATAACTGACAGGGTCTGTGTTTAGTACTGTTATATTTTTTCATGAGCTCAGTTTGCAAAAGCCTCATGCAGTTTTCACTTCTAATCCTGCTCTCTGTGCAGGACTCTTGCAGGACAAGTTCAGCCCTCTGGGTATGGCTGCTTTCAGCCTTAGCTGTCCTCTTCAGTATTTTAACTTCAGTTATTCCTTGGTAAAAAAAAAAAACAACACTTCATATCCACTTTCAGGTACTTTTGTTTGTCTGCTTTTCTTCTGCAACTTGATTTGATCTTTGCCATTCAAGGACTCTTTTTGCCAAGAACTGACTTGTTTTTTCAAGACAACTCAAAAAAGCCAGAACCTTTGGCTTTATAAAGAAAAGGGAACTCTTCATAAGAAAAATAATGGGATTTTTCAGACTGTCTGGAAGAAATTGTAAATTCTCCTCTCCCATGTTTTATCTCTAGTGAACTCCCTTTTATTGATTTAGATAAGATACCTGTGTCTGCAGTCAGAAATGTCAGGAAAAGCTGATCCTAGAGGTGATGGCCCAGGAAACAGTCTGCCAGGCACAAAACTTGTTCCTGTGCAGCTCATCACTGTGTGCAGTAAGAACTTTGTCACAAGTACACAAAGTCCCTGAAATCTCCTTAGCTCTTCAGACAGTGACTCTGGCTTGTGGGCTGCTGGCATCTCCAGTGGCTGGCGGTGGTTTCCAGTGGGCTCCCAGGCTTTTTGATGCTGTCAGGTTCATTACTGATGCTCTCACAGTTTTCCTGCCTATGAGGAAACTAGAAATCAAGTGCAGTGTCAGAACCCCTAGGACTACTGCCATGGTCAGGGTGGCTATGCAGAGAGTCCCAGCATGCTTCAAATGCAGACAAACTGCTGTGCCCCAATTTTCTATCTGTTCATTTGGTTCTATTTCAGCCTTTATAAACCCCCGGTATACTCTATCACTGTTATCCAAGGGACATTCTTCCCATTCCCAGTCTTCAGTAGGGGAGTTACAACTCCCTCAGTCCTCTTCCTGGGTGGATGGAATCCCCTGTGAGATCCCTATCCCTTCTGGCTTCTCTTTAGGCATCCTCATCAGAGGATGTCACAGAGCCCACATTTTCCCCCTTGCAGCAATATGGAGTATTCATTACTAACAGTGTATGGTCCTGTGATTCAAATCTCTCTGAGAGGCCATGATGGGGAAAGACCAGAAAAATGGAATCTGAAGTTGTGAAACAAACGTGCCCAGGATGACATTTTCAATACTTAGTGGCAAAGGATTACTGATGGCAAGGTTCTAGCTGTTATAACTTGGTCAAGTTTGGGCAACTTTGGTCACAATAGGCTAGATGAATTACAGTAGTTGTGGAAAGTAGAAGCTAATAACTACTGAAATGTATACATTGTTCCAAAAGACTTGTGCCACAGAACAGTTATAAGGGAAAAAACCCATGAAATAGTTGCACTACAAGTTATCTTTGAAAGAAATTTAGAAAAAAATATGCTAAAAGGTTCTCCAATTTCTAAGACCGTTATAGCACATGTAGTCTTTAGTCTATTCAGTTGTTAAGCCAATGCTTGCTTGCTTAATTAAAGCAAGATTTGAGTAGCAAGTGGCTTCAGTTTAAGCCCCTAGGGCTTTAATTTAAAGAGAATCATCAAGCCTGGTGATTCTTTTTTGGCTCTTATTTCCCAAATAATTTCAAAACTCTAAAAAAATCCACATCAAGTTTTACTATCCTCTGAGTAATGAATGAAAAAGAATTATGACTGGCAGTAACATTATGATCCCATGATGTGAGTTTATATAAAAACTTGATGCTCAAGATAATGACTACACAAGGCTTTTACAAATCTTTTACAATGGGTGCATATATTTTTAATACCAGGTATGAAATCATCAATATTAAATCATCAGTTCCTGCTATTAAATCATCAAAAGTCTTTTCCATCAAAAGTTGAAAATAAAGTACTAAATATCCCTTCCACTTACATAAAGGTGTATTTCTTTCATTCAAAGATTTATTCATCCTTCCAGCCTTCCTAAACTTGCTGTCATATTCCCTAAACAGTAAACAACATCTTTTATGATGAACATGACAAATTTAAGGCCCAGATACATCACTAGTATTGTCTCCTAAAGCATTGTTCGCTGCCGACTCTACACTAGCTTTAGCTTTCAGTTGGAGGCATTTTGCTAGCATTATAAGGACTAGGCTTTTTCTTCCTGGTATAAGCAGCTGGTCACCTGTTTCTTCCTGGATCTGAACAGAGTTAGCATGAATTCAAGGTGAAGATATCCTCTTTCACACGTCTTTCTACCATGTTTCCTAACCAGACAACATATAGAAATGTACATGTATGAATTCACATTCCTCTCCGTGAATGCCGCAGGAATTTAAAAGCCAAGCAGAAGACAGGAACAGAGAGTTTCCTTATTCACAGTGGACTTGGTTGGATAGGATGGCTAAGACGCCCTGCCTTGCTCTTGGCACTCAGTTTGGGGGATTAGCTATCCCTCATCTCCAGAGGCTGGCTGAGCATTTGCATGGAATTTCAGAGTCTTTACTCCTTATTTTACCACACTGCAAGGAGTCAGAAACAACACACTCTGCCCACCTATTTCCACCACTCCCTCAGAGGAAAGAATGCAGATCTTATGCTTAAACTGTTCTATTCCACCAGCCTGCCTGACATGAAAATATTTGTGAAATCATGTTGATTTTGATCAGGGGCCAGATGGTGACATCAGGATGAATGTACTACACTATTTTAGGACACATGATAAGAGTCCTCAGGGGTAGGACTTGTAAAATTACCTAATTACAAGAATTCTTTTGCCATTCAAATTTTGATAAGGGCATTCATCAAGATTCAGTTCTAACTTTTGGTACATTTTCTGCTTTATTTCCTCAGATGCAGGAGGATTCTTCATTTGGATAAATGTCCTTTCACAGACAGAGAAAATATACAGTACATAATTTACTGTGGCAGAGGCAGTTTTATCAACTTTTGGTTTCTTTTAGAAGCCTAAAACCACTGAATAACTTCTAACCTCTCTTAGCTGTAAACAGCCAATATAACTAAAGCAAAAGGATCAACTTGCATTCTTTTAATTTCCTAGATATTTTTACTGAGACTTTTATTGTTTAATTTTTAAAAGCATTGATAATCTGATTTAATTAGTTAGGTGTGTGGTAAACTATGTGATAATGAATGGTGTCTATTTTATCATAAATCAGGGTATAGATATTCAATATTTAATAAAAAAGTCACATTTCTGACAAAGAATTTCAGGTTTGTAAATGCCAGTAAATAATAAGACAACACTGACTTACACATGTCCAAGATTTTGCCCCACATATGCCTCATGTTTTATTGTATTTCTCAAATAAACATAAATTAAATATTTTTGTGAATAAACCAGATTAGAATCTAGGCCTGAGGCATGATGTTCCTAGTTTTCAACAAAATAAGACTTTTCCAGAAAGCTTTAGCTACTGCTGAGTGGAAGAAGAATACAGAAATATCAGTGTTTCTTTTTAAAGAGAACTTCTTAGGGCAAAATATTTGTCTCACTAGCTTGTATTTTATAAATTTCTTTTATTATATTCTGTTATAAATAACACAAGTGTGTGTTTGAACAAGTTTCAAAATTTTTCATTAAAATACTTCTGATAAATACTGCTTTATCCAGAACTAGATTAAAAGGAAGAAAACAAAAATTAAACAGAATAACTTAACAGCTGATAGGCACTTTGACACTAAGTACTAAAATGAAGTTTTGTTAAAAAGAAAGGCTTGTAAGTTCTGTGAAGCAAACTTCACTGTGATTTGCACAAAGCAAACCAGTTCAGTCTTTTAGATACTTTTCTTGCAGGGTCTCCATCCAACAAAATTTTAATTATGGCTCCAAATGAATGTAATATCTGTAATATCAAATACTGAAACAAGACTTTAGTCAGTGTAATGTAGCTATTTTTATGTTATTGCTTTCACTCATAAAGTGTTATGAAAAGGTTTTATTGAAGCTATTACTTAATGTTTGATGAAAAGACCCAGTTTCCAGAGAAAAGGAATCATCCCTCTTGCTTCTTTCTTATCTCTCTCCTTCTCTTTTAGCTTTTGCTCACTTTTCCTTCCTTTTTGTAAGTCCTCTAACTGTCAAGGTCATAGAGCAGCACTTGAAATTTGCGACCAGATACACATCAAAAAATGTCCAAACAACACCAAACAGAAAACAATTGTGGTGTCCTCTGCATTTATTTTTTATGAGTGTTAAGCAGGAGCCCTGCTTATGAATATTTCAGGTCCACCTCTTCTTGCATCCCGTACTATCTTCCTTCTCTTCACATGTCCATTAAAATGTAGTCTATTTTATTTTTAACTACTGTTAAAAATACAGTGTCTTACTGCCTCTCATGCCATTCCATGCAACATAAACAGCTAACCAGGACAACTGCATACTCCACTACCTGCCTGCCACTGTGCATGTCTTCAGCTTGGAGATCTCACAGAATCACAGAATCATAGAATGGTTTGGGTTGGAAAGGACCTTAAAGATAATTTAGTTCCAATCCCCCTGCCATGGGCAGGGACACCTTCCACTAAGCCAGACTGCTCAAAGCCCCATCCAACCTGGTCTTCAACACTTCCAGGAATGGGGCATCCACAGTTTCTCCAGGCTAGCTGTCCCAAGTGCTTCACCACCCTCACATAGAACTTCTTCAGTTTATCTAACTTAAATTTCCCCTCGTTCAGTTTGAACCCATTACTCTTTGTCCTATCGCTACAGTTCCTGATGAAGAGAGCAGTTGTGCAGGGAGAACTGCCTGAAGGCAAAGCCCACAGCCAGCACCCTGACTGCCTGTGCTGGCAGGAGCTGTGGGTGGTTGCTCACAGTCTCCACAGCTCCAGGACCATGCTTGTGTCAGAAACAGCAAGCAATTGGATGCCCAAGGCAACTGGATAAAACCAACTCATAACAGTCTTTATGGGTCAGCAAAAGGAATGAAGATTTTTGAAAAAATTTGTTGTCTAGTAGTGTAATTATTTTGGGGAGCTCAAAGGCCCTTGCTTAAGGCCAAGAAGCTGCTGACCATCAGCCTCCAGGTTTTAGAAGTCAGCCAATTCTCATGCCAACGAGGAGTATTTGCTTGCTCAGAACTGTGAATCCATGAGAACGTGACACAGGATAAGGCTTCTATGCCAATGTACGAGCAAACTGCAGAGTCATTTTTCAAAGTCAACTTCAAAGTTAGAACAAGGATATTTGAGTCAAGAAAATAATAATTTTGTCTTTAAAGGTGGATGACAACTTCTACCTGGACTTTTCTGCTATAGGGTAGCCTTTTTGGTGGCTTTCAAGAATTCTATCTGGGAATCACTTTTTTTTTTTCCTGGTACAAAGAGGAACTTGCTTTGTCCTTGCTAGCTGGAGACTTCATGTATATTTGTGTAATTTGAGTTATCCATATTTTTATTGCTTTATGGATCACTAAGATGTGGTGATAAAATTGAAAATAGTCAGAGCTGATCGTTTAAAATGTATTCCAGTGGACTAAGATTTCTTACTCATCCTCTGTGCTAATTCATCTTCGAAGACTACCCATAGATGTGATAACTTAGAGAAACAAAGCAATAAGCTAAGAGCCATGACAGTTTAACTATATTTAGTCTCAATGATGCAGCACACTCATCTTGAGGGAAAAATGAATCTGCCAAATCGCAAGTCCTTCGTCTATGTTCAGAACTTGAAAACATTTTGCAACCTGTTTTTAGACTGTATTTCAAAATAATGCTTCCACTATCCTTAAAGAGGAAACAGCCTTGGCAGAAATGTAAGAGAAACCTCTAGCAATGTAATTTTTGAAATGACAGATTAAATTATTTCAGTGAAGGCTGGGGACCAGTCTTGGGCCAGTTTTACAGTGAAACTTTAGTGAAACTATTTTGCATCATTGCCAACTACCAGTCGGTTAGTTGGCCTGAACTAGTCATGTCATTTCTTTAAACTGGACATGGATTATTCATGAAGTATCAAACCAAAATACCACAAGCATTTTTTGTGGTATAGTTTAAACATTTCTGTAAGGAAAATTGCATTTGATGACCCAGTGATGTGTACAGCTGTTGCTTTTTGCCCAGTGTGCCTTGAAACACTCAAAACACAAGTGTTCCTTGCATTTATGAGACATAGGGAGGAAATTTGTAACTGATAATAGTTTTAAGAAAGAGTTCTCTATAGAGTTCTAGTTTGTTTTTTAGAAAGCAAATCATTATACTTAGCAACTTTGACATGCAGAAGGTTGCTATTTGAAATTCAAAAGAGTTAATAATAAATTCTGTCATATTTCCTACCTCATTGAACTTAATTTATTGTTATTTAAAATTTTAATGGCAGGATTCTGCACTGAATAAGACAACGTGAGAAGTGCTATGAGAAATGGCACAAAACAGAACAAATAGATACCAACAAATCAGTATGTCATTTATACAAAGTATTTGGCAAATACTTCTAATATGTACGCAGAAATCAAGATTTGTTTATCACTGGCATGGACAGGCAAGAAAGTTTGCCAGTGTATTAATAATTAGACCTTTTGTACTCTACAGTTACTTATTTTACAATTTCTTATAAACTGCACTCAAGTGTTAGACACAATTTGCTGAATATACTGTTGACCATTGGATCTTAGAAGAATATGTCACCCAGCCTAATAAAGCATAAAATAACTTTCTCTTCTGTTACTGTGTAGAGAAAAGCATTATCTGGAAAGATTTGAAAAAAAGAAACATGAAAATCCAAACCTGAAGCAACAACTCTTTCTTCTATTGTTGTATAGGGAAAAGAATTTAAAAGAACCACAAGAACCCAAACTCTAACAATCTTATGAACACAGTTATTATAAACTATGGCAAAAACTGAAGGCAAGTTTCAGAGAAAGTCAAAAAAGCTTTTGGCAATATATAAAGCACAACAGAACAAAGACATTTGAGTGAGCGCATCCTTCCATTAAGCCTAAGTCTACATATAGTTCTAAATGAATAAATACATTATTCATATTTATTTTATGAAAATCATGGCATGGCTGTATTCCTTCAGTATGTCCCAATCTCCTTCAGCTTTTTCTAATGAGTAGAAGAAAATGTTCAGTACATTATAGGTGCAGAACCTCAAATAAAGTTTAGATTGCACTGAATTATTGAATAAAGGAGGAACCCCTGTGACATTTTTCCAGAGAAATTGCAGCATGACTGTGAATACTTGTTAATTCAACAGCTACATTTCCTAATTCACAGTTATGCCACACACCATTAGTTTTCTTTTATCAATTACATCAAAGACTAGGTAAGTAGTTTTATCAAGTGAGAACAGAATTGTTTAGCACACACAGTGTGAGGTGGTGTTGTGCAAAACATCAGAAAGCCCCACAGCTTCAGTGAACTTGGCAAATAGGCTTAGGCAGTATTCAGTTAAAATTTCAGACAGTTTGCCACCCTCTGTCTATTCATTCATCTTCTTTGTCCTAATGAATCCTGTTGCATTGTATTGAAAATATTCCACAGAAATTAAAATGTCAACTGCAAGTCTATAAATGCAGGAAGAAATGTTTTCTCCAGTTCTTCTGTTCCTATAAATGTGTGCCTTGTGAACACACTTAGGGGAATAAAGCATGTCTTAATAACTACTCAGTAGTAATTGTAGGCATCATGATAAATACATTTGTCATCAAAGGTAAGAACTGACATTCTCGTTTCAAGGAAGAATATTATCTCTGTAAATATCAATGTGCTTGTTCCTTACTGTTTTTGAAATAGTCTCTAAATAAGTTTACTTTCTAATTTTCCTGCTATGAAATCAACAGGAAGAATGTTCACTGGCTATGAAGTGAAATTCATATTAATTTTATTATGGTTTGAAACCTGCCATTTATCACCAGATTTCTGGTACTTTAGTTTGAAAAGATTAAGACATCGATATATGTGGTTTCATGTTTTTTCTGTTCATGTCTAATCATTTTTTGCTCTAACTCCTGACTTACTAGGAACTTTACTTGAGAAACTAACTATGTTTTTCAAATTAAAGAAGCATGCTTACAGTAATCTGTGGGTAAGTGTTTTGCAGCAGCAGCACAAGCATCTGAGGGCAACCAAAGGTTTTTATGACTTTGTAAGGAGGCAAAGGGTGCCTAGAGGTCAGCTTATGTCTGAACACTCTGAAAAAAACCCACCCCGTGTAAAAGCATTCCCTGAATTATGATGGCTGCTTCAGAGACAGACAGGGAGAAAAATGCTTAAAAGAGATAGTTGACCTTGGCTGGATGCCAGGTGCCCACCCAGCTACTCTATCCCTCCTCCTCCCAGCAGTAAAGAGAGGAGAGAGTAAGATGGAAAACTACTTGTGGGTTGGGATAAGGCAGTTTATTTAAAGCAAAAGCAAAGCAAAAGCTTGCGCGTGCGAAAGCAAAGCGAAAAAATAACAAGGTTTATTTTCTACTTCCCACGAGCAGCAATGGTTGGCCACTCAGAAGAAGCAGGGCTTCAGCATGTGTAATGGTTCCTTAGCAGGCTATTGGAACAACGAGTGCCCCCCTTCCTACTCCTTTCCTCAGCTTTTATATCTGAGCAGACATCGTATGGTATGGAATATCCCTTTGGTCAGTTTGGGTCAGCTGGCCTACTTGTGTCCCCTCCCAGAAGGAATGTTACAGTGCTGATGCTGTGCTCAGCAGTACCCAAAACACTGGTGTGTTATCAACACCCGTCTCGCTACCAATGCAAAGCACAACACTGTGAGGACTGCTATGGGGAAATGAACTCCATCTCAGCCAGACCCAATACAGCAGTCATCTGGACTCTGTGTACTGACCCTGTGCTAATTTTAAGAACTTTATCTATAATCTGTAAAGAAGAAAATGAAATATAAAGCAGAGCCTTACAGAGGGACAGGTCTTCCATGACATTGGAATGGCAAGTGTTGAGGACGATCCAACTAGAAAGGAAAGGTACTATTATTAAAAAGTAATAAAGACAACCAGGCTTGCAGACTGAATGCATTAGTAAGTACAGTGCCATAAATACAAGGGTTAGATTTTTTCCTCTGATATTTGTCATAGAATATCTATTTTGTGGGCTTAATTTTTTCAAAGACTCAAACACGAAGAAATGGAATACACAAAAAATAACATCATCCTCAAATACGTAGTGGTCTGTTGCTATGGCACTCGCTGAGGGTGTAGGAGATACAGATTAAACTTACTGCTTTGCTGGGTACTTTCTTAGAGAAAAGCTCTAAAACCCGAGGCTGAGAAAAATACATCTCTGATATTATGGTGAGTAGAGCACTGGTCTACTCAATAAGAGAAGACACCAACCAAGGACAGCAGTTCTCTTGCCTACTTTCAGCCAACTAGAATTTGAGAATGAAGTATAAAATCTTCATTTAGATAGATACTTTTCTAAACATACAAAATGTTTCCTGGTAACTGTCTTGGGTGAATCATCTCCAGGATGCACCTGTTTGTCTCTGTCACCTATAGGAGAAGTCTGGACAGGTCTTTTGCAATGTTTTGACAAAGGAACCAGTGCTGAAGTTCATGTCCTTTTTTCATGCCAGGGTAGGGGAACAATGTAGCAGTCATGTCAAACCTTAATATCCAGTCAGCCCAGTAATTTCTACTCTGAATGCCATGAAGACTTGCTTATTCTCAGGGAAATAGAGATGGAGGTGCCTGCTACTCTCACACTCTTCTGCAAAAAGCTTTTCTTGATTGCATTAGAATGTGGAATGAAAACACTTTTAATCCCCACAATACTTCTGTTTTGTTTACACCACTAAATATTCATGAAACTTGAAATGCAGTGTAAAGGGAAGGACAAGACACAACATCTAATGACTGGACAATTTACATAATACAAAATGCTGCAGACAGGGGGCTGTGAGCTGCCAGCATAGAATTTGGCCAAAAGATTCTGTTCACTTCTAATATAATTTCCTGAAGGTTATTTTTAATAGTCTGATCAAACTTCTAGAATATTCTCTACTTTAACTACTTTACATACACTACTTTAAGTATGTGCCATATGTGATACAATTCAGTATTCAGTCACCACAGCATCTTTAAGTGAATACAAAGTTTAAGTGAAGCTATATAACTATCCACTCAAAAGTTTCTCAAATAATTCAATATCTTCCTCAGAAATAAATATACTGTAGTCTAGAACTGGCTGAATAATGCAAGAAGTTATTAACGGGTAATTATTCTATGAGAAATGGTCGAATTTGCAATAGGTTTTATTCACAACAGATTATCTGACCAGTTTCACTGCTGTGAATCAAATTTTCTAAGCAATCAGGCTATCTCCTATATGAAATGCGCTTCCCAATGCTATTAAACAAAATTAAGTATTTCTGCAATATTATTCATGGTTCACTGTAGCCAAAGAAATACCTTATACTCTGCAGAGGCTTTTATGGTGATATAAAATACTTCAAATACATTTAAAACTATCAGAGTGTTGTCTTGGGATTTGTCTGCAGTTAAATACCTTCTTTTCTGCATCACCCTTTCTGTATCCTTTCAGTATTTGTATTTTACAATGTCTGCATGATGGCAGTCAATACACTGGCTTCATGAATAAATCATTTATTTGCAGAGTGCTCTCTGACTAAATACCTGTGAGACCCAAGGGGTTTATTGTGCTTCGGTTGTGTATAGTATATTTTGTTATTATTTTCTTATGTCTTCTAACATCTTACAGTAGGAAGAGTAGTGTGATGATGGGCAACAGAGATTGCAGCTGATAAAACACAGGGTTTGTTTCCAAGAGCACGTAAGTGACCTGAAAGGTGGCAGGGCTTGCCTGAACTTCAAAAAGCTGCCCTGTGCCCCCAATGAGCTCATGAAGAACTCAGAGGAAGGATGTGATAAGAGTTGTAAGCAGAGCCAGAAACAGCATAGTTTTTAAAAAAAATAATTTGGTTTCTTCTTCCAATGTGTAATGGTTCACTGAACTGCAGTCAGTGACACTACACACAGAAAAAGCTGTCTGCCAGTCTTACCAAGTGTGAGCATCCTACCTTAGAAGGTATGATTCAAATGCACACATCTAAGAAGAGTGGCATCACAGGTTCAACATCAAAGTAGTCAGTGTAGACTTTTATTCCTTTGAGACCAAAGAGGAAAGATTACCCTCCAAACTGATCATTGCAATTTTAATGCCAATGGAAGTCATTACATAATCTGTCCCAACTTGCAGGAAAATATATGATACTATGACTGCACAGCTTTTTTACCTGACATCTAAAGGAAAAAAATGCATTCAAAATATTAATTGCAAAAAACCCCTACATATCAACCAAAAGGAAAGTTAGTGTTACCCTAAGTAGGAAAGAGTTTATGTCAAATAAAAAAAAAAACCTCAAAACCCAAGTCTCTGTACCTTCTTTTTGAATTGTCTTTCATTTCCAGTTTCATAATCATAGTCTTTTTCTAAGTGAGAATATTTACTTCATTTCTCTAATTGACTATATTTTGATTTTTAGTCTTAGACTTTGTCACAAAACAGTCTTTAGTTAGCCTTTATTGGTGCCCTATTTTACTTAGGAGTTACTGAGTTTAATGTGCTTAAAAAAAAATTATACCTTATTTTATTTTCTGCCTTTGAAAAGGCCAAGGTAGTAAAATTTCCCACACCACTGGTGCTTCCTAACTTGTCCTTTACCTTTCGTAACTGGCATAATTTCTTACAGCATCAGAAAGTATAAAATACAAAAATATTATATATACACCTTTCCTTCTTGGCAACCAAAGAAATACATGATCTACTTAATATGAATGTAAGATAGACAATTTCTATGTGCAGGATCTTAAAAGACTTGCATGGCAATATTTTTTTTTTTTATGAACGATTTTTGCTGGCTCACTGCACTTTCTAGGACTGTGGTTCAGCAGAAGCTCTGCAGAGCACCTCAGTGAAGCCGTCATCCTTTATAGCACAACAATTAATACCCTGCTTGCAGGCTGTGGGAAAAATGCGCCCAGAGCCTCCAGCTGGTGCCTTGCAAATTTGTTCTCTGTCCTCTGCATCCAGGGCAACCTGAGTTGTAACTCTGTCTCCTAAAATCCTATAGCTTGGGAATTTCAGTACTCTCCTGAATGTGAAGAGGCTTGGTACGTGTCCTCAAGGAGGAGAGCAGGTCTCCTTCTCCGAATGTTTAGAGCTTTGCTTTTGTGTGTGGTGTCTGGGACTCACTACCCCCAAAATCTCTCTTTCTGTGTCTACATGACTTTCTTAAAAGCCTGAAATGGAACATTCAGACATCATGTCATGACTTCTAAAATATGATAATTATTTCGATTAGGCAAAAGTATTGTCCTTCCTCCAGATGTTGCTTCATATTTACTATAGTTTTGAAGTGTTTTCTTGGATCTGCTGAAAAGTAAAAAAGAAGCCACCTTACTACTTTCACAAATTTACCATGGCTTAGATTGTATAACTCTGTCTAAAGGCAAAAATAAAAAGGTTGACATCCAGCATCTTATTCCTCTCACCTTGTGAAGGAAAACTTACTGCTGAATGCAGCAGTGATTTTATGGATATCCACTAGTGAGAAAAATTGATGTTAAAATGTAGCTTAATCCAATTCAATTTTTGTCTGTTTTCAAAGAAGGTCATCAGTCCAGTTTTAGGGAAGAACAAAAAGCCCCACTTGCTATTGTAGGAAATTAAAGGCCGTTGTTATATGGGTTGTTATTTTCTTATTTTAGATATTTATATATGTTTAGCTCATTTGACTGAATTACCTCAGTGCTGGTTAAAAATATTCAAAAATAAGAAGAAGGAATTAACTAGAATGTACTGGGAAACTAAATAATTATTGCTGCTATTTGCCAAAACTCACTGGGAGAGGAAAGGTATCATAAAAAGAAACTGAATCAAATACATCTGGAAGTGGATTCTTACTGTCCCACAAGGTGTCTTATGGTAATTAAGGTAACAAGTGGGCAACAGCCTAGTACAACTGGGTATCATCATTTCCCCAGTGATCAGGATAGATCAATATGTAGCAAAGGCTAACTTGTTTCTCCTGTATCTAATTCTGAATACAATCTAGAGTCACTCCAGGATAAAAATGAATATAAAAGATCTAGAAGAACTTGAGAGTACATCTTGTAGGTGTGCTTCACAGGAGGCTCCAGCATTTTAAAACTTTTTTTATGGGGCCATTCAGTGTAGTGAGTGGTGTCATGCATAGAAAGCCACTACAGTTCTCTTCTGTAAACCTGATCTTTGCTCTTACCTGTATAATTTATGAACAAAAGGAAAGACTCAGAAACCTCAAAGGACCCCTCAAGGTCATCATGGAAATGAGGTTTAGCTATGTGACTTGAAACAACTGAGCAGCCAATAAGACATAAAAGCCAATTCACAGAACAGCACGTAGGTTTACGTTTGTGTTTCAAGCCATTCAATGAAGAACTGTGTCAAACAGCATATTAAAAAGCCAAAATAAACCAGCAGCCTAGTTACGAATGTTTGACCGAAGAGTACTAGTTGTAGCCGGGTTTCATTTGCTCCCTCCCTGGAGCACTGACGAAAGTGAGTGAGTGTTTCTGTGTCACATAACGCCTCTGGATGCAGCTGGACACCTTTGCTGCCATGCTAATCATGATTTCAAATAAACTGTTGTTTAATCCATGCTCTGAGAAGCTAAAGGGGGTAACTCTCACAAAAATGTCTTTTTTTCTGATTCATACCAAACTGCAGGGAAAGAGATCAAGGGATGGCAGAGGTATGAAGGTTTTAAACCACGACCATGATTTGCAAAGGAATAAATAAGCACACGGAGCCATTCTTCTCTGTACTAGACTGCATTTTTGAAAGCAGTATTTTGACCTATAGTATTGACTTCACTGTTTCCTGTGTGTGCTTGCTAAAGAGAGATGGGTCTTGGATTTGCTAAATGTTTCACAATTTCCTGCAGAGAGGGAAATGTAGGTAAACTGAAGAGTTTATATTGTAACCTGACTTAATTATCTTCTTTTCTAAGGCATTTTCTAGAGAAATTATGATTCTATGACTCAAACTACTTGTAGATGAGTCAAATTATTTGACATCTTGCTGCAGTAGTGTCTCAGTGCCTCTTGCTTGGAAGCTCTCTAGTCTTTTTATTAGTATCTAGTAAAACACTTTATGAAAATGGTGCCACACTCAGTATTCACATACAAAGTATGTTTTAAAATTAAACTCTTGGATCTTTTATGTAGAAATGTATCCAGTCCTGGTGAATCATGGGACATGTCTCCTGAAATAAATTCTTCTGAGTTAGGCATGCACACACTATGTTAAAAGTGTCATTATAATGCATATAATTTCAACAAAATTATAGCTAATCATAGTGAAGTGCTGGGGTTTTTTTAATTCACTTTCTTCAGTAAATGGAATAATTACCAGAGGTTTCAGTTGTCAGCATTGTGTCTGGGGTGTTTCATATTATTCATGCCATGATCCATGAGTTGGAAATGAAATTCCTTTACAAAACTGGTGACAACACTTGCTGAGACAAAAGAAAGAGGTAGCAGTATTGGCACTGAGGGGATCAGGTTTGCTGTCAAAATAGTACTACAAGGAAAGACAGAAAGACACTTAAATATAATTGATTTATTTGAATGTCAGAGAAAAGAAAAAATGATATGATTTTGATGTTCTAAAGACAAAAAAAGTCAAAATTTGGGAAAGTTAAATCATAGCATTTGAAATCTGGTTTTTTTAGTAAATGTTCCAGTCTGATTTATTTATGGAGGTTTGTGAATGTGCATGAACCTCAGAAAGTGTCTTACTAAGTTTCTTATTAATTGCAAGAAGAGACACTATATGAAAAAATGAGGTCTTGAGTGATTACTAAACAGGACCTTAGTTTTGCAAAATTCTTGCATGTGCAAGCATATGCATACATATTCTGCCAGACATCTTGATGCCAAAGTGACTACTCAGGATAATGGTGTTGACCTCAGAGTTGGACCCAACAGAAGCTCGAACTGGGGTGATGGGTTATTGGTCTGGGGTTCAGCAGCCCAGGGGCATTTCATGCAGCATACATATAATTTATGAGTAGTAAGCAGAATAATGTATAACTAGGAATCTTTATTTGACTAATCAAATGTTCCTAATCTATTTTAAATTAACTAAGCTAGTGTAATATTTTCATTCAAAGATGTTATTATTATTTCTAGCTTCATATTATGCTGAAGAAAATGAGATTACTTTATGTTAATAGACATAAAGACATTTTCAGAGCATGTGTTATTACACTTTTCCCCAAAAAGTAGTAGCAGCTTTCAGAGGTTCTCAAATAAATCCTAAAATAAGAGAACACAGACAGGTAACATGATAATCATTTATTTATTATCTCTCTTGTAACAATCCATCTCTTCAAGGAGCGCTAGGGATTTAACATTGGAAAATGATAAAATTTTAAAAAAGTAGCACTTCTCAGAATTATGGAGGTAGTGACATATAGTACAAACCCAGAACATAAAAATCTGAGAAAAATAGGGGCATTCATGTCTTGTCTAAAGTAACTGCAACTACTTTCCTCTCAGCTTTACTGGCCTAATGATCCATAAATTTTGCTGCTTCTCCTGGTATTGTAAAAATATGAATATTGCCTTAAAAACTAATTGGAAGTCTTGCTGGGTAAAGTCTGATATAATCCTATTTTAAATCTTTCAGCTGCAGTTAAGACTGTGGAGGATTTAGAGAAAGAAGAGTTTTAATAGAGGGTTTCCTTTAAAGTATACTATTCAGGAAGCCTGCCTCTCTTTTTAGTTAAATGTTGGAGTCAGTGGTACTTGAGAAGGATACTTTCTGAATCAGGATCTTGTTTTTTTTGATAAAGCAGACTATTTTATATCAATGTATGCAAAAATCCAAGCCATAAGCCACTTGCTTACATACAATTTAAATATTATGGGCTGTAACTTCAACTGATGTAAATCAACATACATCTTGATTCCAGTGTTTTCAGGTCAACCTATAACTGTTGGGGATGGTCTGGTTCCATTCCCTGCCTGTGGGTCTATATACATATATGAGAGAACAAGGGTAAGCTTTACTGATTTACTGTTTGAATCACACCTAAAGCTCCATAAAATTCAAGAGTCTCTATCCAGCATGATACTTTTTTTCTTTATTTCTTTTCAGTGTCACTAGTATCTCTAAGATGTAAAATAGACAGCAAAAACTCATCTCAGTGAATGGGTATATGCTACTGATCTTTATTTGTTCAAAAAAAAAATTATAATGCTTGAGGTATTTAGTCCATATAAGAGACACTAATGAAAGACTTCAGTAATTTCACTTATTAACTTCAATTATTCAACTTATTTTGTAATAATCATTAATTTCAACAACTTACATTATTGGGAAGCTTAGCAGAAACTTGCCAAAAGTTTGTAGAATTACAGCAGAGAAAATAGACAGATGTTTCAAAGCATGAACTAACCACTATCAGATAAGACTACAGGTGGACTGTCTCCATCAGGAGTTTATTCCAGAGAGTCCTACTCTGAAGCTTCTTGTGGCTGTCTTGAAATACTGAAATATCAGTTAAAGGTGCATCTTTTTTTAAAAATACATGTTTGTTCTGCTGCCTTTGAGGAAGAAGTGTATCAGTTTGTCACCACATATATTTCTGTCAGAGCAGAAAAGCTATTTCATAGCAGCAAATACCCACAGTTTAATTTCTCCACTGGAACATATTAAAAATTAGAAGCACACACTGTGAGGTATGATTCACCCCAGAATAGAGAGCAAAATCTCTTCTGCTGTGTGAGGTTCCAGAGATCCCCAGCACAGACTCCCACAGTGGGACACCAGCTCATTAGCTTTTCCTCTCTTTGCAGGCACAGCTGGATGGCATTTCAGCTCCAAAAAGCAGGTTCTACACATTTGATGTTCTCTCTTTCTCTGCAAGGTTAGATTTACACTGCAGAATTTCAACTGCATATCTTCCCACACACCTTCTTCTTCTGTGTCCCTCACAGCTGGAATAGCATTCTGCTTCACCAATAATTAAATAGAAGGAGAAATTATTGTAGACCATAGATTTTAGGTACATAGATAACTGTGAAGTCAGCTAGCCTGACTACCCATCTGCACAATCCAGACTATTCTATTCACATCACGTACAGGTGTTCCGGGGGTCGGAGTCCAAGCCGAAAAATGAAATGAGAACACAAAGTCAGAGATCTCTGCTACTGCTTTCTTTCTGTTGATGAAAATAAGCAAAACAAAACTAGCCAGGAAATGAACAGTCTTTCTGTGAAGAATGACAGATGAGACACTGAGAGAATCTTCAGAAGACTCTGCTGAGGCAGGAGACACCCTGAGGGCGGGAAGGCAATGCTAAAGCAGCAAGTGGGCAGCCACCCAGCAGGGTGTAAGTCTGGTAGTGAGAGGAGGGCTCCATTTCAACCTGCAATTGTTCAATCTTAAACATGCTCCAGTGCCCTGGCAGCAGAGGAGCAACAAGTCCTGTTAGGGAAGGATCCTGAGTCAGATATTGCAGCTTTTACAATTAGGATCAGAGCTACAAAGAGACAAGTGCAAGTGAAAGAGGTGCGGCATGAAAAAATGGAGCATTGTCATGAATGAAACAGGCAGTTCAGCATAGACACGAGGGAAGGAAAAGGAGGGATAATTGCACCCTCTGTTAAGGGATCTTTGAATGTTGAAAAACTTCAGGAAGAAATAAGAGTTCAAAGTGAAATGGGACAAATTTTGATATGTTTTGTTTTGAAGGTCAATAACAGATCACCTGGGGCAGAGGAGGTGGTTATTTAAGGTTATTTAAATAGCCTTAAATAACTATTTTGTGTCCTCATGGGGGGCCTTTAACGTGTCTGGAGGGAGGGTACCATGGCAATGAGCAAATCAGACAGCTGAAATACTCAGTGTGTCAGTACTTTTGTGTCAGTTCTTACAGGCAAAGCCCTTTTCTGGGCCCACTGCTTCTATCAGTATGGCTGGGAAAGAGAAGTAGATGGCAGTTGAGAAGCAAAAGCTTTAGGGGACTATTTAGAGCAGCTGACTGTCTTCAGATGGAATACATCTGGGAATACTAAAGGAGTTTGGTGAAATGATGGTGAGACTAATCTAAGAAGATTCGTGTTTAAAAAGAGGAGGTTCCTACTGACTGAATAAAAGCCAACATTGCATCCTTCTTTGAGACAGAAGGAGGAGGAGGTGGAGAATTACAGCATTCTCTCTGTAAATCTGCTGAAATCTAGGCTGGAAGAGTAAGAAATTTTCACAGACAGCAGTTCAGTGTTTTTCTGTTGAATTGGGGTGTTGAGAAACTGGAAAAAGACAAAGAGGAATACCACCGACCAGAGACATACAGCATGTAAAAATGTCTATTCCTGGTTGCTTTGAAGACTGAATTATGACTGCAGTTCAGCTGATGTAGTTGGTATAGTTTTGCTTGAAGCAGAAAAATGGACTAGATGACCTAGAGAGGCTTTTCCCTCCAACATTTCTAAAGGTTTGTGACCACTACAATGAAAAGACAAAAACTGGTAGTGTAATTAAGCATGGCCTGGCAGAACAGCTTACACTCATGTTTTAAAACCTTCTACCGTGTAGGTTTGGTATCTGACTTAATGTATGGGTTCTGGTGTATTTTTTATATAGAGACATATTATTTTCACCAAGGACACTCACCTCCAATAAATAGCACCTGAAACTATCTCACTGTGAATGCTTTGGAGTCTGTTGGATGAAACAAACAATGTGTAATATAGTAGAAGATATCAGGTTCCAAGAAATGTTTATTTACATAACCAGCTCCATTGGAAAGCATTAGCTAATATTAGTTGTAAAATAAGTTGTCTGGCTAGGATCCTTCTGCTTGGTTTATGCAGTTTATACACCTGGAAGACTGGTTTTAAATTTATTTTCAGATTGAAAAGATATTTTACCTTTTAAATATTCCTGGGGAACAAATCAACTTTACTTGACGGAACACCTTATTTGATTCTGTAACAACAGCTTTGTATTCTTGCATCTGAGTTATGGGTGTGTCTGTAGCCTACAAGAGTAAATTCAGTCACTCCTTACAGATAATGATGTTGACTACAGAGGAAAACATATAAATACCCCATATATCCCCTCTATAAAAGGAGGCTCTGCAGTATAATCAGGTCAGTAACAGCAACATCTTTATTACACTTAATAGAAAAGAAGGAGAGGTAGGCTTTCAAAATTATTTGTTGTAAAATTCCTGGAGTCTTATGAACAGTTAAAGGAATAGACTTCAGGGAAATCAAAGCATTTCTCTAACAGCGAAAACTTTTGTAATTTTGGCATTTATCTGTATTTTTAAATTAAATTTTAGGCAACTGATCACGAATCAAATGACTGGTTTTGCAATACCAAGCATTATGTTTAACTTGTATTCCTATGAACAAGATTTCTTTTATACTTTATTTAATTTAGAAAAAGATACAACATTGTACAACATCCAATGACATCATTGTAGGAAAAGAATTTGGAATGGGATCAGCACTGTGCTTCAAATGTACCTTTCTGGGAATGAGCATGCTGCCATGCAGCAGTAAACCAAACACTGTCTGAGCTTTATTCTTTCCTTTCTCAGGTCAGTAATAAGAATTTAGGTTTATATTCTACAAATGTGTGTAGATAACAGTTTGCTGTTGGTGGAGAACAAACACATATGATTAACCTTGCCAGGGTCAGAACAATCCCTCCCCCTCACTGTCTCTGGGACTCATAGTCTATCTCTAAAAGATCACAAGTCAAAGAAAAGCAAATGCTTTATTTCAGACTGATTTAAACATTTTTCATTTTTTCAAAGTATATCTTTGGTGTGATGTGACATCCCACTCAAATCCCTCAAAGACAAAGTAAAATATCAATGTTATAGTAGAGGTTTATCTTCAATCACTGTCTCTTTCTTCCTGTGAGATCTGTAGGGATAGTGTAAAGCAATAGGGAAACCAATATATCTAAGGGTCTGGCTCAAAGCCAAGACTAAAAATAAGCACAACAAAAAACTCTCTATGTAGCATCTGAAGCAATGCCATGGATAAAAATGCATTTCTAGAGAAAATGTCTTCCTAGTAGAGAGCCAGCTGTGTCCTGGAGTACGTTTAGCACAGCATTGCCAGCTGGTCAAGGGAGGTGATTGTCCTGCTCTACTCTGTGCTGGTGCAGCGTCACCTCTGAGTACTCTGTGCAGTTCTGAGCACTACAATACAAAAAAGATATTGCCATTGGAGTCTTCAAAGTGGGACCACAAAGATGGTGAAGGGACTGGAGGGGAAGTCTTATGAGGAGTGGCTGAGGTCACTTGGTTTGTTCAGCCTGAAGGAGAGTGAGGGGAGACCTAACTGTGGTCTTCAGCATTCTTGTGGAGGGAAACAAAGCAGCAAGTATCAATTTCTTTACTTTTGTGACCAGTGAAAAGACTCAAGCAACTGGCATGAAGCTGAGTCAGGGGAAGCTTAGGTTAGATACCAGGAAAACGTTTTTCACCCAGTGGGTGGTTGGGCACTGGAACAGGCTCCCTGGGGAAGTGGTCACAGCACCAAGCCCGTCTGAGTTCAAGAAGTGTTTGGGCAATGCTCTCAGGCACACGGTGTGATTCTTGGGGTGTCCTATGATTCTATGATTCCTGTTATTTGAAATATTTGACAGTCCCACCAGCATGCCAAGAAAGATTTGGAAGTATTTTTTCTGCACTGCATAGTGTGCTTCTGATGCTGATGCAAGTGATTTTTAAAATGGCACGAAATCTTGGCATGAGATCTGCATACACATATTTCGGACTGAAAACTGCATTGTAGAACACAGTAAAATGCAAACTGCCCAAGGTTGCACCACTATTGTATTTCAACAACTGTGTCAATTCTGCTCTGTCTCTGCCAACCCAGCACTTGGCCCTTCTTTCACAGGAAAGATGAACTATCTAGAATTCTGTGGCTGTAAAGTGAGCAAAAAGAAAATGATGAAAATAAATAGGACTCCATTTCCAAAATTTATCCAAGATCAGTAATTTAGTCTTATCCACCACTCTCAAATATTCTCTTTCTTTTTTTTTTTTTTTTCCTCATTCAAGTCATAAATTACAATAAGGCTAAATCATTTTCATTCTATGCTGTATCTCTAGCACAGAGAAATTTGGAGTTGATGTGACTTAGTAGAAGTTTCTTTGTGTGATGCATAGTTACCCTGTCTCAGAGAAAATCACATACTTTGAAAAAATAATTCAAAAAGAGTAAATTAGTATCTGTACTTCAGTGTGTGCCATATATGCCTCTATTAGACAAGAATGCATTCCTGTTGAGCCAAACATTTTGGTAAGAAAGCTACATAATCTTAAAAGAAGCAAAGTACAGTACCAAGAAACAAAGAAAGAAGCAAAAAGTGAATTTAGATGAAGGTGAGTGTCTTCTGAAGGTAGAGGGGTTGTGATAGGAATGATTAGGTAGTAATTGTTCAACAAGACAGCTAATTTTAAAATATGGCTATACTTATCTTTCTTTTAATATCCAAATTTTAGTTTTTATCTTCCTCATGAAATTTTTTTGAAAATCATATATATAGTAAGAGACTATTTACTACATTGAAGGGATCTGATTACTTTATACTCTTATATGGTGTGGTTTTGCAACAGAAATTCTCTGTATCTGTTCGTAGTTTAAAATGCTTTTCTATTTGCAGCTCCTTAAAGCAATATGAAAATATTCCTAGACATATTTCTCAGCAGCACGTGGCATCATCAAAAGCTGGTAGCTGTGATGATTTCAGGTACCAGGCATCATTTACTGTCCACTTATTAGTGTCACTATAAAACTTTTGCTAAGTCTAACAATTTATCGTAATGTGTTCAGCAACTTTCCCACCCCCTGATTTTCTGTGTCAAGGGCTATTCAAAAATCTCCTCACACCTGTAGCAGTAGCTTGCTCACTCACAACAATGATATCTCTACCTAGGCAAAAGTAGCAGCCGCAAGCAGCTTTTCTGAAATCTCAAGCACTGGCCACTCTTAGATGCTAAATAAACAGGCTGCTGGTCTGCCTCAGTGTACTGACTTGTGTTTGCAGATCCATCTTTGCAACAGTCAGTGAGCATTGTCTCTGTTTTGAACCCTTTGCTCCACATGCATACAGCACACCAACTGATATAACACCCTTGGAAATGTTCACTTAAAATGAACTGATCAATAGTAAAAGAAGACAAAACACTTTCTCTAACATAAAACCCCCTTGACGCATTTAGTTTATACAGCTAAGCTCTAGGAGTGTTTTTCTGTCATTTCAAGGCTGGTCAAAATCCTGGTAGTAGTGACAACAGTCAGATATAAATATAAAATGAGTCAGTCCCAATCTTTTGATCTGTGGTTGAAGTTCAGTTTCTGCAATTTATCTACCCTGTGAAGGAATAACACAGCAGTTGAAAAGAGACCCTGGAGTTTCTGTCTGACTGGCAACTCAAGATCAGTTGGTTCACTTGGCCACCTAACTGAGAAGGTCCTTTATTTATGTGTTTTAATCTGAGAAGCAACCTCTCATATGGCCTTTGCGGAATGCCTAATCAGTAAAAACACCCATTCTTGTTCTGCTAATAACTGAAGTAAGGCCACTGAACTTTCAAGACCTGTACAAGAGAAAAGGAGTTTATGCCAGTACAATTAGTTGATCTACATGTCTGAAGGCTGGTTCACAAATGAACTATGTAACTCACTAAAAATCATTTGTGTTGCATTTTAGGTACTGCAGTTGCTAATCTCATTTTTTGATAATGGAAACATTTTACAGTGTATGCACTGGCAAAAATATCACAGTGAAACTTCATTAAAACCTCAAAATAAACATTCTCAAATTCTAAACATTCAAGGAGCTGCAGATGTCTCTCCCCTGAGAAAACTCTCCACTTTCCAGATGTTCTTATGCATAGATTGATAAGAAATAATCCAAGTTTGTGTCACCTGCTAATGCAACCCTTAAGAAATAAAGATTATTCTTTATTTTCACATGCTGTTTCAGATGGTGCAGTTGTAAAGTTGCATAAATTTGATCAGGATCTGTAAGGAAAATCAACCAACAAACCTTCCCTCCCTAGTGTTTAGCATTACTGGCATAGTCTAAATCAGCTTTTTTACTCTTGAAATCACACAAATGCACTGCAACTCATTTACAGTTCTTGATCTTAGAGACATTTTTCCATTTCACAAAAGCTGAAAAGTTAAAGCTTTTAAAATATCACTACTGGCATGGTTTTCCTTCCTTTTACTGTGGTGTGAATTTTGTCTATCACATATGTTTGAATTTTTTCTTTCTCTTTTTTTCCCTTTCAAATGAATTGGGAAAGGTCATTTTCACATTCTCAGGTCTGAAGAACTAGAACACATATTCACATGTACAGAAAAAAAGGAAAAACCATCCTGGTTATCAGGCTACACGTATCATTTGTTTAATTTCAGTTTGCCAATAAATGCTATAAGGAAAGAGAAAACAGCAGCAAAGTACCACAGAAGTGCAAAAATTAATTTGCCTAGTAAAAAAACATTTTGCAGTGAAAGGGATTGTGAGATTTTTCAAATTATATTTTTGCATAATCATTCTGGTGGTGTTACTCCCTAATCAGCACACTTTTTAGCGGGAGAAGGCACAGACTGTCAGGCTGTTTGCTTGCTTTGCTCAACTTCTCTATCATTCCACATTTACCTGCAGAAAGCCCTGTTTAGGCAGCATATCAGCCATGCCCAACTCAAAAATCAAGTTGGCAGAGGCACTCTATCGGAATGGGAATCACAATAGACCCATATCAGCCAGAGCAAGGAAATGAAACCACCCACCCTTTTCTGGAAAGCAAACCCACCACCCCTTGTTTTTCCTTCAAACACTGTTGTACTGGAATGTGAAACACTTCCTTACTCATAGTAATGTTAAAAAGAGAAAAGCCAGGTATCCTGAGTATGGATGAAATTATGAAAAAACTTGGAAAAAAAAAAAAAGTGAGGCCAGTAAGATAGTTTGTCCTGTGGATCCTTGGAAGGTAAGCAGCTGTTCTACTCTGACTTCCCTATCTAGAGAAGGTCTCTGACTTTCTGCAAGGGCTGCAGCAGTACTCACACAATTTCCTCCTGGTCTCAGAGGTGCTTGGCTGTAAGTCAGTTGGCTCTAAAAGCTGGGTGCAGTGATGTGCTCTTTTCCTGGTGGTTCTTGGAAAGCAGGTTGCAGCAATTAGCAGTACCTAACTGGATACCTGCCATCCTTTTTGGCTTAACTGGCTTTGAGCAAGTGTAGTGTCATGTTCACAGAGAGAGTGTGTACACAGTCCTACCTGCGTGTGCCAGTGCAGACAGTTCTGCATCACTAGGGCCTTTGCAAACTCATGCAGATGCAGTTACTGAAGATTTCTGTGGGAAATCAGTTTGTGCCAGAGCGAGAAGGAGGATATGCTCCAGAAAACAGATCTGACACACTGTCCAACACTGCAGGACAAGTATGCTGGTCATAAGATTAATACTAACCTAAAGTGTCACCACTGGCTTCACAAGTATCTTAAGTAGGAAAATATGTGGAACTCAATGGCAAAGCTAAAGGCAGATGTATTATTCTGTCTGATCCAATTCACAGGTGTGGATTATTAAACTGAATTAAAACTCTTTACACTAATGATGCATAAAACAAAAGAAGTATCTCTGCTGTAGAAGAGAGGTT
Organism: Myiotriccus ornatus; assembly: GCA_036023395.1. Lineage (NCBI taxonomy): Eukaryota > Metazoa > Chordata > Aves > Passeriformes > Tyrannidae > Myiotriccus > Myiotriccus ornatus. Next base: position 125,213,706 of record JAYRBT010000082.1, on the reverse strand, counting down.
GTGTGATGGTGTTCAGACTGCCCATACAGGGTGTGAGTGAGCTGTAATCTTACCTTTTAAATAAACCAGCCAATTACACACATTATTTCACAAATTTGCTTCAAAACGGCATTTTACAAGATGCTAACATGGTTATAATAAGTATGTAACAATAACATATATCTTTCATTTTTACAGAATGCAGTATAACACCACATTTTGGTACTGGACAGTGTGTGGGTTGCTAAAAGTTCTGTAATAAATATGCAAGCAAGTGTAAATGCCATTTCACTGACTTCAGAGAATGTTAAAATATTTCTAGGTTTGATTCAGGTACATAAATTGAAAGATAAGTTTACAGTGCAGAAAGCAGCCCTGTAGTGTACTTTTTTGCCTGGAACTATAGCTTTGATTTTATGCAGCTTTCTCCTTGGGAAACTCATTTCACTCTTCTTTGTGGAACAAGAACTTAAAAGCTTCTGGAAAGAGCATTTATTTATTATTCCTATAACAACAAGAAGAAACACACAGGAAGGGAAGAGGAAAAACCTATTTACATTGTCCTTACTTCCCTGTATTGTTACTACAAGCTGAAGAAAGGAATGTTCTCTTCAGTCCCCCCCCAAAATCACATGTGCATGTATTGTACAAGTTATGTAATCAAAAGCAACATTTGTGTTTGTAATCTGTGTTCAGATCCATGTATAAAATAACTACACATTTGCAGCTGCAGTGTCTCTTCAGCCTGTCCCCTAGACAGAGCAGGGCACTAATGCTCGCACACTACTTCAGTCACCCAAATTGTATTGCTGAGGTACACAGGAGAGGGGTAACAAATAACTATAAATCATTTAGGCCCTTCTGATACAGGCACTGATACAGGTAATGCTTGACTGAAGCCAGATGTGATGTGGTGCTTTGTGAGGCTTGCAGGTTCTCACACAGCAAACACAAGGTCTGAGATTGTCAGATACCGCCAAGAACCTGGACCAGAGCAAGGCACACATGTTAACCACAGATAGTTTCACTGAAGCTGCACACATGCTTTCTGAGGGCTGTGCTTGAACATGCTTGTCTGGGAACAGGGACAGGAAGCAATCTGGGATTGCTCAGTGCCAGAGTGCTTCAAAAATATATAATACTCAAGCAAAAATTGGTTTTTTAAGGGATCTCTCTCCCCTACATCTAATCATAGAATCATTTAGGTTGGAAAAAATCCTCTAAGATCACTGAGTCCCCCTAAACCATGTCCCTAAGTGCCATGTCTACATGCCTTTTAAATATCTTCGGGGATGGTGACTCAACCACTTCCCTGGACAATCTGTTCTAGTGCTTCACAACCCTTTCCATGAAGAAATTTTCTCGTACTATCCAATCTAAACTTTGCCTGGTGCAACATGAGGCCATTTTGTCTCATCCTGTCCCTTATTACTCGGGAGAAGAGGCTGACTCCCACCTTGCTACAACCTCCTTTTAGGTAGTTATAGAGAGCGATAAGGTCCCCCCTGAGCCTGCTTTTCTCCAGGTAAACATTTCCAGCTTCCTCAGCTGCTCCTCACAAGACTTGTGCTCCAGACCCTTTACCAGCTCCATTGCCCTTCTCTGGACTCGCTCCAACACCTCAATGCCTTTCTTCAAGTGAGGGGCCCAAAACAACACAGGATTAAAGGTGCGGCCTCACCACTCATTACCGCCCTAGTCCAGCTGCCAGACTATTTTTGATACAGTCTGGGATGCCACTGGCCTTCTTGGCCACCTGGGCACACTGCTGGCTCATGTTCGGCCGCTGTTGACCAGCACCCTCAGGTCTCTTTTTTCCAGGGACCTTTCCAGCCACTCTTACCCCAGCCTGCATGGGGTTGTTTTGACTGAAGTGTAGGACCTGAACTTGGCCTTGTTGAACCTCATACTATTGGCCTTGGCCCATAGATTCAGCCTGTCAAGATCCCTCTGCCTTCCAACCATCCAATGGTTCAGTACTCTCTCCTAGCTTGGTGTTTGTGAACTGACTGAGGGTGAAGTCAATCCCCTCATATGGTCATTGATAAAGAGATTAAACAGGAGTGACCCCAGTACTGAACCTTGGGGAACATCAGTGGTGACCTGCAGGTAATCTATAGATATAATCTCTTGGAAAACCTAATAATGCTGCTGCTCTCTCTCTCTCTCATTTTAATAATTTAGAAATTCTCTTCTAGGATTATCTGGCTTGTTTTGTGGGAGCTGTCAGACTCTTGAAAGCAGCAGAAGCTAGCAGTGCAGAAAAACTATCAAGAGGTAAAACATGACTTCTGAGCTTTTGAGTATATGCAATGCTATGTGGAGGACTGAGGGAGAAAGAATATATTTTCCTTTATAGCACCTTTGGGAAGCAGATTTTTCTGCCTGCTTTTTCCAAGTGAAGTCAACACTTCCTAGTAAAACAGCTATCATAACATACAAGAAAGATTTGTTAAGATATTATATATTTACATGATATGATTAAGATGAATTAATTGTACCTTGAGGACTGCATATCAGCAGTAAAATTAGAATAGTTGTAAATACGACTCTACCTGTGACAGAATAAATATTCTTATCACTCCTTCAGTGCAGGGACTCAGGCAATGCTTTTTCCATACTTGTCTAGGTGCACATTCAATGGTCTCAATCTTTTTTTCCTTTGGTACACCAGGGGAAAAAGAGTAGTATTCCGCCTGTGCTTTTTGCTGTAAATTACACAGCAAAATTATAGCAGCCTTCAAAGGCTGCTTCAATTTTTAAATTGTAAACTATATACAAAATGGAAAGGATACTGCACATAGAAAAGTGACTGAGATTGAAAGGAGAAATCCAAATATTTTAGAAAATTACTACACATAACTACTTCTCACTATTTAATACTTCCTTTCAAATATTTTTACTTTGGTCTAAACAGACTGTAATTCTCCAAGGCATGATATTGAACTTCCACTTGCTATAAGTCTTTGCTTAGATAAAAGAGACTTTTTATGTCTGAAAGAATTGTTCTGCTTTCCTGCTTATAAACTAAGCAGATCTTTCCATGGTTTCTTTCCACATAAAGTGATGTTTATTAGTGTCATTTAATAGTGTCTTTATATCTGGTGTATTCAAAGACTGTCAATTTTATTGTAATGGAAAATATGCAAACATCAAGAAGAATTAAAAAGAGTGAGAGAAAATGAAATTGTGTATTGAAAAATCAAGCTGTTCATAAACAACATTCAGTTCCCAGAAATCCAAAAATGCCTCACAGATACCGGAGTCAATATTAAGGCAATCATGATGGTTGCATCAGATAATTTCTTTTTGTTTATTAAATGGAGGAGGAGATTGAATTCATTTTCTCAAGTAAATAAGTATCTGAGAATAAAATTTGACTTTCTTTTTTCCTTTTTTTTTTTTTTAAGAGTAGCCCAAAGCTACCTCAGACCTGATATTTTTCTAAAGGGAGCTACAAGAATTAGATGCTCATCTGCTCCAATATGTCAGGAAGGATTAAACTTTTCTGGGCTTCTCTGAAAATCCGAGCTTGAAGAGTTGTAGTTGGTGGTGGAAGATATGTCTGATTTTGAATGTCCTTCCTTTGAAGTGAATTTTTAATTACGGAAGTATGAGATTCTAGTGTATTAAATTACAAATTAAAAAAAGAAAGGAACAGGGGAAGATTCAAGATTAAAAATGAGGAGTATCTCCCTAACTGAAGGGCTTGCAGAGTCTTATAATCAGAAGTCATCCAAAGGTCTTAAATACATTTTTGTCTACATTTTTTGAACATTAAAATTTTGTAAACAGTCAATACTGCAGCAAAACTGCTTCAACATTCAAGTATGAAAATGCAGGCCTATCTGCACCAAACAGAAGAGGTGTATATGCAAAGCACATAATTGAAATTGTAAATAAAGAATATGAACACAGCTTTTAAAACATTTGCTTGGCTGTAGAAGTACAAGCTCCCTGGTGGCATCATCTTAGCAGTAAGCCCAGGAAAACCCGGTAACTTAACCTCTGGTCTGTGCTGTGCTGCACCTCTAATTACTGTGTAGTTTGCATCGGATAGAGGTAACCTATTTGAATTAATCTTGGAAGAAAATTAGAAGCTCTGACAGATCATCTTCACCTGATGCAAGATCAGACAAATTCCAAAGCAGCTTTTCTCCTCTTCTTCCCTTTCCCAGCCTGGCACTCCCACTGCCTTCTTTGTGTCATCTGTTGTGACAGCGCAACTGAGCTTGCAGCAGGTGGAAGTCTGACCTTGCAAAACCCCCAAACAGTGTCATCCTCATCCTCCCCCCAAAATTAAAACTACCTTTCCATTAGCTCAGACAGTTTATTTAAAACCCTCCACAATCAAATGTGGTGGATGCAGAGCAGTGGACAGCACTGATGCTGCCTGGGATAGTTCTCAGCGAGGGAGTTTCCCCTCACTTGAAGGAATCAGACTGATCTAGTTTGAACTAAAACTCTTTTATTTTACCCTAAGGAAAAGAGAAATGAAACTTGTAACTAACAGTCCTAGCTGCAAGTCAGTTCCACTTCTGCTGCTTCCCAAGAGGCTCCAGGAATCTCATAAAGCCAATGCAAATTTTCCCAGAAGGTGTCTGGCCTGCCCTGGTAGCTCCTTATATGATGCAGTATGAAGAGTGAGATACAGATGTCAAAGCAGGTGTTGACATTATGCATCTCTCTCTACTTGTTTGGGTCTGCTCTTAAGAGTCTGTGGTTTCTCTTCTTGATTAAATTCATGAATTATTAATTAAATATACTCCCAATCATCTTAGCTCACAAATAAACTAGGTTCTTAGTTCCTTTCTGTCAAAAAAGGCACCTCACCAAAATCTGTATTGTTTACAGCCCTTGACTCCGATCTTATAGCACATGACAGATACACGTAACATTTTTACACATAAATCACATCTAAAGGAAATCTGTTGTGATGCATGCATCTCTTCTCTGACTGACCTCTGTAATGCCATGAATTACATCATACTTCTCATGAAGCATGAGAAATAGAGACTAATCTACAGAAAAACAACAAAGAACTACCATATAAAGATAACTTTTGTGGTCAAGTGAATTACCTTAAGGAAATATAGTTTTAAATTGAACTGATTTGGAACAGGACATTTTAATTCAATAATCTGAAATAAATTTTGCAGATGTGGTGTTTTTTTTTTTTTTTTTAAACAAGCACTCAACTGAAAGGCTCAACATTTTCTAATTTCCCAAGTGTTTCATTCCTTGACAGGTATTGATATTTCCATTTTCGCTTTTAAGTTATAGAAGTATTAAAGCTATTGAGAGAATTCCCTGAGACATTAACATTATGCTAAAAAATTTTTTTTTCTGTACAGAATAAACAAATTCTGATTTTAACTAATCTCTGTTCAACAGCTGAGTCAAAGAAATTACCCTAATGCCATCATTCATTAGAATGCTGACTTCAGCAGCTCCTTTGTAGTAAACTAGTAGACTTACTAGATTCTCTGCATGAAGGGGTGTCTTGGTTTGTGCATGTCAGTGAGCAGCAATAGCCTGGCTGGTCCACAGAAGAGGATGAGCCAAGAGGTGAGAGTGGGCACAGCCTGGGAGGGCAGTGACCACCCTGACAAAGGCACATCCCTTATGCATCAGGGCAGCCCCAGGCAAATTATGTTTGAGGTGAAATGAGCCCAGGAATCTCCTCAGGAGAGGCAGGAGGCATTGCTGGAGAAAAGACTGCCTAGAGTGTAGGTGCAAGGTCAACTCAAGAAACGTGAAAACCAAGACTGCCAGTCCTCTTCACTAGGTAATGGTCACCAGATTAAGTCAATTTAAAGAAGGATATCATCTAGCCTTAGTGCTAGGCTTCAAGAGATTGTTGCAAGCTTCTCCTAAGGAGAATATAATTTTAAAGACTTCCTTTGAAGAAAAACCTCCAGTTGTGTTTAATTGGTGTCATACAGTCCTCAAACCCAACAGTAGATAACACAAAGAAAAAATGTAGCTGGAGTTACTCAGGCTCCCTTCCTTTACCAGGGGTTGTGAATGCAGACTTGCCAGTGCACAGAACACTGGGGACAGGACAAAAGTCTGATAAGTTGATAAAGTAAAGGTCTCACGACTAAATAAATTTAATGCATAAAGTAATTAACTGTTTCTCTTGAAAATTCTCAGAAAAGTAAACTTTTAATTCAGAGTAAGTGCAGTAATTCCAGCTATGATTTAGTGCATTCTTTATACTTAATAGTAGGATGAATCACCGCAAAACTGAGTGCAAAACTATGCAGTTTCAACCTGAAAACTCTCATTTTCATGCTGATAATAAAAGCTGTATCACATTATGCCTAAACACAGCAGGCCAGAAGCCCCCTGTGTGCCCAGTTTAATATCAATATGCAGAACAGCTAAGAATTCTTAAATTCTTACTAGATTAATTGTACGTATAAGAAACCAGACTGCAGTGCTGTGGTATGGGTAACAGTCTTTTAGCTAAGCCTGATCACATAAGATACTCTTGTGGCCTTTTGTTTTCTACAGAAGCAGGAAATGCTGGATAGATGTGGTGTTACCAGCAGTGTATTCATATTTCTTTGAAGCATGGGAAGTGCAGTGTAAGCTGAAACACAATAGTATTCCCTCGCCTATGCTGTGAAGGAGTCATCACAGTGAAATTTTGCTTGGTAACACAAGAAATATATAGCTGTAGTGTGTCTGTCTCTCCTTTATGTCTTTAAAGCCTCATCTTGCTCCCATCAACTCCTATTATACAGTCTCTGATCATGTTGCACTTCAAGGGTGCAGCGAGAGGTACTCAAAATCCCCAGGTAAATAGTAATAGAATAACCTGTTTCCACATTCCCTTTGTGCTGTCACTTACTGTTTAGTTTATGCGCTGGAGAGAAAAAGAAGTTTATGCCCTTCTTAAAAGAAGACCTACTGCTGTTTAAACACTCTTGTGGAAGTTTTCATTATCCACAAAATTCCTTTCTGACTGCTATTCAAACTCTTGGCTTTTGTTGTCTAACACACAAAGAAACAAATTGCATTATAATTATAATTCAGGGAAGGTGATTCAGACACTGTAGTTCTATCAAGATCCTCAGTTTTAGCCAAGTGAAAACTCTGTGAAAACTGAGAGCACTGAGGAATAGTTTTTAAAGAAATGCAAAGGCTCTCCATTTCTTTATTTGTATTTTTGCTTTTTACTCAAATTATAAAGCTGGACATGGTCCAAAAACTGTTATGTCCTACACAAAATTAGTATCCCTAATGCTGTTTTAGTTGATGAGAGTCTCAACAGAAACTTTTGTAGTGGATATATGAGTATATGAGAATGAATACATAATGGAACACAAGTTTAACAGAGCAATATACAAACCAAGAAAATACAGGTTATTAATTATCAATGTAATAAAGAATAGGTAGGTCTTTGAAAAAAACAAACACAAGAAGGCCAGTGTCTTGTAAAAAAACTAATACCTTTTTCCTAACTGCTCCTTTTTATGCTCTTCCATGTGGATGTCCCTGTGACAGCCAGAGAAGGGCCCAGGGTACTACTTCAGAACAGCCAAAATGCACGAGATCTCTACAACAAGACTTCTATATATTAAAATAGAGACTCATTAGATTTCATGCACAAGTTTGTACAAGACTGTAGTTTTCCCCTTTACATTATTCTTCTGCTGCTAAGACAGAAAGACAAATAAAGGTGTCTGTAAAGATCCCACAGCCCTTGTGGTAAGGACTGCCCCTGGGACTCAGCCCTCCTGTCCCTGAAAATGACTGTGTTGCCGAGGGGTGGTTGCCTTTCAGCCAGGTTTGCAGCTGGGTTACAGGGCAGCTTTCTGTAGCTTTACTGAGCAAAGCATCTCTAACTCTGAACTAGAGGGGAACCCATAATTTAAAGGGAAAAAAAGAGGTCTAAAGCGCTTTTATGTTCATTTCACAATTCATGGTGAGAAATTACTCTTACATTTCAAGTTCCCAGAGTGCTGTGCTGAGAAAATGGGTTTTTGGTAATTTTCTTCTAATTGGGAGCCCAGCATTACAAATTTAGCACAGGCTGGGGTATATTCTGAAATAACCTGCTGCAGCTAGCACTGTGGCAACAACTGAGTCTGAGTGTGACTAAAGTATAGTCCATCTAACAGTAATAATAGGTGCCAAATCCTGGTGTTCTTTCATAGGTGACAAAAAGATAATTTAACACGTGTTGTATCTAATTCTTTTTTCAGTGGGTAACACCAGATCAGGGTTTCAGTTCTGACTTTACTTAGTTTTATAGGACTTACCAATAACTTTGATATTTTTCTGCCAACTTACTTTTTTTGTAAGCTTTGTCCAACCTATGTCACAGTTTTCTATGACTTTCTTTAAGAAATTCTCAGTTATGTGAGCAGATTTTTGAAAACTGTTGTTGACACAAATGTGAATTATACAGTTGCAGACTCTACTTTGAAAGTGTACTCCCTTAGCCAAAAATTTCCCTTGCCTTCCATGGCCCTTTTTACTGGCATCTTCCCCCAGTTATTCTATCAAATAATCACAGTTAAAATTGGAGGCCTCATTCAGGAACGTAAACATCTAAAAATCTTGACATGGCTTAAAAACTTATATCTTTCTCAAAGCTGAAGTTTTGAGAATTTGCGTAAGTCCTGAGTAATTCAAACACCCTCCTGGAACTGGCAGGTATGGACTATGCGAGCCTTACTCCTTTGTGAGAATCTAAAGTGGGAGAGGGGTGTCTAGAATGACACTGGACACCTGTGTTTAATCATCTAAATTGCTTCCATGTGTCTCTGTTTTGGGATCCTAATGAAGGATTCCTGAGGACTTCAGTGCATGGTGTTGCCATTGACTCCAGTAGGACTCTGGACTCTCAGGAATTCTCCAGGCCATGAGGACTACAACCACTGAAAAACTTGTGTGGTAGATAGATGCCTCAGTTCAGTCTTGCACTCCTCAGAGACTGCCCTCAGTTGTTGTTCTACCCATGCTGTTTTGGTTCAGAAAGCAACAAAATAGTCTGGATTTGGGCTGAGTTGCCTTAGACTTAATAACTCTGTGTGCCCTGTTCATATAGCTCATGGCCAAACCCCATCCAGCACACAGGAACTCTCCCCACCTTATATTATTGGTATGTCTATATCATGTATTTATTTATCCTGCACAAAATAGGTTTTTATACAGTGGCATTTGGGCAATGGGATAACCTCTCACTCTGCCTTCCAACAGCTCTATAGTCTTCTCTAAGATACTTACTCCTATTTGTGCTCCTTGGGTCAAACACTGGCTCCTTGGAAATGCCTTGCTGGTCTCTCCCTCTCCGTTTTCCCTTTGCTTTTCTTTCTGCAATGCCCTTTAGTCACTAACATTTGCTATTTGCTTCCCTGAGGCATGGCCTGTCTTCTTGGGACTCATCTGTCAGTGGATCTCAGGAATATTTTTCTTTTCCTGTAGGAACAGCTGGGGTGAATTCTTACCCTAATCCCACCCTCCTTGAGGATCTGCTTTGGCCAGTAGCTCATTATGTAGAGCAGATAAGGCAGGACCAACTCCCTTCACTGCCTCACAGACTTTGAGATAGGACTTTTTGGTTATTTTGAACTGAAACTGTTCTTCTTTGTGTGAAATAAGTGCTCATTGACTATGAATGAATATTCATCCTGAATAGGATGAGAGAAAGCAAGCTGAGCATGACTTCAGCAACTGTAAGACTCCCCTGGGAAAAGAATGTTCCTGCTTCAGTAAGAGATCATCATGAGAATATATTTTACTTTGGGTATTCCTAAAAGATTCATATGATGGAGAATATACATAAGATAGGTGTTACATGCTGATTCTGCCATGCTCCTTATATATCACTTCAGTATCATTTTAGTGTAGACTTTAGGTATGTAATTTTACTGTAACATAGAATCACAGCTTCACAGAATAGTTGAGCTAGGAAGGGACCTCTGGAGATCCTCTTGTCTAGTCATGTCATCTGTCACTGAAGCACTTCTACAGCAGTAGGTGCAGGGAAAATCTTGGCCATCCTTTGCACTGTGGATAGGCTGCAAAAACCCGAGCTGGCAGCACATGTGCTCATGTAAGATGACTGTGTTGGGTGGAAGTGTTGATCTGCTTGAGGGGAAGAAGGCTCTACAGACAGACTTTGGAAGACTGGATTGATGGTCTGAGGACAACAGCAAGAGGTTTAACAAGGCTAAGTGCCAGATCCTGCCCTTGGGTCACAACAACCCTGTGCAGCTCTACAGGCTGGGGGAAGAGTGGAAGAGTGACTTGAGAGCTGCTCAGCAGAAAGGGACCTGGGGATGCTGGTTGACAGCCAGCTGAACATGAGCCATCAGTGTGCCCAGGTGGCCAAGGAGGCCAATGGCATTCTGGCCTGTATCAGAAATAGTGTGGCCAGCAGCATCAGGGCAGTGATTGTCACCCTGTACTTAGGACTGGTGAGGCTGCACCTCCAGTGCTGTGTTCGGTTTTGGGCCCTTCACTTCAAAAAGGACACTGAGGTGCTGGAGGGTGTCCAGAAAGGCAATGAAGCTGGTGAAGGGTCCTATGAGGAGTAGCTGAGGGAACTGAGGATGTTTAATCTGGAGAAGGGTGGCTCAGGTGGCATCTCATTGCTCTCTACAACTACCTGAGAGGAGGCTGTAGGGAGGTGAGGGTTGGTCTCTTCTGCTGAATCACAAGTGAAAGGGCAAGTGGAAATGACCTTAAATTGCAGCAGGGGATGTTCAGAGTAAATATTAGAAAAAAACCAAACCAACACTGAAAGAGTGGTTAGGCATTGGAATAAGTTGCCCAGGGAGGTGGATGAATCACCGTCTCTGAAAGTGTTCAAGAGTCACCAGGATGTGGCTTTTAGGCATATGGTTTAGGGGTAATTATGGTGGTGCTAAGCTGACTGTTGAAGCAGATGATCTTGAAGGTCTCTTACAACCTTGATGATTCCGTGATTTTATAAGCCGCAGTTTTATATTTATTGTCTCAGATCTTTACTAGCTTATGTGTCTCCCTTGTTCACTCTGTTACTCTGTGCAAATGTGCTTAATCTTTCAGCTGTGTGATATACAGATTTTTATTTAAGCATACAGTGTTGACTAAATTAAAAGAGAAAATAAACTAAAATTCATAGTTCAGCAAATTTTATTTTTATTTGAATCAAAAATATCTGTAAAGAATATGGAAGTAAAAATATTTTTCAGAAAGGTAAGGTTACCGTAGCATGATCCTTGCTCGATTATAGTGATTCATGGTAACTAGACTCTGTAGTTTTCAATCACAAATGTGAACTTAATTTTCTCAGTATTTCTGAAAACCAAGCCTCAGTGGGATGCATTATTAAGACTATGAATTTCTGTATTTGCTGTTGGATACTTGCATGGTTTTCTAAATTTTCACCTGCATTGCTATGGAGACCACTAAAATCTGATTATCATTGCTGAAGGAAATATACACCACCTTAGCCTAAGAGCTTAAATAATTTTGCTTTTGCACACTATTTCCTCCAAAACATGGTTAACAGTCAACTTTGAACCACCCCTACTGGGGCATTTTGCTGGAAAGTAAAATGTGATTTATGATTTAAACTCCATTAATATGCTGACTATTCACAGCAGTAAAAATTTATACACAGCATGATGTGAAATGCTTAGTTTAAGAACTACGCCCATAAAGAAACAGAAAGATATGATATACTGTAACACCACTGTCTTTCAATCTTACCAGGCAGAATCCTATATATTCCTCTGAGATTCTTGCTGTTGCCAATAGGAAAAGTCTGTGAGACAGCTAAATGGCCTCTCTATGTCCTACATCCCCTGTCTATAACTAGTAAATGATTCAGCCTTCTGCTTCTGTGACTACTTGAGGTCTGCAGATGAAAAAGAATCTATAAAAAACATATTTGAGGAGGAGCTCGTAAGCTCCATGACAGTTTTGTCCTCCAAACTCAGTCTCTTTCTCAAATTTCACTCCTCAAGGAGTTTGCTCTGGACAGTGGAGATGAGAAGGGATCTCCTCCATTTCCAAGTCAGTGGGCTGTGCATGTGCAGGTGGGCACATATCCACTCACTCTGCTCTTCATTCCTTGGGAGATCACTTCACCGCATTTATCCTCCCTTAAAAACCTTGTAGTTTAACAGGTGAGGCAAGCCACACTAAAAAAGGGGGATGAAGGTGATGTGAAAAAAGCCTAAGCTTGTCCCCTATAAAGACATTTTTGAAAAGAGCTGAGGAAGCTGCCAGAAATCTAACATCTGCTGAGGTTCTTCACTGTCTTGAATAGGCAGGAGCAAATGGGGTCTCTTTGTAGCTCTGCATTGCATGGGGTTTCACAGAGCTTCCCTTGTACCTAAGGTCTACATCTGATAGAACAGTCACCAATGTCATTTGTCTACATGGCTGCCTGTATAAAATTTCATGAGTGCTGATTTCTGTAGTTTTTCTTATTGCCATTACTGATTGTCTGCTTCTATTATGTTATTTTGTGACATGACTTGGATCCTCTAAATTGGTCAGAATGAGCCATATATAACCTGGTAGCACTCCTGGATTACTGTTTTTCCCACCTTGTTAGCCTACTACAAAAATAATTCAGAACTTGTAATTCAGTTGCAAATGATCCGCATGTAAATGCAGAAGTATCAAAATTTGAAAGGTCACTCATCCTTGAAATCAGCACAATTGATTTTATATAGCTTGCTGTTAAAAACTGATTTTATACTCTTGAGTCATGACCTGATAGACTTTGTGAAGCCTGCTACTCTAAATAATAGTGCTCAGTGGATAGTAAAATAATGAATTGTAAAACATCATTTGTGATATGTCATCACATATGTCACTGAAAGTTGTCCTGTGTAGAACTAAGAAATGTCTAGACTTTTATTTGCTTGATATCACATACTATGTAAAAATTTGTCTTCTTGTTTAAAGTAGACTACCGATGGAGACCAGAATGTAAAAGATTGTCTGTTGGAAAAACAGAAATTAAAAAAAAAGAAAAGACAATTAGATATTTCTAGGTATTTCTAGCCTTCCTAGATATTAGGAATAAGTTCTTTAGTATGAGGTGCTGAGACACTAGAACAGATTTCCCAGAAAAGTTGGGGATGTCTCATTCCTGGAAGTGTTCAAGGCTAGCTTGGATGA
>JAYRBT010000082.1:125177555-125200487 GCA_036023395.1 Myiotriccus ornatus | reverse complement strand
AATGAATTGTAAAACATCATTTGTGATATGTCATCACATAAGTCACTGAAAGTTGTCCTGTATAGAACTAAGAAATGTCTAGACGTTTATTTGCTATATCACATATTATGTAAAAATTTGTCTTTTTGTTTAAAGTAGACTACCGATGGAGACCAGAATGTAAAAGATTGTCTGTTGGAAAAACAGAAATTAAAAAAAAGAAAAGACAGTTAGATATTTCTAGGTATTCCTAGCCTTCCTAGATATCAGGAATAAGTTCTTTAGTATGAGGTACTGAGACACTAGAACAGATTTCCCAGAAAAGTTGGGGATGTCTCATTCCTGGAAGTGTTCAAGGCTAGCTTGGATGAGGCTTTGAGCAAGCTGGTCTAGTGAAAAGTCTTCCTGATCAGGGCGGGGGGTTTGGAACTGTGTGATCTTTAAGGTTCCTTCCAACAAAAACAATCCTATGATCTATAGTTTTCCCATCAACGGAAGCATGGATTTACAGTTAATGTAACTACTTAAGTAAACAGGCACTTATGAAATCTGTCCCTTGCCTTGTAGATTAAACACCAAAGCCAAAATTCTGAACAAGGGGTTAATGTCTCATGTGACTTAATACATATTTCTAAGTGTTGAATTCTCAGGAAGTTCAACCAAAGACACCTGCAAATTTTGAGGCTTAGCCCTCGAAATAATAGTCAGAATCATAGCATACAGGGAAGGATGTAAAAATAAATATATGGGGGAAGTTTCTTCAAATTTGAAATGAGTCCATGTGCAGCACATCTCCTTTCAGTAATTTCCTTAGTCATCCTGAGGTAAAATCCTTTCAGTGTTCATTCAGACCTCAGTACTAGATTCAAGCTGCAGCCCTGCCACACTGAATATCCTCTATTCCTGCACCATGTTCCACTCTTGTCCTGCTGCAGCAGCAATATTAGTAGCATCAATATGAATTATTGTTTCTTCTTTCTTTCAATAACATGCTAAATGCTGCTGCAACTCTTCATGGGGTTAGCAATGATCACAGTTTCTGCTTAAAAATCCAGTTGGAGTAGATACTGAAGGTACTCATTTAGTGACTGATATCAATAGGGATGAATTCGATTCTTATTTTCCACAACATTAGTTGTCTCTGTTTGAGGAGCAACATTTCAGATTATCTAAAGCACAAAGCAATGGAAGGATATTGTTTTTTTTCCACATATGCATAGCTCCATACCATAGATATATTCACACACGGTAAAACACCAACAGAGTGGTTATGCAAAGATTCTTCTCCATTACCGTAGGCTGTTAAGTGTATGTAGACAGGACAGTACCAGAAAGATTTAAATATAACCTTTAGAAACACTTTTGCTTGATTAGTAGAATTTATAGAGGATGGATGGTGGATGTGAACTAATTTTCTGTTAAAATATATTGTGATACTTGTGGATTAATTCTGTTCACACAAGTGTGGAACAGCAATCTTTCTTTGAGAGGTTAATAAAAAAAAAATCTTACTATAGCACCCCAAAACTTTGAGCTCTTTTTGTCTCAAATGAGTTAATAATCCCAGCATCCAAAATCCAATAATTCTTTATTCCCTGGAGCACTCAGTGTCTTTTTGAAGCAGTTTCTCAGAGGATTTTCTAACCAGTTTCTCAGAGCTCGTTATTATAAGGGCATGAACTGTGAGAACAGGGCTGTAACTGCTGTACACAGGTGTTTTAACTCTCTCATCCTCATGGTCAGGACATTTCATTTCTGAGAAATGCCAGAGGTACAGTAATAACTTATAAAGTTGTGCTGGTTTTACTTAGAGTACAGAATCTTTCCTGCATCTAGTCATATCCTTGGCTAGACCCTCCTTTCTCCAGGAATAGACTATCTTTAGTCAGGCCTGTCTTTGGCTGACTGTTAAGATTGGCAGCTGCTGGCCAAAATAAACATATTTTCTCCTAGTTCAGGGTGTACAGTTGTCCTTAGCTTCACCACACACACTATTCTTCCTCTTGTTTAGGAGCCTAACCATGAAGAGGTGTTTATTCTGATCCGTGGCAGTTGTATGTGAATGGGTAACTTTGGTGAGCTCTTACGAGTTTATTTCAGGGACAATAAAAGCCTGAAGTTATAAAGACATGGAACAAGGTTATTGTCTCAGAGAAAAGAATTTATGAGAGAAGAAAATTTTCCCAGTGTTTCACTTTGCAGCCACCATTTAGGAGTCTTAAGGCAAGGAGACAGGATCCCATTAAAATGTGGAAAACTCCTCCACTTCTCTAATAATTTTGCATTATTTTTATAATTGTTTTTCCAACAGGTTAAGAACTAAAAAATATTTGTCTTTGTCCCTAATGGCAATAGATAAGGTGCAGAATGGATCCCAGCTGGATCCAGCAGCTCGCACAAGAGTGGCTGAGGAGGCACGGGCAAGGCCTGGAATAACAGTGTTTGTCCCCCATTCCCACAAAGGGCAGTCCTGGAAAGCACCAGTGACCAGGAGCGTGGGGATCAGGTCAGGCAAACAGGGCCTGACGCCTCAGCCAAGGTGTGGAGTGGCAGCTTGCGTGGAAGGGCACCTCTTTGAACGTGGGGCATTCTACTAGCCAAGTGAAGAGTCTTGTAGTGCCCATAATCCAGCAACCAGGCATGTTCTGTGATCATCTGCACATGAACCCCAAGGCAGAATGGTGGGTGCTCAACCAAGAGCAAAGGCTGCAGCTCTGGTGGGGGAGTTGCACCATCTACCCCAGCAGTGGCTGATGCCTCCACACAGATGGGGCTGGTGAAGGGAGAGGCTGCAGTGCAGACTACAGGCTGAAAGAAGTTCCAAGACCTTTCTCCTGGATCAAGGGCAGGAAAAGGCTGCAGACCTGCCTGCCATAGGTGTGCCCAGGTAGAGGGCATCCTGTGGCAGGTGGCTGAGCTGAAGGAGGCGGTTTGAAGGCTGCATAACACTGGGGAGGCTGACAAGGAGTTAGCTGGTTCCAAGTGTAGTCTGGATAGCCCCACAGCCCAAAACCGAACTTTTGGGCCTCAACAGCCTGAAAAAAACTCCTCCACTGCAAACACAAAAGGGAGAGGATCCAGCAATGCAGAAGAATGGAAGCTCGTAAGGTCAAAGACGTCCCCTGATGCCTGAGATGCCCTTGCAGAACCCCTTCACTGCTCTGCAGACTGAATAGGAAAGACTTCTGTGCCTCTCTCTTTTTCACCCCACTGAAGAATTCCCTCTTTTCAGGCAGTTTGTCACGTTTCTTGTTAGTAATTTTTTTAATACAGGACTGGTGCTTAAATTTCTCAAACTGTTAACATGATAGCAGGATTAACATTTTTCTCCATTTTACTTACATAAGTACTTGATATTATGAATGCCTGTTTCTGTTTGGTTTGCTTGGGTACAGAGCTTTATTTCCATGAGAGAAATACATTTTTCCTGGAAAGTGTCTTAGAGTCACATTTTGAAAGAAGAAATTACAAAACTGATTTAGTGCATAAATCAGAGAAAATATTTATTTACAGACATGTAAAAATTATGTTACAAATTTTAAAGAAAACTGTAATGAACCATCAATCTGCTCTGCATGGGCAAACTCTGAATGTTTTAATTCCATATTGCAGTGGCACCAATTAAAACCAGGACTGCTTACAAGATTGTAGCTATCTACATTGTTTAAGTACTGTGATTTTTCAGAACTAAAAATGGAAATATAGAGAAAACTAATAAGAATTGAAACAATATGTAATACAAGAGTTTACAAAAGTAAAAATATTTCTTCTTGATCCAAACTTTAACACTTTTTAATAAATATTTTCCATTCATGCAGCTGCACAGGTTTGAAACAAATGTCTGAAACACACAGAGCATATAGGTCTGTGTAGAAAATGAATTGATTTGATCCAGGTCTGTCCATAAAGGATTTTATAAGACTGTTGACTATCCAAACTGATTGACAAGATCTTTTATCTTTCTTATTCTTCCACATTGCAAGGGATGAGCAATGTTAAAAAAAATCCCACAACTGACATAACTCATGTAAAACAATACAGGTAGTGGTGGCAAACAACACCGAGCATACCACACACATGAGCAGCAGAGAACTATCAAGCTCTGTTGAAGCTACCAGCATCCTCTGCAGTGATTTTAAGCAAACATGCCATTGAGAAACCTTGCTAGTAATAGACTGCATGACGTAACAATCTTCGGGCTTGCAAATGAAATAGTCCCTCATGGTGTTATCAGAGGTGTCTTTTTGTGTTCCAAATATATTCAGGACTTAAACTGTGGTGTGAAGCAGTGTCAATATTATGAATGTGCAATTATTTCTGTGAGTTTATAATCTAAGGGTAATGATTGTAAAGAATGTGTAAAAATCTAAGAGTGCTTTCTCTGAGTATTAGCTCATTTAGAATGGAGGTGGTGAAGAGATAATACACCTAGATGTTGCTCATATTTGTTTTATTAACACCAATGTCAGAACTGATCTCCTTGGATGACATTCTCCATCTCCTTAATCAGCCAAGGAAAAAATGCCCCCTGATCTGCTAAGGTTTGGAGTTCTTTTTTTAACTGTCAGACAAAGATGGAGATCCCAGAATGGCAATTCTTATTGCATTTTTAGAATTAAGAATGATCATAACCTATATTAATAGATAGAAAGTGGAGAAGTATTTCACCCTCTGATTTGACCTAACATTTCACTTACACAGAAGTAATTTTTTTTTTTTCTGCACTTTTCTGGGACATTCAACTTGGTAAATTCTGAAGCTGCGATTCTTTATTCTCAAGTAAAACTACTTATTCTAGTCTTTCCTTAATTAAATAGCTAGGTACCACTCAGCAGTTATGTAAACCATGTAACTCCACAGACAGTAGACAAGCTAAATATAAGGTACACAAACATAACTGTGAGTGTTATGTTACTCAGTCACCTAGTGGAGAAATTTCCCACTCAGTATTAGATAATTAAATTCAAATGTATGCTTTTCTTCCAAATTTTTTGAAGAATATCAGTCTGTCTTTGATGATGGTCCCCATGCTGGAAACCTGACCAGAGACCTTGACCTCCCATCTCCTCATACCCCCACTATTTGAGGCGAACCTATCATGTCAGAAACTGCTTTTTAAAATAGAAATTTAAAGTTCAATCTTTTAAAGAGTCTCTCTGGTATCTTTTGTATTCTTTTGCTTTCAGCCTACAGAGAATGATTGAAAGGGTAAGCCAAGAGTTCACCTTTGTAGTGCTGGATGATCCCAAATACCAAACACCTCTAGTCATGGATATCAATGGATGTCAGGGCTCCGTGCTCCAGACTGGAACACAGCTGGGTCTGAGCTCCATTTGACTGCCTAAGATACTTCCTAAAATAGTGCTTTTCCCCTTGAAAAGCTGTAGTTACTACATGTTTTATTTCCCTACAATCACTTGAAAGACATGTCTCTTTATATAGGACTATATCTCACATAAAGATGTAGATGATATATTCCTTGTTTCATGTCATCTGCAGTCCTAAGGAGGTCTGACTTTGGGGTGGGGAACAAGTTGGTACCTTTATTAGAGAAGAAGACTTTGTGCCCATATCATATATGCTCTGATACCCTTAATGTCTTAGTAACACCAGAGAAATAATGCATCCATTCTGTTTGAAAAGAAATATGATTTATTAAGAAATTCTATACTGAGATTTCCCCTACATCTGTAATAATTAATTATTCCAACTTCAAGCTTTTAGGAGGGATTTAGAAGTTTGTGAGTGAAAAGACTACTGCCAGAAAATAACCCAAAAAGTAATAAGTAGGCTAACTCAGGCTGTCAGATATTGACAGGCTATAAATAATTTTCCTGGCTGGACAGGAGACTGACTGTCATGGAAGCTTTCCATATGGTAACAACAGACGGCCTTTAGAGATTTGCAGGAACATCTGTAACAAGTTTGACGAATGGCATCACAGAAAGTGCTTATCTAAAGAAAGGGATTTACAGGAGGACCAAATTTACAGTTTATCAAGGATTGCTCTCTTATTTTGACATTTTCGCTTTTTAGAAGCTGTCCTATTACTAAACATAATTATTTCCAATGAAAAATAAATTAAATAAAATAATGGAAAATAGCATACAATGTATTTAATTGTGACACTGATCGTAATGGTCTTGTTTGAATTAAACATTAAACAAAGAAGTGCAATATCACCTGACTCTAAATATGGTAAAACAGTAAAACATGCTAATCATAAAAATAGCTTTTAGAAATATACATTTGTATACAGTGTTTTCCACACCTGTTAAATATGTCCTTCATATTATTATGATACAGTACATTGGCCCTTAAGACATCAAAATTAAAAAAATAATACCAATAATTAGCCAGAGAAAACCACATTTACAATCTAAACCATAAAAATCTGACAATTGTACAGCTTAGAACATATAAGAAATGGAATTTCTAATATTTGAACAGTAATGTCCATTTTAATAAGTAAATTGAGTTTCATACAAATTGAATCAAAGGTGTTGCTATCCAGCAAGAAACCGCAGTTCACAATTTTCTGTGGGGAAGTCAGAGTTTCTCTTCTCAGCCTTCAGGGGGTTCACACATGACATCTCATCACTTGATCTGTAGAAACTGAGAAATGAAATGTTGGCTTTAGTATGAAAGTATAGAATTTCTTCCAGCAGAACCTCAAAAAGAAGCCAAGACAGCTGGGGAAAAGAGCGAAGAGGACTATGATTTCACTTTTTCACAAATCAATCAAATATCAATATCTATTAGACTTTCCCACCTTAAACCATCGAAGGTTGAAAGAAGAATAGTGTTCCTGCAGCAGTGGACAATCAGGACTGTGCAACAGTCCTGAATTAGACTGCATGTACCAAAATAATAACAGCGAATCAAGCAAGCACTGTTGAGGTTGAAGTATACCTCCCCTCAATAATGTTATGCAAACAACTGTTGCATAATGTCTATTTTAGCGGCAGGAAATAGAATAATATATCTTAACTGTTTTGCAATGAAATGCTTTATTTGCATAATAGCATTCAATCTAAAAAAATTGTATGTAGAATTCTTTGCTTCAGTCCCATCACACTATTTATGTACCTTACTCCATTTCTATTGACTGTGTGCTTTCAGCAATGCCTATAGTTACCAGATGGATGGATCTTTCCTCAGTGGCTTCCCTTTTGTTGTTGCCCATTTTACTATTCTTGTGTACATGCTGTAGGATATATTTCTATATCTTCTGATTCCTTTTACCAGCCCCATTGTGAAACTGCAAAAATCCAGTACTGATCAATGCTTTTGAGGATCATTCTTCCAGCAGAGGCAGGAACAGGAATCATCTAAAGATCTGAGTCCTATGATGTGTGATCCATTAATGCTACCAGCTTCAACTAGGCAGTCAGGGATGCTTCAGGGGAACATAAGACACACCAGCTACACCTACCCACAGAAAAACTGACAACAGTTGTCTAATCACATCTGTTTGGAAAACTGTCAGTAGAAAATGATAACAGAAGTATGTGGTTTTCTTTTTTTAAAGTGAAATTTTCTTTCCAAAGTTTTTTTTTAAAATTTTGACAGGAAAAATATCTTTCAGTCAATTTTTTTTTCCCTTTTTGGTTCTATCTTTTAATATAACTAAGCCAGAATACAGCTGAAAAACCTGGTGCACTTCTGATCAAAGCCTGAAAACTTTCCAGATGTTCTTTTCACACAATTTCCACCTCCCTCAGTGAGTTTGAAGTCTGACTTTTCTTCCTCATTAAAAAAAAGGGGGAAATTTCTGTTAAAATTTCAATTTATTGAAAACATGGTTTTCAAGTGACAAGGATTTTACCAGAAACATCAGAATCACTGCAGGACTGGCCTCATGCCCTCTGAAGCATTCAGGCATCAAATTTTCTCTTGTTGCAAAGAAAGCACCAGATTTCTGATTGTGATCTCCTTCGGTAACCAGGATTAGGGAGAAAAGCTCAAGTGAGATATTCCAGAATTTTCTTCTTTCAGTTAAAACATCCTGAAACTACTATACTCTACTTGCACAGAGAAAAATCTCCCCTCTTTTAAGTCTGATCCCTAGACAGATCCATCCATATTAAAAAAGATCTTTAAATTCTCCCCTTAAGTCTGTGAGAGACCTAATGGCTGTTAAGTAGCTATTCATCTTAGAAAAAGCAAAAAAACCCACTGTACATCCTATTAGCTCCAAAGAGGGTTCCTCTTTTCTACCCTTTTTTCACCTATGCTTTGCTGTTCCATTAAGCCATTATAAAAAGCAATAATTATGTAAGCAAGAAGAGAGGCAGATTTTCAAGTTATTTATTGAAGCTTTTTTCTTCACCATAAACTTGTCAAGCACTTACCTGTCACCAGCACTAAAGAGCTTCATTAGGTTACTATTGTGAAATGTTACTGCTAAACACATGGATCCAAGTCATCAGTGCTGCTTTGCTTTTTTTTAAACAAGGATATGAATTTATCAACCCTACCAGTACAAAATCTTGCATTCTTTCTTCTGTACATGGGCTTCTTATTTGCCTCTCAGTGCAAATAATGTTAAATTCTGAGAAGAAACTTTAAAATCTGAAATAGTCAAGCTTTTATTTTGCATAGAATGACAGAAATCCTGGATCGTGATTAATCTAGACTAACACAATATTAATTTTATTCTATTTCTTTCTTCTGAAGAGTGTGCAGTTTATCATCTGGCTTTATGGTAGTGCTGATGGTATTAAAAAGTTCTTATGATAACTAATTTTTTTTTTAATTTTTTCATTTCTTTCACCTTATATATAAAAACACATCCAGACACAACAAGGGTGAATTGAATTATGTTTAAGCCAGCAATAAGGCTTTCATCTGATGTAGTTCTGACAGAAAATCACTTTAGAAAGTGGGATTTGACCATGATGCATTTTAAGAATTGAATTATCCAACTGAGCATGTAGACTTGGCATCTGCAGACAATATCAAAGAAACAGTATATTCTGTCCTAATTGCCATCATTATATCTGAAAAAAAGCTGGAGAGAGGTTATGGAATATGTATTGGTTTATTTCCCACCTGAAATTATTTCTGCTGCTTTTTTCCCTATCTGGATGATAGGACTTTTTTTTTTTTTTTGAGCTTGAGCTACTGGAAACACTCTTCTTAGGCATAACACTGTATTTCAGTCTTCCAGAAATGCTATTGCTACTGTTATTATAGTTCCAGTATGATCCTTCTGGCATTTTCACCAAATTCAAATTATACTAGACTAAATTAATTTTAACTATACACTATTACAATGTATATAACTTAGGAAAGCCGACATTAAATATTAAAAACCTCACTAAATAAAAGTGCAGTTCTACTTAATGGGCCCCAAACTATAATAATTCAAAATAATGGAGTAAATCAGACAAAATCCAGTAAAAATGCAGATTTTCCCTTCTTGCCTTTTAGATGTTAAATGGTTTAAAACTTACCTCCCCTCAAAGCCTAGATAATTCCTATCTTTATGTCTCTATATTTTTAAGAATGCTCTGCATGTAAAGGCCATTTTCTTGTGGGAGAGCCTGGCCATCAGACCACCTCCCAGGGGACCATTTCCTCAATGTTCTGTGCCTCGTAGTCAGGAAACACAGCATAGTAGGAGTAGCTTGCACTCTTTATTGCTTCTAAAAGTCTTTTATGAGAAAACAAGTCCTCCCCGAGCAGTTGGAAGCTGTAATGGTAGACCAGACCTTCCCTAGTAGGGGACCTACTGAATTTTCTAAACTCGTTCAAGTGGACTTTATCTGTCTGAAGGAGACAAGAGTTTTGTTCTCTGCTGGCTGGATCTAAACAGAGATAAGCCTCTTTCCTGCTCTGATTTATTTGTTCTTCCTTACAGTTCTGAAAGAGGGAGAAGAACAGGAATATGTTCCTTCTTTCCCAATAAATACCTAGTTTCTTTCTCACAGGGTTTATGGGAAAAATGTGCTGGACATCCTTTACCATGCTTATCTTCCAGATTTAGATGTACAAGAATAAATCTTACTTCATGAGAGCATAAAATGAGCATACGTTCTTGGGAGGGAGTGTTAGCAATGCACTATGACTAAATGACAGAAATGGTGTACGTGATTAACACCTTCCCTTGTAGTATATTACGAAAATGTTTAAAGAAAAGTCCCACAGAATATGGTTGTTACAGACTTTACCATATTATCCTACAGTAATTATAAGCAATAGGAGCATCCAACAAGTATATACAAGACTTTAGTCTGATAAAATGCATGTTCTTAAACAATCAGTGGCTCTGAATGTTTTTTTTTTTGATAACTTTAATCTTTGAAATTCCCAGAAAATGCGTATAAAAATGGATGGGTAGATGATTGCGCACATATACATATGAAGTTGTAACCCAAAGCCTCAAGTATCCCCCCTCTTGCTCTCTTGCCTTTTTCCTTGCCAGACATACCCGTTCTCAGTACTGGAATTCTGAGTTTAGTAACTGTAATGGAGACATCTGAAGCTAATGCCGACCACTTTTTGGTAAAATTGAACATCTACCTCTTGCAGGTTCCTGTTGAGTAGGAGACTTTAAGCCTGACACCTTTCTAGGTTTCTGCTGATGTCTGACGAGGCCTTGGCAGTGCATTATGTGACTGCCATACATCACTTTCTGCAAAACAACTTCTAGTCCCATTAAAATGCAGCAGGTGTGATGTCCTTTCACTCAGCACTAGCCCTCATACTTGCACTACCTCAAACTGCAATTGTAGCACGACTACTTCAGTTGCCTATGAGGTTTCATATACTATCATCTCTACAACTGAGAATACTGAATCTAGGTTCACAGATGCTGCTCTTACACTCTGTAGGATAGCATACTCTGTTTCATCTCTAATAATTTATTTTGATTATTAAATGTTCCTTCTGGACAGCCAAGGATATGAAAAACAGTCTGTTTGCAGACAGACTCCCAAAGAAAGAAACAAAATTTAATTAGCCATTATTGATCTAGATATTTTCTTAAATGAGAAAAATCAGAATGCAGTACAGAGAATAGTAGTGCAAATTGTCATTCTGTTTATTTACTATGTCTAACTCAAGACAATATCCTTTTCTCTTAAGCAGGCAGCTCGCACTGAGTGTAAACCCAGTAATTTATGTTTGAAAGGTACTGTGGGGGCATGCACATTTGCTGGCTTTTACACATCAGTCTTCATCATCAGTAGAAAACCATAAGGAATGAGTAGGGCTTACCAAGGAACCTTGAATTTGTATTAGCTATCACATTGACTTCACAGCTGTATTCATTTGAGGTACATCTTGTACTCAGTCCCTTGATTTAAAGCGTGAAATCTCTAATTCAGGAACAGTTATATATTTAGTTTAATGCCCCATATGAAGTGTAAATGCTCAGTTCAGTAGATGTGAGCAGGGAATGTGAATGTATATTACACACCTGCTGCTGTCAGTTGTAACCCTTGTAAAATCTGACAAAATTATGGCGCTAAAGCAAAACTTTTGATAACGCTCTAGTTATAGAAGATTCACTGCATTTAACAAATAGAGGGATTGTACAGTTTGATATATATTAATAAAGAATAATTACAAGAACTGGTTGCACCTTCTTTAAATCTTTCTTCAAATGATGAATCCTAATCATTATGCTTTGCACTCTGTCAATCATACTTTAATTGCTGAAAACACTACAGAATCGTTTTTCTGTTCAGTGAACAGCTTAATTACTTTGAAGTGTCAGTACTTATGTGAGTACATGTGAGAATGACTGTTTTACTCATCAGTGAAAACAAACTTCTATCTCCTTTGTTTTAAAATGCTCGTTTCAGTTGCTTGCCTGAAAAAAATCATCAGGAAGAATAAGATAGCCCTATCAGATACTGATTTTTCCCCTAGACCAACATATCTTTTCTGAGTCCTATGTAAGCAGAATTGTGATGAATACTTTGGAGTGTAGTGGTGGAGAGAGAATGCAATATTTGGAGAGTGCCAGTGAGGACATACTGCAACTGAGATGAGGGTCAGGTGTGAGACTGAAGGAATGACTTTGGGATTAGAGTCACCATGGTCATTTGAGAGCCTGAGAGGGGCTATGAGGAAAAGAAGTTGATCTGTCTACCTTAAGTCTGTATGTTTTTCTCCTGCTAGACTGCTTTTTGCAATAAGGCCTCCTGATGCTGTCCACAGAGCATACCAGTGTGTCCTCTTCCCATACCAGTGTGCCTTGAGGGATCTAGTATCAAATACAGCAGAGAAAAAAATGTCCCACTTTTATTTAACCCTGCATGTGAGTGGATATACATAGCAAATTCTCAAAGGTATGAGTCTCGTTGAAGATCACTAGGTGTTTTGGATTATTCTTGGGATAGTGCATGTTCCATGACTAGCATGTCTAACTGAGTCTATCAGGATTCATAGTAAGCATTGCCCTTTATCATCCTGAATGCTGCAGACAAGATGGTTTTAGGCTACAGGGTGCTGTCAAAAAGCTGTAGAACAAAATTTCTACTGAATTAACCTTTGCTTGATGTGAAGAGTAGAAACTCTCTAGTGTGAGGTGGTGATCCAATTAGTAATAATGTTAAAGGCAATAGTTCCTATCCTACCATTGCCAAGGGTGCAGATTTGAACACATAGCTTAGTACATAAAGGAACTACTAAAACTTGTACCTTGAGACCATTCGTTATGCCTACATTTTAAATAGTGTGGTTTTAAAGTATATTAAAACAGGAGCTTACTAGGAGAACTACCTTAAACTAATTCCACAGAAAGCACCTACTAAACTTTCACAGTATTGCCAAATAAGAGTTAAGATAGGTATCAAAAACCCAAGTGTAGCCATTGCAGGAAAAAAAATACTGTACCCAATGATAGTATTGAGATGCTGAGTGCCCTGTCTAGTCAATAAGAGATTTTTCATTTACTTAGAGGCAGAAGTTTTACTTAACTAAAAGACCAGGTGGAGTGAGATGAAAACCAAATAATTAGAGAAGAAATGGGGAGAGCAGCTTGCTGGAAGAAGTAGTTGGAAGAATACAGCATGAGACAGAGATACCAGGAAAGCCCAGAGTAAACCATAGGAAGAAGGAACTGAATGAGATTAACAGTGATGCACAATGGATATTTAACTGATGACAGTATAATGAATTAGGACAGTCAACGAAACATACAGGATGTGGAGTTACCTGCTTAAAACTGTTATCTGTGAAAGATGGTGTGGGAATGTGATCGAGGTGGAAACAATAACAAAAGCTGGTCTTATTTTAAACAGGTTTTGCTTTGCATCTTCCTGCCTAATACTTATTTTAATGCACAGTGCAGAGTAGTGCGTAATATTTTGGTTTTATAAGGATTTCAAGAGACACTAATTTTAAAATAAAAGTTACGAAGCAAAATGTTGGATTTGGGGTTAAATTGTGGTCTGCCAATGGTGCAGAATCACTTAATAGCTGAGAAGGAATTAGTATAAATGTGGAAAGAGGAAGTAGAGAAGAATTTAGCCTTTTAATTCTCTATTTATTGGGTCTGGAAAATACCTTACTCATTTTGAAGGAGTACAAAACTGTAGTGTAGTTTTAGAAATCAACAACAACATGGAAACTTCAGATACACACAGCATCATGACAGGCTGGCTGAGAAGGCATTTGATTAACTTCCAAGTCTTCATTTTGGCAGACTGAGCTTGTTTTATTCTTCACTGATTGCTTTTTTGTTGAAATGGCAATTACAGTTCTATCACCTCCTAAATAACTTCCCTTCTCTGAGGTCTGTAAATGCCAATGTATGGATAAATTCAATCTGCCTTTCATAGTTTGATACTAATCATGCAGAAAATCTTCTTGGTAACACATTTATATTTTCTCAAAAAATGGAGACCTTTTGGAATAATTGGGTCAGTAACTGCAGTGGCTCTGCAATTTGTCTTGAAAAAATAAAAACATTTAAAATTTCTGCCTTTTAATATGGAAAAATAACAACCTTTTGGCTTTCAGTGTTTACACCTATTTACTCACGTTAAGACTTTGAACAGAAAAAATGTTTCCTCTGAGGGTTTTTCATCCAGCATTCTTGAGGCTCAAGCATACTGATAAAGTCTGTGAAATGAGTGTTTTCTAGGGGAACTAAAGCTATTTACTTTCAAAGGCTGACACACCAGGAAAAATGTGTGAACCGTGACAACTGCTCAATTTCAGTTCAACCTAAGAATTTGATGATTAAGCTGATAGACTCAAATCCATAACCAAACACAGACCCAGTGGCTGGCCTGAGTTGTTCCAGGGGATTTCAGTGTCTGAGTGAGAGCCTAGAAAACACCAGTTTCCACCTTCCCATCCACCACTTTCCCAATGTACCTCATGCTGCTGCTTTAGTAGATATTTTAGGTTACTATTTCGATGCTTATTCTCCCTACACAGGGCTGGGGAATGTTGGTTCCAAATAATGGGTGAAGCAAACCCAACCCAGCACCTTCAACAAGTCAACCAAAGTTTACTGGAGTCAACCAAAGTACAGGGAAACAAAAGAAGAGCTACTCCACCAGAATTAGTTAAAATTACATTGGCAAAAATATTCGTGGGTGGAAACTGAAATCAGTCTTAATATTTCAAGTGCTGACTTTCTTCAGTTAAATCTGATGTTTCTTTACCTGCCAAAAGATAAGGAAAAGCTTGAGATATTTTTTGTAAGTCACCATCATCCTCACCTGAATAAAAATCCAGGTTTTCTTCTGGATGATAGGTGTTTGGCTGGCCTTGTTTGTGCACTGCACTCAGAGGTTGACTCTATGCTCATAAATTTTAGGCTAGCAAAATCTTTGGAGCTAATTATGATCTACTTAGATTGAATAAATATGTTGAGGCTACTAATACTGAATATTAAGGTCACATGTTATATTAGAGATGAGTTAATATTATTTAGGGAAGTATTTTGTTTACCCATCTGAGAGAATTTTTGGCCTGATCTGACAGCATTATTTTCCTCTGATTAAATTCACAGGTTGATTTGTGGTTTGGTTTGGGCTTTTTTGTTTTTAAATTGTTTGGGTTTTTTTAATAGATGAAATTGCACGATTAAAATTAAATGTTTTGATGTCTCAAAAACATCACGCATCATGACCATCTTTTTAAATGATGACTGAAAACTTCAGGCAAGTTAAGACCGATGTCAGGGTACAATGACAAAAATAAACCAGATTCAATGAAGAGTTTGTTCGACATTGTTCAACAGACAATTTTCTTGACTGGAAAGCATATAATTTTTTGTAAGTTTTAACAATATATTTTGTAAATGCTCCTTTATTGCGTATAGGGCCAAAGGGACCTGTTGGTCTGATCTCAGAAAAAGCAGCTGAGTCTACCTGCACAGTCACTCTTCTGAGATGCATTGCACACTACATAGTTTCAGTGCCAAAGCTGAGAATAGGACCCAAACTTCCTGATCTCTCACTCTTTGCTTAAAAAATTAGATAAACAGAATAAAACCCCCATTCTTTTCAAGCTCTTTTGTATCAGTTTTGTAAGATTCTAGTGGCTGTAAATTAATTACATTATTTACATTATAAAGGTTTTAACACGTTTATGGTTTTAATTTTTTTTTTTTTTTTAGCTGGGGACTAAATAATATATATCATATATTATAGAATGTAGATTCAGAGGAATAGATGTTAATTCAAGAAAATTATTTTGCTTATTTGTTTTACAGAAGTGCAATTACAGGCAGGAAAGTCTAGTAGAAAGAGACACAAAAAGCATGATAATATTGCTTGCATTTTCTGCAGGTTCCCATGTGATTCGTAGAGGATAGGATTTAAATAATAATTAGAAAAATATTATGTAGTCAGTCAGAAGTAACCTGGTTAAAACCCTGAACACCACTTAGGAAGTTTTCTTCCGATAAATTGACTGCCAGGAAAAAAGGGGAGGAGGAGCCAGTAGCAAGGCCCTTCCAATGATTCACACGACAGTGGGTGAACATTAAACATGTCTGCTGTGCTATTGCATACATTAAATATAACAAAAGGGCATGTCAGGAAGTTTCTTACATTTTTTGATTTCAAGGCATGCTTTTATTATTTTCATCATTTTTTCAGTCACAGGTTATTAGATTTACTGCAGCTTTGGAAGGTACAACAAATTACTATCTGTCGGGTATGCTGCCCCTAATGACTTTCTTAGCTTGCTCAAGTACAAATATCTTGCACTGATATTTATCAAGTGAACACAGTCTTTACCTATTCATTTGTCTTAGGAATGAAGAGCATCATGTTTCTCCTGATACTAAAAGCAAGGTTTCAACAAAGTCCAAAATGTTCAGTGCATAGAAAAGACAAAATTTTGCTTGGTCTTAGTGATTTTTAAAGTAAGCTGAATAAGATTTCTAGCACAACATTGCTTCAGCCATTGCCATTAATTTGAAGTTTTCTACTTTTTTTTCCAAGTAGTACCCTGTATAAGTTGTCACAGCACCTGTTGATCTTTTCAACAAGTCTAATCAGCCTAATTTGGCTTGTAATAGAAGAGTCAGTCTCGTCTGCCCTGATGCTATGGACAGAAAAACAATGCTTCTAAAAGGGCAATCAAAAATCTTATTTAATTACAATAATACATTAGGTACTATCAATACTATCCCATAAGCACATATTTGATCGGTCTTGCTATTTGAGATATGCAAAACTGGGTTTAAACTAGATGAAAGTCATCAGAGAAATTTTTGTTGTTTTTCTGTAGATGTTATTCTACTCTCAGCTGAGTTTTCTCATTGTTGAATTCCATACAAAATAATAAAAGCAAGGAAGGTTTCACAGCTTCATACAGATTTGCTATCAAACTGATTTCCCTTTAGCTACTTATAGGAGGGGTGTGATGGACACACTCGACCCCTTAACCAAACTCGTGATAGTTTGGTTTAGGCTTCAAAGGAGGTAAAGGCTTGAGCCATAGCCCAGCCAAGAACTCTTCTAGTTGCAGTCTGTTCTCTGAAATCCCACAAAAGCAAAGAGTGACACAGTGAGCATTGGTGCGTATGAGCTTGAAACACCTGTCATACAATTAACACATGACTGGCGGGAAACTTTTCCAAGACTCATTTAACAAAGAAAGTTGTGGGTACAAGGAACCCCAGGCATACTTTTCTCATTGCAAGGAACTTGACTACAGTCCAACCTCTTGATTTCACAAATACGACAGCCTAGGTGAGCTTTCTTTGAGCTCTCACAGCCAACCAGCCTGGCTGCACGGTGGTGGTCTCCCCTTGAGCTGGGATGCCTCTCAAGGTCACTCCTTGAGGCACAGACACCATTTACCAAGAGCAGATGTTTGGGAAGTGACTGATATAACACAAAACCTTTTATTATGGTAACTCTGATTTGTGCCTTGGTAACTTTGATTTGTGTCTTTGTAGTTTTGAATTATTGTTCAAATGATTGTGCTATAGAGTAATAGAGGGAACCTTGTCACTGAACTTTGTTAAGTCACACTTTCACAATATCGTATTAAAACCATCTTTGCTAATACCTTTGACTGTGGACCTTTCAGCAATCTAAATCACACATTTGCAACAACAGGAAAATGTTTTTAACAAGCTTTAGCCAAAGTACTAGTTGGTTCCATTGATTTAAATGGTAATTGCATCAATTCCTGCAAGAAATATAGCTATTATTATATCATAATTGCTTTACTTTTGCACAGTGAAACTCAGTGCAGCAAGAGGATTATTCTGAATTTTATGTCTGTGGCAGTTTCTGTTATTTATGTTTGAAACATGGTTCTCTTTCAGACATTAGAAACAAATCTGATAGACTGAAAACACCCAGTGTGGAGGTGGAGAAAAGGACAAGAGTAAGAAATTAAATGCCCCTGAGAGGTAAATACAACTGAAATATACTTAATAGAAGGGGAACTATAATTGTTGTTGAAATAACTGCTGTAAATCTACATTGTAACCAGAACTGGGCCTTTTAGAGTCTCTGTATCTTGGGTTCTAAAATAATTTAATAAAAATGCCTCTTAAGACATCTCATTAAAGTTGACTCATTATTATGGAAGTCCCATCTAATAATGTTCACGTGGCTTCATTACTTTTAGCATAGCTACAACAGCACAAAAACACAATGCTGTGACTGAATATATCCTTCAAATTCCAACCAAGCAGTAACCAGCGTCTGATCTGAGTTATGACATGACAAATGAATTGTATCTTAAATAACTTGGATCACATGCTCTGCCAGAAAACATTGCTCTACTGAATGCTTAACTACTAAACCACTACTGTACTATAATATTATACTTAGCTATTATGAAACGTTGACAGTTTGATAGAAACTATTATTTTCAGGCAGTGTAAATAAGAGTGCTTGTATATAACTAATTCCAATTAATTATTTTGTTGGTATTGTACTAAGCATTAGCTGAAAGTGATTTTTTTTTTTTTCCAAATTTACAATACTTTAGGCTTTCAGGTAACTAATTGGATGCCACCTATGTTGTTTACAAGAGGATTGCAATAACTTAATTGGTGCTTCCTGATTGATTGATTAGCACCCAATGAAACAAGTTCAAAGCAGATATATTAAATATTCTGGGACTGCACTGGGTTGTCCAGCTGCTAAATCAGCAGGGTAAGGGAACAACCAGACATGCTAACTCAGAAACATTTTTCCTGCAAGCTTTCAGTCCTGTGGCACATTGTTAATGGGACTTCTGGTAAGACGGGGCTTGTTATAGACGGACTGAGGACAAGCTGCTTCTCAGATATCATAACATGTGTTGGATTGCAGTTGCAAAGGTGACTTTGCTGTTCTTCACTGTGCAGCCACAGGATTAAGAGGAGGTTGGTTGTTTTCCTTCCCACTACTTAAAATTTAAAGACAGGGCAGACACCTAAAACCTACTGGATATCATTGACGATTTGTGTTCCAATGATTTGTGGCCTGTTTGTGATTTGTGTGTGAACTGAACCTAGTAAACATGAAGATCTTTCTTCATAAGAGCTTGTTTTCTATAAGACAGGATGGGAAGCTGCACAGGTATGTTGCTTTCTTCACAACACTGTTGAGGGACAGCTTAAAGTAACAGGAATGTGTGGATATGTTTGCACTAGGAAGAAGCACAGAAATTTTAAATTCACTGCTACTCGAAACTGTTTAATGTCAGGAGGAGATAGAAAGCCTGAATTATGGGTCTAGTAAAATCTGGGATAATGAACTACTTGGTTTTTTATCTAAATGAAGAGAAGAAAACAGACCTGAAGTTCTCAACCCCTCCAGCTACCTCTGATCAGCAGTTTAACAATGTGAATCATAAAGTAAGCTTAGGAGCTACATTCCAAGTTAGTGACTATTTTATACAAATATAACTACAATGTATTCATGCCCTTGTACAAGGTAGAGTGAGAGGCCAGTGTGTAAGAGCAGGTGGGTGAGAAGGTTGTGGCAAACTTCACTGAGCGAGTTCAAGCCAACTATTTGACATATCTGTACATAGATGGATCATGTATCTGAAACCACCATTTAAAGAGCTCCTCAGTATGTTAACGCAGGAAAATTCTTTGGGAATTGTTTTATGAAGAGCCTCAAGCTGGAGTGTATGCAGCACTGGAGACACTTACTGAGAGACATTTGTGGGCAAATGGTACAAAAGAAACTTTCCCAAGAGGTGATGTTTGATGACTGCAGCAGGTGCTTCAAATGCAGCATGTCTTGAATTAAAGTTCAGACGGACAATCAAGTTATTGCGGCATAAAAGTTTTTCGCACTTCAGCTGAGCCATAATGAGCGTTTGCAGGCATGTCTTTAGTCCATAGAAGATTACAATGCAAGGATGAGCAACACCCTGGTGTAGATGGCAGATGAAGAAGGTGTGCAGCTGTGTTGAATGTGATGTTGTTTTGTGTATGCAGCCAGGTAGCTAACTGAAGAGGCTGAAGGGTCCTTAAATCCATGCCTGACTGAACTCACACTGCAGGTTAAACTACTCTGCCTTTCTTTACAGTTGATCCAGCCTGAAAGCAGGCACGAGGACAGATGCCACAACTCAGTCAAAGTGCAGTAACCTGTTCCTCTAAATAGACAGCATGTGAATTTACCGAGCAGATCCTACCACCTAAACCCACCAGCACACATGGTCAGTCCCTTTGCAAATTAGAATTAGAAATAGACAAAGAAACATATTTTTGAGTCCTCTAATGCAAAGATGCAGATGCACATACACAGATCCAGAAGTTCCATTCTGGCAGCATCTGGACTATGGCAGTGGGTATGTCCTTCTTGAACACTTTGCTGACAGCCCTAGGACAACAGAATTCTATTCAGCAAACCTGCAGCAGGTTTTGGGCAATGACTTGGCAGAAGATTTACAGCTAAATCTGGAGAACTCAGTAAAGGTTAAAATCTAAATTTAAGTCACGTTCCTTTCTCCCTCTAATAATATTTTTCATCCTAGTGGACTCCCAACTAAATTTTTGTGCTGAACTGGCTTCAGAGCATTAGTTATGCCCATTTAAAACATTTTTCTGTTTTTCTTTGCTGGCCTTAGTGATGAAAGAAAATATTTTTTAATCATTGTCCTAAATCCCTTTAGCTATATATTTGGAAAATGTGGATTTCATTAAGAAATGTCCTTTGGAAGGGTATTTATTATTCTGAGTCCAAGATTATGATTTCACCCATGGAAAGTTTGTCTTAATTATTTCACATTTAACACTCTTCATGCTTTAAAAACCTTTTTTTCCCCCAAAGACTTGTAACTGGCACCATTCCAAAATGACATATTTACTATTAGTCAACTCTTGTCCTAAATAACTTAGTCTTTATAAAATAGAATAACAACAACTGTTAGGACTTCTTGCTTTATAACAAGCTTATACATCTACTTTACTTGTCACAAAACAGAGGCAAATTTCAGATAATAGGGCATAGAATGGGTAGAAGCAGAATGAAATTCCAAATATTCCTACTGGGATTTTCACTATGTTTTTGATAGTATTGTTGCTGACTTTTCCTTTATACAGCTATCAATGACTGGAGTAGAAAATAAAGCTTATAGGAATTGGCCATTATATCTACATAAGTATATGTAAGTACAAGTGTAAAACAATCTAAATTACAATATGCACCAAAAACTACCAGCTTCAGATCGCAAAAGTACTGGCCAATATTGCTGACTGTTTGGGTAAAAATTATAGATGAGAGACATATAATTCAATTTATAATTACCTTTCTATGGAAAACACCCATAGCCTGAGATTTCTTTGAAGTAATCCTATCCCAAGCAATCCATTATCCTATCCACTTCAGTTTTGCATTCACTGTTCTCCACAGGCTTTTCAAAAGAAAGAAAGTGTTATTACCCCATCATAGCAGGCAGGAAGCTAAGGTGAAGTGACCTCTTCCAAAGCCTGATGGAAATGACAAGGGAGGACGAAAACAAAGGAATTTTACATGACTGACAAAATTGGTTATAAGCTTTAAAGTTTACAATACTACCAACTTCTCAGCTGGAGGGTCCCAGCCTTTATGAAGGTGGAAGGCATGAGTTTGACTGGCTCCACTGCCCTGACACTGGACCAGGCTGCACCTGATCAAGGGAATGCACAGAAGTCCTTTCCTTGGCCTTTCCTTGCTGCCATCATGTCAGGACTGGGGTGATAGCACCCGTGCTAGGGTGCAGAGGACACCACTCTCCACATGCAGTGAGTCGTCTCCTCCTGGCACTCATGAAGTCAGTAACGACATGCAGAGAAACCAGAGGTGGTTCCCTGCTGTGCCTTAGACGTGTCTCAGACCTCTGAGCTGTATTTGGAGCTGTGTCTGCAAAACACTGCACTTCAACTAATCCCATAACATAAATTTTGGAAAGGCCTTTTAACTTGGAAGCAGTGATGTGCAAAGATGACTGGGCCAGTTCCAGACTTTCACAGTTAATGAAGTCTTCCTGTCCTGCTTGCTTTTTAGACCCTTTCTTACTGAGGCCTCTGATAGAAGAAAAAATTCTTCCACATCATGCATCATTATATAGTGTAGATACATGCTCAATATGTCATACCCACAGGGTGAAACAACAGCACTGAGCAATCAGAAGCTAATACACTGTATATTAACATCCCCACTTAGTTGTCTGCAATAGGAGTCTAATGCCTAATTA
Organism: Myiotriccus ornatus; assembly: GCA_036023395.1. Lineage (NCBI taxonomy): Eukaryota > Metazoa > Chordata > Aves > Passeriformes > Tyrannidae > Myiotriccus > Myiotriccus ornatus. Next base: position 125,178,386 of record JAYRBT010000082.1, on the reverse strand, counting down.
CTGTGAAACCTATCAGTCTTGTTAAACTGTGGTCACCCCCACTGCCAATATCATTTCAGCTGGTCAGGAATTAGCCATGGTGGAAGTTTATATTTACAATTATTTATTAATTACAAAATTTCAACTTCCTGCAAATTCAGGGTAACAGCTTCTTACAGATATCCCTCATACTTGCACAGAAGAACCTGTCCCTTTGAGAAAAAAGTATGATGTCATTTGCTTTACATTTCACATTAAAAGATCATAGATTCATAAAATCATAGAATCAACTGGGTTGGAAAAGACCTCCAAGATCATCAGGTCCAGCCCTTGATCCAACACTGCCACGATTACTAGATCATGGCACTAAGTGCCACATCCAGCTTCATCTTAAAAACCTCCAGTGACAGTGAATCCACCACCTCCCTGGGCAGCCCATTCCAATGTCTGATTACTCCCTCTGTAAAAAAATTTCTTCCTAATATCCAACCTAAACCTCTCCTGGCACAGCTTAAGATTGTGCCCTCTTGTCCTACTGGTGGTTGCCTGGGAAAAGAGACTGATCCCCACCTGGCTACTTTCAGGTAGTTGTAGAGAGTGATGAGGTCTCCCCTGAGCCTCCTCTTCTCCAGGCTAAACAATCCCAGCTCCCTCATAGGACCTTTGCTTGAGTCCCTTCACCAGCCTGGTTGCTCTTCTCTGGACCTACTCAATATCCTTCCCGAACTGAGAGGCCTAGATCTCGATACGAGACTCGGGGTGTGGCCTCACCAGCGCTGAGTACAGGGGAAGGATCACTTCCCTGCTCCTGCTGGCCACACTGTTCTTGATCCAGGCCAGGATGCCATTGGC
>JAYRBT010000082.1:125109786-125177455 GCA_036023395.1 Myiotriccus ornatus | reverse complement strand
TAAAAGGAGACCAGGTTGGTCAGACAGGACCTGCCCCTCCTAAACCTGTTCTGGCTGTATCTGATCCCTTGTCCATCCTGTAGGTGCTGTGTGATTGCATTTAGGATTATTTCCTTCATAACCTTGCCAAGGCACTTCTGCCAGCGCCCTCATCACCCTAGGATGGATCCCATCTGATCCCAAGTGGCTCAGCAGGTCACTAACTGTTTCCTCCTGGATTACAAGGGGGCTTTTTTTGCTGTTGATGTATTTGTAGAAATACTTCTTGTTATCCCCAACAAAAGTGGCTAGATTGAGTTCAGATTGTGCTTTTGTCTCTCTAATTTTCTTTCTACATGACCTAACTGTATTCCTAAACTTTTTGTGAGTAGCCAACCCTTTTTTCCATAGTTGAAAAGCTCTCTTTTTCCCCCTAATTTCTTTCAAAATCTCCCTGTTGAAGGATGAGAGGATTCTGGTTGTAGTAGCTTCTTCCGGGGATAATGCTATTCAGGATATATAAATTCAAGAGGGTCTTATGTTGGCTAAAGGGACAAAGTACAAGTAGGTTTAAATTACGTTTGCAGTAAGCAGTACAAACCACTGATTACTCACATGCTCTGTTGCTTCAGACTTCCTGCTGGTTCAGCTGGGTCCCTTGCTAACTGACTTCTGTTGGCTTCACTGAATGATCTTTTCAGTGCACCCATGAGTAAATGTGTGTTAAATAGCAAGCAATGGCAATGAGCAATAGAAGTGCTTTCTTCTCAAAGCAGAAGAGTGTGAAAGCCAGGAAGAGAGGGAGGGTATTACAGAGTCTAAACCAATGTGAGTGTTCCATTCTTATTAGGAATGCACAAAAAGGTATAAATTTGACTTTCCAAATATTTTTAATGGTGCTCTAGAATAACTTACGAGTTTAGCACTGTGATGGGCATTTCATGAAAGGTGCAACCTCAGGCTGAAAACCCGAACGTTTCTTAGCCAAACAAAAAAAATCCTTACATTAAAAAAATCTGTATCTGCCAACACTGCAGATGATATACATGGAACCTAAGGACTGGGGACTGTGGGGGAGCACATGTTTACTAATAAAAAAGTTCACCATTCTAGAATCTTGTGTAGTTTTGAAATGCTTGAGTTAAAAAAAAAAAAAAAAAGCACACTGGCACACTACTCTTTCCTTTCTTATCTACATTTAAGTAAATGAAAAATAATAAATGTAAACCAATTCAACGTACATTTAATTTCCTTTCTAAAATCACAAAGTGTAGTAAAATATATTTTTCTTGTTTCTCCTCAGAGGTTCCTATTCTTAACTGAATCTACAGTGTATGAAGAGCGTAGGACTATGCAGTAGTTACAGAACATCATGTGTTGCTGTGAGTTTACGTTGTTAATCCAGACTGTTGGTTCTCTGTGGTTACTTGTAGGAACCATATAGACAGACATGGCGTGATTATTCCTTACCAGCTCATTGCTGCCATCCTCATCAAAATCCTCCTCTATCCCATCAGTCATATCTTCTCCATCCCCATCTGCATCTGGCCCTCCTTCAATTGGCTCTTCCGTAGAGTTATCTGCATTCTCTGATATGCATTCCTCTTGAATCAAATCAGCATTATCTTCCATTTGTTTCTTTTGGGCTTCTGTAAGGAAAACATACTCTATAGAGATTCAGTAACCTTCCTATTGGTGGCAAAGGGAAGTGCTCTGAAGAAGAAACCTAAGCTTTGCGTTTCCAGCTTTGTAAAACTCAGTGTGATAATATCTACGAGGCAAATAGGAACCAAAACCTTACTTTCAAAAATTAGTGTATAAAACAATCACAGTATCCGTATGGTCACCTATCATCTATCCCATGCAGTGCATGAAGGCTTCATTTACCAGCGGATCCAGCTTTTTGATTTTCTATACTTGACTTTGCCTTAGGAATCCAACTGGCATAGTTACCATATATTTATTTATATGCAGCTAATGAGAAGTACATAAAATTCTATGCTCTAAGTGGAAGGCTGTTAATTTCCAATAGAAATTTCCAACAAGAATTTGCATTAATTTCCTGTGAATATATCTCCACAACCCTACAGATAACCAACAAATCCTTCTAGTCAGGTTTTTTATGTTTTTTATGGAGTAAGGTAACAGTTACTCCTCATTGGTATAACATGCTGAAGTAACTGGAGAATACCCCTCTCCAATTACCCTCATATAGGCTTGCTATATTTTTTGCAAAGTAGTGAAAAGAAAGACCATTTCCATGGAGGCCTGAAGAATCTGTTCTGGTTGGCTTCATGCAGATATCTGTGTTGCTGTGATTAAGTATTGCCAAACTCCTGGATATGCTGAGGAATTTCCTCCAGCAGCAGAAATCCAGAGGAGGATTGATGGAGGAACGACAGAGACTGACTAGCCAGAGGAGTGGTTGGAGGGATAAAAGTCTTATTCCTCTGGACATCAGGAGCTTAGATGAAAAGATTTATGTACTCAAAGTGAATAGGGGCTAGAGAACTGGTTGCACTGGTAGCTAGAAAAACAATGTCTTTTCAGTATGAGGGGAATCAATGTTGAAATTTCTAGAACAAAAACACTTCTTTCTTTGTAAGACTGACTGTTCTGTAATGTTAGTAGTGCATCACGTATCGTGCTGGACAGCCAATGAATCAAGGATTGCCTTGGAGCTCTATATTTTTCAGCTCTATGAACGTGTTATTATTTTACCATAAATTATTACCAGCTACACATACTATTCAAATCTGCTTGCATTTTTCGGTATCACAGTCTTAAAGCAAGACATTTGTTTTACCTTTTGCCTTTGCACATTTATTTTGACATTTACAGTCATCTCTTTAACCTTTCTTAGTCTTTAGCCCCTCATTTTCAAGTTGGTTTACTGAAGACACAGAACAATTGAGCTTTCCTCCCTTAGTTGCCTAATGTTTTCAGAAAGACTCTTGGATTTAAAGAATAAAAAGTCATCTTAGCTGCTCCAACAGTACTGTATTAGCAGAAGATTCAGCCCATGGAGCCTCATCTTCTATTGGTAACGTGTTTCGTAAAATACCATGCTAGTTATAAGTCATTGTGTTACTGGCCTTACTGCACAAAGAAATGTGGATTGAATCAGCTATGCCTACTATGTCTGTCCCCACCATCTCCTGTCTCAAGCCACTTCTGAGATCACTCAGCTGTGGCAGTGACAACTGAATCAACTTTGGTCAAGGCTTTTAAAAAAGGTTTGCTGAAATGACAGACTCAGTACATTTAAATGAGAAACCTTCTAGGATACAGCTGCTAAAAAATTAGGTCACTTAATTGTCTTAATGAGAACATAGACCTGATTCTTCAGAGGAGTCTAAAATACCACCTCAGTACTCAACACTTTTGGTCTTTTTTGGGAATCTGAACTTAAGATCTTAATTTTCAGCCCCTACTTCTAATACTACAGGCAGAATATTCTCTAACAATTTTGTCACATTAAAACATTCCGAGCTTCCTGATTCAGATTTTTACAAACAGTGGAGCTATGCCTACAGTTTTCCTATGTGTAGGAAATTCTATTGTCTATATTCTCCCTATTGGAATGGTCAGGGTTTAATAACAGAAAAAGACAGAACATCAACTGGTACTGTAAGTATTTTCGTGCATCTGTAGAGCAGTAACAAAGGTATGCACTGAGCTTGTCCACTTGTAACCTGATACATTCCTCCAGATGTAACTACTTTTAAGATTAAACATTACATATTCTTTGTGGTAGTGTTTCAAACCTAGAAAATCAAAAGGACAAGATGATGGCTCGATTTTTGTTTTGTACAAATGAGACACAGATCCTCTCCCTGATCCCAGCCTTAGTGAGGCCACACCTTCTGGCAGAGGAAAGTAAGAATTAATATTGCCAAACGACAGAGAAGTAATAAAATCATCTCATCATCTCATGTCTGATACTGTAAATAAAATAGTTCAGCTACTGATGTAGTTTACACAAATCTTTTACCTGAGGAATCAATCATCTGCTGATTAATCACCCAGGCTGCATAACTATCCTCATCAGCTCAGGAGACTTAAATGGGATTCCAAGCTCACTGGTATCTCAGAGATGTTTTTCTCCTCACACACTCCAGTGAGAGGCAAGGGACATGGGGGATGGTTCTGCACCTGATGTTTTAAAACTTCAACATTTTGAAACCACTTTTCAATCTCAGGATATTCATTGCTTGTCTTCAAAAGGCATAACACTATGATTCAATACAAATCAACATTTTCCTCCTTGAGCTGATTTCTATTTAAATAAATTCACTACAGTCCATTAGCAAAAGTGAAAATTGGATATCAAAGTACAATGATGTGCAGATTGTTTTGCATAGTAATGGATTTTATATAAAAGCTCCCTAAAGTAGGGATGCACCATCTCAAAGTATTTCAGTATACAAGTGATTCAGTGGAGTGCCTAGCAATTACATCTTCACTGATTATACCAACTTTGTCTAACTTGCATAAAGTTCAAAATAGAATATGATGAATACGTATTGTGTACAGTTCTCCTGAAAGAGATAATCACGCTCTGTACTAACGGTTTACCTTAGACTTGAAAAAAACCCTCAACTTTGTGAGATAAACTATAACATCTTGGGATTGGTCCTTGTTGTCAAAATAGACTTAGAAAATGATTGTAAAGGGAAGGTAGTTTATTTTTTTAAGTTGTTTTCCTTCTTATAAAGTTACTTGGGAACAGGAAGGATCCAGACCTAAATATCTATTTTGCCCATGTCAGGTTCATGTCGCTCACTTGCTAACTCCCAGTAAAGTTTTACATAGTCTAGATGGAACTCTATGTGTCCTGATGGGAATTTTGGATTCCTGTAATTCACTACTGCCCAGACACCCAGGCAGCTGTGGGTTCTGAGGCAGAATTTCTTTCACACATTTCCTACTAAATACATAAAAAGTTTTCATCACAGAATGGAGCAGGACAAAAAGTCACTGAGTTTTTCATGAGGTACATCTGCCACTGCCCTGTGGCTCTCATCAAGATCAGCTCCTGTACAAAGATATACCATGTGATCTATAAGGAAATGGCAAAGAAAATATCATAGACAGTCATAAGAATTGAGATTGTTTTCTGTATATACCATGGTGTAAATACAACCTTGTAACTCTCAGCATGAGAGAGTTACACTGCAATGACAGTAATAAAGATCTTGATTGAATTATAGAGTTGGACTTTTTTATTTCCAAGGTTTGCTTCAAAATAAAACATTTTAAGCCAGAGAAAAGCTGAACTAGAGGTATGGCTAATTTTACAAAGAGGCCATAGCTTCACTCAAAAGCTGAGGTTATAAGGGATCTTTGGACTTTTCAAATCCAATCCAGTCAGGGGCAAACTCAAAGTTTAGTCGAGGTCCATGGGGCCTTGGCCCAATGAGTTTTGAACATCTCCCAGGATGGAGCCCCTACAGTGTCTCTGGGCAACCTGACATATTGCTTAATTGCATCCCTTTTCCTTATATCAAACAGAAATTTTTCCTTGCTTTGACTTGTAACTTTTTTCCTACTACACCATAGAAAGCAATTCTTGTAATGATGGTGCATGCTCTGTAAAGAATATTAATCTATCCTCACAGTAGTTCCACCTGAGAGTTAATTTACCTTGCTTCAGGCCTTCATTATGTAGCAAAATTTCTGGAAAGCTTCCATTCTCTTTGGTCTGTCTGCTTGCCTGGTAACTAGGTTCTAATTTAATCCATTTCACTACAAATTGCTTTTACCTACCTGCTTCAGCTTTTTGCTGCTTTTCAATCTTTTCCAGTCTCCCTAGCAAGGAGTCAATTTTTGTTTTGATTTGGGTTAATTCCTTCTTGATTGTTTGCAACTCATCTGATTTCACTGTGGAAAGAGAGCAAAATGCAAACCATGAAATTAACTATATTTGTGGTAACCTTCCCCCACTCAAGCAAAACATGCTCTTTTTTCTTTTCTCTCTTCTCTCTAGTAGAAACTCTGCTCCCTCATTTCTGTCAGTATTTTTAGTAATTTAGCTTTTAAAATTAACATTTTTAGTTAAAAAGGCTGAATACTTGAAAATCATAGGATTCTAAGCCCTAATGGCAAGAGTCCATGTGAGGTGTATTGTTCTGTAATAATAATTTCAGGTAAAACATCTCAAGGGCATTCTTCATAAATCCAAGTCACTTTTACTGAAAAACAGCCTATAGTGAAAAAATGACTCAAATATCACAAACAACTCCCAGTCTTACAATGAGATTTTTGTTGGACTATTTTGTAATAACAGTGACAACAATAAAAAGATCCTTCACAGTACGTATTTTTCAGCAAGAGTGAATGGTAATATAAGTACTAGGGCAGCCAGGAAAGTAACATTATGTTCCGGACAAAAGCTTCCTTGCAATAGGTGTTAAATTTTTTTGCTTCAAAAGCTTTCAGTTCTGGTAATTTCTTGTACTTTTTCCAGCTATGGATAATATATGAAAATATTTTGTTTTATGAGCACAGACAAGGACATGGAGGCAGCACCTATAAACTCATAGCTGAAGTTTCCAAATCTTTGTTGCCTTGTATTACTCTTCATTTTTGGTCATTATTGCACTCTCATTGTCTAATGTAAGAAGGAGTAACTGCTTTGGAGGTGTTTTGGCTTCAAAAGAAAGAGCACTGCAGCCCTCATAAATGACCTCATTATTATGGCATTATCAGGACATGTTTTATGCTCAGAAAGTAGTCCAATCAAATTTACTTGCCCTGTTTATGCTAGGATATCATGTGGAGAAGGTCAAAACGAGAAAATGGGAACCCTGTGCTAGCATGGGAGAATAAAACCATTTATAAACGGTAAGAGTAGGTAACAACCGTCACTCTTACAACAGTTGTAGGAAGAAATGGACCACCACTGTGAGGGACTGGCAGTGGAAGAGCTGTGTTGTTCATCCATCCTTACTGCTGCTGTAGGAGGATATGAATTGGCTTTGGTGTCAGTATACAGAGCATCAATATACACAATAGGAGGGCCCTTTTTGTGCCCAGGTAAAGGTATGCTCTGCTATGAAGAAGGATATGTTTCCTTTCTGTCAGAAGGGTCTCCTAGCTGCATCTTGCTATGTGAGTACTGTTCATTGACTTTTGGGTATGTATCTCCGCATGGTGTCTCCTGTCTATCTCATCAAACCCGATTTGTACTGGGTAGTCAACGTAATGATGAAGTGTGCAGACAAGTTATTGCCAGCTTCAGTGGTAGTAAACGAGTATGTGTTTGCTTCAAATCAGCCTTATTCCAAACTTGTAAGACATTCACTGAGGTTGAAACCAAAGCTTTTTATCTTAGAGTATGGGTTATGTGCATTATAGTCACAATATCAACTAAGGCACTAGGTTGCTATATGCAGTAATGCACTTGTTTAATCATGTGCTCATGTTGAGAAATTGCATTATCTCACACTATCACAGGGTGAAACCTCTGATCTCATATTGAATCAACTGTAGGACTTAGGCAAAAAAGCATAAAAATAAACTTTGTGCTAGATTTTTATATGTTACACAGTATTTGATGGAATTACTTTGTGTACTTATAGAGCAAGGCCTTGAAAGGTTCTTAGAGAAATAACGGGTCACTGTCCAATCCCCTAGATCTGAAACAAAATGTTAAGATTCTGACAACTGTATATTTAGAAGGTTACTGCTTCCCCAGGGGCACTGGCTGGTCCATGCTGGAGTAGCAAGGTAGTGCAGAGTGAAATGGTGTGAATCGGTTCAATGGGAAACGCTAAGTGTTCACAGCTACCCACTATGAAGCCCAGCTGGCAACACATCCCATGAGGCCAAGCTGTTGTGTTGTGTTAGAGATGGTCCCTTGATTGGCAAACTACAGCCTGGCCAAGCTTAAAAGGTCAAAACTCAGAACTGACACTGCAAGGACCTAGTGGTATTTGTTTTCAGTCTACTAAGCCAAGCAGAAGACATTTACACTTCTGAGTTTGGTAAGGAAACAGGCACATACGTAGGGCTGCTGTTCAACTCAGGTCAAACCTTCTGCTGCACAGGGGCTTCCCTGTGATGTCCCTAGAAAAAACAGAGTGGGAAAAAGACAGCACGAGGGGGAAAACAGACACAGCAACGAGGATTCAAAGAGCAAAGCCCAGTGGAAAAGGGCCAGGGGGTGCTGGTCAACAGCTGGCTGAATGTGAGCCAGCAGTGTGCCCAGGTGGCCAAGAAGGTCAATGGTTAATCCTGGTCTGTATCAAAAATAGTGTGGCCAGCAGGACCATGGAAGTGATTGTGCAGCACTGGTGAGGTCACACCTTGAGTCTCATATCCAGTCCTGGGCCCCTCACTACAAGAAAGACATTGAGGTGCTGGAGCATGTCCAGAGAAGGGCAATGAAGGCAGTGAAGTTGGTGAAGGGTCTACGGAGTCATATGAGGAGTAGCTGAGGGAGCTGGGGTTGTTTAGCCTGGAGAAAAGAAGGCTCAGGGGAGACCTTATCACTCTCTACAACTACCAGAAAGGAGGCTATAGTAAGGTGGGGTTCTCCCAGGTAACAAGTGACAGAACAGAGGACGTAGCTTCAAGCTGTGTCAGGGGAGGTTCGGCTTGGACATTAGGAGTAATTTCTTCATGGTAAGAACAATTTGAACATTGGAACAGACTGCCCAGGAAGGTTGTGGAGACACCATCCCTGAAGGTGTTCAAGAAAGCACTGGATGTGGCACCTAGTGCTTTGGTCTAGTTGACAAGGTGGTGGTTGGTCAAAAGTTGGACTCGATGACCTTGGAGGTCTTTTCCAACCTAAATGATTCCTTGATTCTGTGATCATACAGTCAATCACTTCAAGTTAACACTAGAAAGGACTGAAAGAAAAAAACACAAAAATTTTTAACAAATCTGTGCAACAAATTTTTACCCCGTTTCCAATACAGTTAAGGTGCAATTTGAGTTACCTATTGTTTTAACTTGCAGGTAATTTTACAAGCGTTCAAAATTATTCTCCTAGAGAAACTCCAAATAATATTGTAGTGGGTATTTCTGTAGAAAGAAGCAATTACGAAAGAAAAATTATGAAGGACCCTTATGAAAAAGAAGCTGAGCATAAGCCAGTAATGCACCCTTGTGACAAAGAAGGCTGTCAAAATCCTGGGCTGCATTAGGAAGATGTTTTGCTTTTTTCCCCAGCAGATTGAGGAAGATGATCTTTTCCTTTGTTATAGTTTACCTGCAGCCAGCAACTAAGCACCACACAGTTTCTTGCTCCCCTCCAAACCCCAGCAAGCTGGGGGGAAGAAAATGGAAAGGGTAAAACTGAGAAAACTCAGGGGTTGAGATAAGAACATTTTATTAATTAAAAGATAATAATAAAACAACAATAATAAAAAAATACAAACAACAACAATAATAATAAATAAAAATAATACAATAGTGAAAATGAAAATAACAGAGAGAGAAATAAAGCCCAAGGAACAGAAGGAATGTAAATGAAAAAAACAACTGACTCATGCCCAACCAGTCCCTGAACAAGCCCTGGGCAAACTTCTCCCTAATTTATTGCTGATACGTGGCTGATATGGAACATCTCTTTTACCATCTGGGGTCACCCTTCCCAGGTGCGTCCCCTCCCAGCTCCCTGTGCACCCACCAGCCTGCTTGTTCATGTGGTGGGGTGAGAAGCAGAAAAGGCCTTGATTCTGCGTAAGCTCAGCAGTAACTGAAACATCCCTGTGTTGTCAACACTGCATCAAGCACAACTTCAAAACACAGCCCCACAGTAGCTACTGTGAAGAACATTTACTCTATCCCAGCCAAGCCCAGTACACCTCTCTAATTAGCACAAGAAATATAGCTGTTGGTAGACATGACATCAGACCTGCATGTGTCCAAAATATCTGTTCATCTGCTTTTGAGTAATAGAACAGGAAATTAAAGGAGCTTACTGTTTGTTTGTTTGCTTTTTTTTTTCCCCCTTTTAGCAGATAAATAAAGGTCAGCAGGTGAGAGAAATGCATGTATTGAAAGGGAAAGAAATTTCTAGTGAAATTCCTCAAGCACTGGTGCCAAAATGGTGCCAGTAAATGGTAATATCTTAAACAACTTTGATGCAAAAAAAGTAAATAAATAGGTGAAAATTACTGATTGCATAAAATTGAAAGGTGTCATCTATTCATAGTGAACTAGAATGGATGGAGGGGTCATGTGATTTTAAGGAATGTTACATTAGAAAAAATTATGAGATACAATTGCACTGAAAAAAAAATCCTACGCTTGATTGGGTAACAGCAGTACTACTCAGAAAAAGCCAGTGACAGAATTATGGTTGGGTTGACAGTAGATTATCACTATAATACAACCCTGAGAAATAAAATGCAGTGCTAAGACTGGTCAAATTCTGTATTCCTAAAGATGGAGAAGTGTAACGTCTTTGTGGAAGGAGTATAATGTGAGTCCAGGCTGAACCACTGAATTCTAGCAGCTATGCTTGGAGAAGGGCTGTGAAGATGACCCTAAAAATGGAAAGCCAGTACTGTGACAGAAGCATTTTGCTTACTCATCTGAGAAAACAGAAGGTAAAAAGAAATAAAACATATGCTAACACAGTGTTGGCACAACAAATGAATATGAACAAAGGAGAAACAAACTAAGCTGGGAATTAGAAGAAACAGAGACAGAAAAAATGTAAACACTAATTAACTTTAAGATGAAGCTTAAAGGATGCAGTAACTTGCAACAGTAAGGAGTTTGATTCAGTGACCCTTTCCAGCCCTTTGGACTTTCTAGAGTGCATCTTTCATTGATGTATCTAACACCAAAGGAAATAAGCTACACCCAGGTGAAAACTAGAAATGTAATATTAAGGTCAATCACATTTTTAGAAATTAAAGCCCTAGTGTTGAACTACAGCTATATTTGTGAAATGTTTTTTTTGCCATAAATACAAATTGATTCATCCAGAAAGCATGACTGAGATTTCTTTGGAAAGAAATGTGATGTATTTTTATCTAAGCCCTTCAAGTTTAATATGAAATATTTTATCCTATTTTATTACTTACGTATCACTGAAAAAGGGGTTAGCTGATGAAGTTAAATATAAACTATATGAGTGAAAATGAATTCATTTAAAAACATAATTCAATACATATTGTAACACCTTAAGTGTCTAGTCCTTAATCTCAAGGACACAGGGTATAAAGGGTTTAATTAGTATTTTCCTCCTGATTTCAGATGTGTAAAATGAAAGTGCGTACTCTGAGAGCTTGAATTTCTACATTGTCAGAAAAAGTGAGTTTTTCCCAGTTCTATATAGCAATCTGAATGTGCTGCTTCATACCAATAACATGAAGAACTATGGTATGGATTTACACACCAACATGTGCATTACTTCGGTTAGTTTGGAAATGCTGAATTAGTGTTTTCAAGTCTTTGGAGTTAAAAAGGAAACAAAATACTGTCAACTGCTCTTTGAAAAATTAAAGATTTAGGACAGAAATCAAATATTCCTAATGTATTTCGTGCTTTGGAAGCAAACTTGGAACACGTATTGTGACTTTTTGGTCAAACAAGAATTTACGGAGCTGGCAGAAATAATTTTTGCAGATGTACTCATCAATGAGTAAGGCATTTTTTGTATGTTTATAATATCTTTGCTCTGTGCCACAACAAAATTCTGTCTTTGGATTGCTGGTTTTCAGAAGTTAGTCCTTTTAATTTTCGTAATTTGACTGAGGCAGTCTGAGTGTGGAGAAAACCTAGGAGAAGAATTATGTCTATGAGATTTCTACTTACATCTGAAAAGTATGTTAGAGGATGTGATCTCATGCGGGTTTTGCTACTTGGAGTGAAATCTTTCAAGCATAGGCAATGCCATTATGACATTGTTAATTTTGAACTTGTAATTAAGCTGTTTTATGGTCTTACATTTGATATAAGACTCAAAACAGCTTCCTTCCCACAAACTATGTTTCTCCTTATTGAAAGAATCCTTTATTTAACTAGCAACAAATTATTATTAGAATCAACAGTGCACTAGTTTAAGGGGTCTAGATTAGCAGTGTAGAGCAAGGGGCAAGAAAATATTAAATTGCTTCATCTCACAATTCAATACAACTAACTTCTCCAAGAAAATGGCAAAGGAAGTCACAAAATATACAATCTCCACTTTCCAAATGGAAGCTCCTAAGGGAATGGTTCTGTTATTTCTCTGATAAAGGCCTTACAATAAGCTGATTACTTTCCTGTTCAAGTCAACAAAATCATATTTTTACCTTTATGATGGGTTGGCTGGACTTGAAAAAAAGGGAAGCAATTCTATGGGGAGATTAAGTATGAAAATCTGTATACTGCATGTCTGACTCCTTTTAAAGATGTGTTGCATACAGAAAAAAAAAATTGTGCCATTTATTCCATCACAATAAATACTCTCTGTAGCTTTGTTCTAACTGCCATTGTAAAGAACTAAGGGTAGAAACCCAACAAAGGTCAAAACGTCAACCCATGTTTTAGAGATGTATCTTGCAGCTTAACACTTAAGTGTTAAAGAGCTGGATCCAAGGATGATCTTGTCACCTGGAGCTCTACGACTTACATTTTTAGAATTCGGATCACACCTGAGTACACTGAAGGATACTTTCACTGGGGCATAAGGCTGTCTGTTAGAACCTGAACACTCCTGATTGCACTTCCACTGAATAATTTATAGGTTCTGCAATACTTTCCATGTTATGCAGACAGTATTTTGGAAGTCTTATAGCAAGTGACTATGGGTACTTGGACCAGGGTTGAATCCTATAGTATGCATTACTTAAGTCCTGACATGGTTCTACAGAAAATTTTTTGAAATGCAGAAGAAATAATAAAGCCAATTTGGTGATAATTCTGAGGAAGAGATATCTATATGTTAATCTAATACTTTCTGCCTTATTAACCACAATGAAAATCCAGATTTCTGGGCAGGAGTTCTTCTGGAAATCTGTTGCTATAGACTAAGATCTTCTCTAGAAGAATTTTAGAGTTATTCTTGTTCTGGACAATGAGAAAAAAGTCTAAAATACTTATCTGAAAATAATTAATCTTTTTCAAGGCAAAGTGAGTCCAAAAAGCCCATTCTTATTAGATCACGCTTTAGGACAACTAGCAAATTGAATGCACTGATATGACTAACTATTCATATGGATAAGATAACAGTAAAGGACAAACAAATGAGATATAATGAATGAATTTGTAAGTGTATAGACTTACTAAAGCTTTGATTCAGTGTGTGAAAATCCAGAGACTCAAGGGCTGAAAAGGACTAACAAAATTATTTAAATTCTAAGTTTTCTAAATGGAAGAACTTGAGCTGCATGCTTTCTTTGTAATTCATAGAAGAAAACATAATTCATCATTTAAAGTACTGAGAAAAGGCAAAAAGCATTTATGGACAAGTGGATTACTTCAAGATGTGTAGGAAAATGTCTAGACTCATGCTCATCTTCCAGAGAACCAAGGAAGTGTTGCTACTCCCAGTAATCCTCTTAGGGTCTGAGTGAGCTTCATAACATGACATCTAAATTTAGATATCTTCCTGTTTGCTAAGTGTCAAAACTCCCATGATTGGTAATGGACATCTAGCCATTCATTCACTGAAGACTTGTGAGTGATTTAACTATACAGGCAACAGAGCATTTCTTTTTCAGAATGTTATCCTTTCCAAGGATGGCTTGAGATCCTTGGTCCTGAGTGTACAGCAGTATCGTTAGCTCTGTTTACTACATGTCCCTTCCTCCAGTCACATTCATGTTTATTACATGTTTTCCTTCAAGGTCTCTGATATCATCAGGTCATACAGTGGGATTAAGAATGGATCCAGGTGGGCTCCCTAGAGGCCCAACTATTTTGTTAGATACCAGTGTGTGAGATTTGGATATGTTATTCACGCACAATATATAACTGAGTACTGCTGATGCCATAATTAACTCCTCCGGCAGTAAGATGTATTGTTGATGGATTCACATGTAAGACAGCATGATGTTTTGTTGGCCACTCTGGTACTGCAAAAGTCTCATTGAAGTCCCTCCATTCTTTCTAATATCTGATCCCTACCTGATCTTTCTCTTCCTCTTCCAGTGACGCTTCCAAGGACAGTATCACTCCACATAAGGGGCAGGGGAAGACGGGTGGGTGCTGAAAGATGCACGAAGAGGAAGATGAAGTTCCCAGGACGTACTATGGAGTGGGGAGCTTGATGAGCTTGGAAGAGGGAATGCCTATTGTTCATCAGCTCTTCTAAGGCCAAATTACTAAGGAAGGGTTAAATAACCCCAAGTTGCCAATCCTGTTTTGAACTTCCTTTAAAACAGGCAAAGACACTTTGCCTCTTTCTACCCTCAAAGTAATCTGGTTAAAAAAGAACATATAACCCAACCTCCCCTGCCCCTCCCAGCCCATCCCATCATCTTACTTACAACCCTCAAGTCTCCACATAAATCAATGTGCCTCTGTCCATGACAAGATTATTATCTTTGCTGTATTACCAGCTGTATTACACAAGACCTCATGGTGCATGAGCAGTCAGGATGATAGATTTTAAACAGGCTTCTTCTGAGGCCAAGGAAGCAGGTCAAATGTTGTTGACAGAATTTTTTTCAAAACTGTCATCAGTGTGCTCCTTGACTTGCAGGAAAGGCCTGGAAGCTTTGGTAACCAAGCCAGTTTTTCAACCTAGAGACTGAGGGTAGGAAATGACTGCAACAGAGCAGTTAGTGGAAGCTGTCTGCTTGCAGAAATTGCTAGAATCATTGTTTCAATAATATGCAACTGATATGAGAAACTCACATTTGGATCCTGAGGAAGAAGCTCCACTTGAGGTTGATCGTGATGCTCCTTTCATGGAGAAAACTCCTTTGCCCCTACGAGTTGTTGTCACAGCCACACGAGGACGTTTCAGTGGAATCACTGCACGGGGCGGTGGGGGGACACGGCCATGGTAATCAAACAACCTAGAAAAGATTAAGTCAGCTGGACTCTATAAAACCTTCTGTGATTTCATGTCATGGAAGCCCTGTCAACTAAATTTTCATGTTATCTTTGAGAAAATTAGCCTTTTAAACCTTAATCACTTTATATCACAGTCAAATTACATTTCAAGGATCTATGCACATTAAGTGCCTTATTCAGATTTCAGTCACAGACCAGTGCATAGCTCAGATTTTTTTTTACATGATTTAAATAAAGGATGCATTATGGGACTCTGTTATTTGCAGTATGGAAAATCTGTAAGCTGCTTTCCTTAGGTCCGTATCATTTTATTGCACACAACCAATAGTAGTACATTTTGTTGTGACATTTCAGCTCCTTTATTAGATATATGACTTAAATTCCAGTTTTCTATCTGCTATACTTAAAGATATAAAATAAAAAAAATTTAAAAAAACTTTTCTGAAGACAAGCATCTCTGCAAAAAAAATCCTGCAATTTGTAAAATAGCAAGAGTCTTCGCATATGTTCTCTTTATTGTAGAATGAATTACAATGAATGAATTAGAAACAAATACCCAAGAAAACTTAATTAGAAAAAAAAAAAAAAGTGTTCCTGAAATCACCTCAAATCAAAACCACTAGCAGGTACATATTCAGACGTTTACCACTACAGTCAATGAAAGATTCTCTATAATAAAAATGAGCTATTGCTCCCAAATAGAATAGCCCAGTCCTAAAAATACAGTTATCAATAGCTGGTAACTACCTTGTGTAGAAGAAAATAAAGGCAATAGAAAAGGTAATAAAAGCTACAGATACATTTAGAACATAAAAGCTGAGTTCTGAATATGAAATGTCAGGAGAAGAAAATTCAGAAAATGAAGGTTTTCAGTTCAGTGTCTGAAGCAGAAGGATAAGCAAAATTCTCATAAAATATTCCAAAAATTTTCTTGCAACTAGTAATTATGGAAATTTATAACTGCATGTTTTATTTTCACCGTTCTGACTACTGTCACCCAGATGGGTGATAGATAAACACTTGAAAACAGGCATGCAAGAAACAGTAATTCACTCAGCACACCATCTAACAATGTGCCGAACAGGAAGCAGAATAAAACTTGAATCTTCTAACTCATTTTCTGTCAAGTAAATACCTAGTCGTTAAATCCCAGGTTCCTTACTTCTGTCTGCACTGTAATCCTACAGAAAATGTAAATAACCATCTCCCTCTTTTTCCATAGCTGTCTACAAAATGTGTCACAGAAATCCTGTCACCCTCACTGAACATGAACTCCATGACCTCAAATTTTCTTACAAATAAGCAGTTTCTAGCTATTGTGAGCATAACTAAATAACTGTGTATGAAGATGAACATGGAAACATTTTTTTTACTTTTAATGTAAATATTAGTGTTTATTGTTACTCATCACTTATCATATTGGATGATCTGCAGGTTGGTGATATCTCCTGCGTAACATTACTGGAAAAGAATGCATCCATTTATCAGTTTTGAAGTATCCTGCCTGTTTTCCTTGTGCTTGCAATAGGAGTAATGATAAAGAGAAATGCTCAGTTCTAAAGCAATTCTTTGCCCCAATAATCACTAATATGCACATAATTGTGCCTTTTGTTTCAGCCACCCTTCTAAAATGTATAGTCCCGACTTGCCAATCTGTCTTCATATAGATTTTATTCTAGAGCACTAACCATTCTTGTCACCCTTTTCTGACCCCACCACTGCTTTAGTAAAGGTGAGACAGAAGTATTCTATCTTCAATGAAGTTGGAAAATTAATAGATATTAGAAAATAAGATCTACAGTTTGGGGTAAAACACAAAAATTCAGGAAGTTCAGAAGTTCAAAAATTCAAAGAATCATGACTATAAATCTTAAATTATGTTCGTATAGGCATGCTGATAGTTAATACATTGAATTCTCCATGGGATTTTCTTTTCCATGACTACTATATAGAGCTTTTCATCTTTCCCTTCCATTAACTTGTATTTAACAGAAACTGGTAACGTCCTACGGTTTTTATTGTCAGAAGATCAGCATGTCCAGCCATGTGAGGCCAACCTCATATTTAGGTTTTCTATCATAAAATTTCTGCTGTCTTAATCCTGAAAGATTTCTAAAGCAGAAAATTATACTATTGAATAGCTTTATGGATACATTTCACTCTCAGTGGTTTTCCATAACAACACAATCACCAAAACAGATACCAGGCTCCACGGAAACAACTTTTAACCTACCATAAATATTTCTTTCATTGTGAAAATGTAACCATTATAGTTGATCATTTGTTCTACCCATAACATACAGAATAAGGAAAAAAACCTAAACACATACAACTTTAATATTCATGTGTCATAGATAAGAAACACTACTCTGTTTAAAAACATACAATTCCACTGATGAAGTTCAGCACAATAACCTTGGGAAGGTAACTTTTTGAGCTGCTCCTGCTGTGAAGGATGGACTGAACGGAATTGAACTGCATTGATGGCTTTCACTCTATATGTTTATATCTCATTGTTTTTTGCTTTGTACAAAGGACCATGGTGACTTACATGCGAAACCAAAAATAGTGGTTCAAATTCAATCAACACCAGGAAAAAACAAACCTGAAAAATATTGTTTCTACATTTTTCCTACCATGTTCTTAAGCTGAAAAGTATAGAACACATGCTAACTTAAGTTCCAGGTGCGAATTGCTCTCCTGCTACTGTCCATTGCTTTATATAAAAGAATTCTCAGATTAGAAGACATTACCAGAGCAATGCTTTTTCCCCCTCTGACTCACTTGGCCTGTGCTAAACCAAGCTGCTGTAATGCAGAGACACAGCACCGCTGGATGATGAGCTGGTTATTTATGATCATTCATGCTATCCCTGTGTTGTGGAGATAAATGAATTGTCACAGTGCTGAGCTAGGCTGTGTGCATGTACTCAAGGCAGAATCTCCAATTGCTCAGGTATCCAAATTCTTCCTATAGAAACACACCTGCTGTTCACCTTGTGCTTTTGCTTCCCTCAAGGGTCTTCTAGATTTTTAAATGTTCTCAGAACTTTCTTCAGGAGACATTCTATATCTTTTTATGTGTTTGGATGAAAAGACAAAGACATGAATGTCATACTGAAGAGTTTTACAGCTGCTATGTGTTGCAGTGAAAGTAAGCCTGGAAGAACTCTGTAGGAAGAAACAGTGAGCAGTTAAACTATCATTAAACTGTTCAGCACAGCAAATGCTCCAAAAGCTCTTAGAGAATAATAAAAATAATAGAGCTGTTTAATAAGCACACATTTGGTGCTGGTAATCTTCTCTGGTTTTGATATATTCAAATAGTCTTTTGATACACAACAGAAATAATGAAATGAATAATGAGTAAAATCAGAACTGACCTGTTTGACCAAATGATGGGATTACATTACAAACAAACAGTAGCAATGGTGTAGGATGTACAAAAATATAACCACACATACCGATTGTAGAAATCGTCTCTGTAGTAATCATAATCAAAGACATAACCACTGTGGAAAAAAGCAGAAAAACAAGAATCAACTGATTTATAGAGCTGATCAACACTTCTGTGATAATACTGACTTGCTCTCAAATTTCAATATCTTTAAAGTCCTTCCACTTCTTTTGCACAACCATACAACTGTTCATCACATCTGTTTATGGTGTTGTCAGCTATCACCATAGTATATTTGGAAATGTGAAGTCTGGGGCATGCAGAACAATGTAAACAGTTGACAGCCTATACAGAAAGAATTTAATACAGCGGGACAGCTTTGTAATTAGAGGATCATTACAGTGCATTTCTCTGAGTGATCCAATGAAGTTAGCATTCCAATACTGACACCCGCTTCTTTTCTGGAGTAACATAACATAATCAGTGGACTAGGAAGACAGTTAAATACACGAAAGATTGGTAATGAGTGAGTAGGTGAGCTAAGACAATGACTTTGATTTAGGAGAAACATGAAAATGGTTGAACTGCTTGCTGGTCCTTGAGTTCACCAAATTTATTTTCATCATAAAGAGAAAAAGCAAGAAGTTAGCAAGATTAATACTGCAAGCAATAGTGTTACAGAAATGCATTTCCTCTCAGGTTCAGGAAGGAATATACACACCAATCTGGGAAAAGACAGGGACCATCAAGTGAAACAAACAGATAGGAAATTGCAAAGGTCCAGGAAAACTATTTCTGAGTTGTCAATTGTAAAGTCAGTTTTAGATTGATCTTCCTGGTTTTGCATTCCATTAGCAACTTTCTACCTTTATGGTGAAACAGCAATGAAATCATATCTATCTCACACATCTGAAAAAAAATCCCACCAAACCAACAAACCAACAAGCTAATAAATGCTCTGCATGGAAAAGTCACAAGGGTTTATTACTCTGCCTGGTAACACAAACCCTAATTTTTTCACTGACCTGAGAAAGATAATTATGAATAGTAGAAGTAAGAAGAATGAAGAAAGCATTATAAGAAAGGATAAGCTTTAAATGAGAAAGGAAAATGATAGAAAGGAGAGAGTTAGAAAGGACAAAGCACAGAAGAAAATATTCCCTGAAAATAAAGGGAGATCATAGAATGATAGTGGTTTAGCTAGGAAAGGACCTTAAAGATCATCTAGCTCCGGCCCCCTTGGCATAGACAGGGACACCCGAATGATAGCAGCTATGTATTAAAGAAGTTTGTCTTCACAGAGAATGGACTCATGGATAATTTCTGCTCTTGAACACTGAGTAAAACATCCTCAGGGTTATTTTAGTACCTAATTTGAAGAATTGGTCAAGAATTCTATCAAAGTAGCTCAGGGTATAATTTCCACCTCTGCCACATGTGCTTCAGATGCAAGTGCCCAATTGCAAATGATAGGTTAAGTTGTACTGATTGCTTGCAAAATACTATAGTTGAAGATCAGGAACTCACCAAGTGAGAAAGTCGACTGGTCCTTTTGATAATTTATTTGAGAAAAGAATGCCCTATATGCATTTTATGTGACATACTTACTAAGTAAAACAGCCCTGAGAGACTAGAACATAGCAGCAGGTAAGCTGGGAGAGGATGCAAAATATCATTAAGTAATAATAAATTGTGTATAGGGATCATGTTTCTGTAGCTCAATGCAAAACTAGCAAAAATTTTCCTAAACTATGTGACAGCTCTTATTTTGTCTTTCACTCTATATCTGGTCTGCAGAGGTAGCAGGTAGCAAAGCTATTATTTTATTTACAGCTATTCAGAGCTTCCTAGTGGTTTTATTTAGCTGAATGATTAATAGCTGCAGTAAGCCCATACTTAATATTCAGTGTGTGTTTTTAAGTAGAAGATAACAGACAATTTGAAGAAAAAAGATTAAATTTAAAAGCCCTGTCACATGAAACCTTTCACCTGGGGGTGACATTAATTTAATTTGCATAAAGACCAGACAAATTCACTTTTTCAAGGTTGAAGACCATGAAGTTGATGAAGAATAATTCACTTTGTGCCAGATAGAGTAAGACTGAAGGACAACTATATTTTTCTGTAGTAACTCAGCTTTGGCCCAGAGGACATAATAAGGACTAGTGGTCTTTCACTGGGCTTTCAGAGTGTGAAACTTACTTTTCATGTACAAGTGCCATGACACAAATGGCTTAAAGCTATCCCAAGGAATGGTGGCACTGATAAGTGACAGGAAGGAGAGAGGTCTCAGGCAGAGGCATCAATGTGCTTTTTAAAAAAGTCAGTAGGCTTGAGAGGTTGGGAAAGGTTTATGGGTTCCTCAGATGAGAGTCACTGCAAACAGAGAAGATTTTAGGAGGGGAAAATGCAGGAAACAGTCTCTGTTGTGGCAACCAATTGTTTCTCTCCTTCCCTGCTGCTCTCATTCTGCTACTGTACCACTGAGGAGTTCCTGTGACACAGCATTCTTCATGCAGAAT
The DNA here is from genome assembly GCA_036023395.1 of Myiotriccus ornatus. Taxonomy (NCBI): domain Eukaryota; kingdom Metazoa; phylum Chordata; class Aves; order Passeriformes; family Tyrannidae; genus Myiotriccus; species Myiotriccus ornatus. The sequence goes on along the minus strand of JAYRBT010000082.1, from coordinate 125,156,588 downwards.
ACTTTTATATTGTTGAAAAGTGTGGCTTGTATTTTTCTTTTTTATCATTATTTTTTAATTTAGTCCAACTTCTTGAATAATACTTGTCTTTTGAGAGAAGTTTTTCACATCAGTCAGCCTTTAAAAGCCTCATTCTTTTGTTCTGTTCCCTGTTGGGGTAATTTCTGTCTGAAAACTGAACTCAGTCCTTTATGCACCTTCAGCTTTGCAAATGACAGCTTCAACATGAATCATCTAATGCTTACCTGTGGGACCAGAGCAGGAATAAGAAGAACATTCTGTAGTGTGGCTATCATATGGCAGTATAACCTCTAAATTGCTGAAAATTTTTATGGGTTGCTTATATTAACTTTTAAAATATTTAATTGCCTCAGAAACATCTGATCCTGTTATTGTGTCTTTGATTTTCACCCGAAGAAACCCCAGTGGTTTTCTTATAGTGTTGTACAGCTGAAGCTATATAACTGCTCTGCTGCAGATGATACCTCTAACCTTAATTTAGATGCTTTGTGTTTTTGCGTGATTTAATTCAGTAGCATCCATTGTTACCCAGATAAGAGGCGACTGCAGGTATTCTGTGTGTTGCATGTCAGTCAGTCTCTGAAATGGGCATACACCTGGCTTTAGATACAGCAAACGTTATCCAGTTTGTCCTTCTCATCCATCTCTCTGCCAAAAGGTTACTGAGCCCATGACTGGATGTGAGATGCAAACGTTTGTGGCTTCTAACAGTGCAGCCTGCTAGCACAGTTAACAAGCTAAAAGCAGTTGAATTGCTTATATTTCTAGTCTGAGTTTATTATAAATGAAATCATCACAATTAAAGGGAATCTCTATTAATTAAGTCCCATCTACCAAGTTATGGGTACTGGGGACTCTGGCAGGAATTGAGGAGGAAATCTGCCTTTCCCATAGACGATTTGGGATCTCTCTGCACTGGCAAAAGGCATTTCTGTGTGGAAGTGCCATTCATGGGGAGTGCAAAAGAGCTGAGTCTGCACAGGGACTCCTTACCTGGGACTACTGGCAAAGATGTTGCAACAGCTACTTGACCCTCAAGGTAGGAATTGCACCCAGCAGTACTAAAGGTGGATGAGCTGCTATAAGCTCTCAAAAGAGCAAAGGCCTCAATTCCATTTTTTCTCTCCCATTACTTAGTCCTCTTGAAGAAAGTAGATGGCATTCAACTGTTGATCATGGACAAAAACCATTTATTCTTCCATGCTAACTATTAAAATAACTGAAGAGGAATAGTACTGTAGGACCCTATCTGTAAATGCTGAATCTTATGGAATAAGAATGGTGAAGGTGGGTGGCTTTAAAGTTTTAGGAAATTTTGATATGGATCCTTCTTTATATCTGTGAACTGGTTCTCTTTTTCCCTCTCTGAAATTCCACCTGTAACTACAGGCAACACAGAGGCAACACCTCCTGGGGCTAAGTGTCCTTCACTGGTACTGCTGAGTTTGCAGTAACAGCCCATACGCAAGACATCATGTGAAACACATAGAATCATAGAATAGTTCAGATTGGAAGGGACCTTTAAAAATCATCTAGTCCAACCCCCCTGCAATGAGCAGGGAAATCTTCAACTAGATCAGATTACTCAGAGCCCTGTCCAACCTGATCTTGACCATTTCCAGGATAAGATCTGGGTTTCATAAAGGCAGTTCCTAGTTCTCTTGACTGTGAAGCAGTTGTCCTGCATGTGTACTGAAAAGGCTATGAACCAATGACAAGGAAAAGAACACAAAACAGAACCAATTTTTCTGATGTAGGACAGAAAAAAAAAAATCTGTTTTTCCAACCAATCTCACTTGGTTTTTCCCTTTGTCACTCCTTTTTTTTTCCTTTTTCTTTTTCTTTTTTTTTTTTTTGAAGGTGAATGATGACATTTAATCTGTAATAATATGTTGAAGAGATTATAGTGTGAAAGCAGTACATCTCTCCATCTATAGCCATAATTGTTCATACTTCTGCATGCCGAGAGACACACATTTGGTCAGTGCTGTGGTATAGCACGAAGCAGAAAATTAGCACAGACAACCACTGGCACTGGGATCAAGGTAACTGCAGGGCTCTTAACCTCTTAAGAGTTATTCCTTAGTAACCCAACAACCTGTGTGATGGAGGCTGCAGGAAATCACTCATATGGTGTTGAATACCAAATACTCAGCAGGCCAGAAGCAGAGAAAGTTTTACACAAGCCTGTGAACTGCTGGAGTCAGCGGTTTCCTAATGGCACTGTAAACAGATTACTTACCCACAAACATATGCTGTCTCTATAATATTAACAGAACTGTGTGCATGATTCTGATACTAGAGCAGAAGACAGTAAAAGACACTGTAATGCTCACAATGAGGCAAAGAAAATTCATCAATAAAATGTGTTCTTGCTAAACAAAAGTCACGGTTCCTTTTCCTGACTTAGTATTATCAAGAAAATCTTGGATGAGTTGTCTCTTTTAGCTTCACTAAACACTATGCCTGTTTGAAATTGTGTATGCCTGAAGAATAAAGGATTCCTCAAAAACTTTATTTTCAGAGCTATGATGCTGAATGTGTTCAAAAGTCCTATGCATATCAGCAGTTGCACACGGGTCAATCAGGCCAAAACAATATTATGTTTCTGCATTTTTGAAATAAACTTTTATTTAAATGTCTTTATTTACCTGATGTTGAAAACATATTACTGCAGTGTAATCTTTCTTGAACTCTGTGTCCCATGCCCACAAAAGATTTTTATAAACTAAGGATCACATCCTGTTTTAAATTAGTTAGCTCCAAACACTAGGGAATATAACTGACTTCAGTGGGGTTATTTTAACTTTAGAATAGTTAACGCAGAATTGAGCAGAAATAGCTTTTGTTGTTTTCATGGCAACAAGAATTTTGTCTTGCATCTAAGGTGGCCTTAGCTAATATCTATTTTTCTTTCTACAGCCACAAAGACGTATTTGTAAATCATAAATAGTGACAAACCAGGCATAATGTATCTTAATTCAATTGACGGTGCAATCACCATTTTTATTGTCAATTGCTTCTCTGTTGTCAGGCCTGGATAAAAATATTAAATACAAAAGCAATATTCCTTCAATCAAACTCCTTTTAGAAAGTACATATCAACCTAATGGTTGAAACTAGCATTCCAGTCACTTGTAAAATCATTTCTCTTGTCATGTAAAAAGAGTTTTAGAAATTGTTCCTGCTGAGTGCAAAATAGAATCAGTCTAAACTGACATGATGTTTAAAAGAAGGTGGGTGAGGGTAACTAGGTGGTTTAGAGAAAAAGCATCAAAAAATGGAAACTTTCCCTATTAGAAAATCTATCAGATGGAATTTACTTTCATGAGCTGTTGAAAAAAAACGGTGGAGATTTCAGGTCACTTTTCACTGGATGGTTACCTACATTCCTAAAGACATGAAATGAATTGGTGGGCAGAATCCCACCTTTACTTTAGAGATGATTCAGTTTTAGGTAAGGATTAGAATGTTGATAGGAGTGGAAGGACACTTCTGTTTTGCAGTTTTGGCTGTATATTCTTCAGGGAAAGAGAATATTTTCCAGAACCTTCTTTTTTGCTAACAGACTTACTGTCATATATTCTTGGATGTTTTCAGTAAAAAGAGAGGGGTCTGGAAGAGGAAAAGTAATTGCAGAGAAGTATTTAACATTCATTTCCATAGTGCAGTTGCAAGGAAAAATATGTATAATTAAAACAAAAAAAATTAACACCAAAATACCCAACCTCTTGTCCCAAAATGCCAAACAATTGAATATAACCTCAGATTTGTGTAATTCAATGAAAAATAATTTGCATATTAATTTTGAAACCATAAGTTAATAAAAGTGATTTTTTTTTTCCTAATTCTGTGCATTTATTCAATTAATAACTGCAAGGTATACTTTTTTCCTGAAGTGAGGAAAAAGTGTGGACTTAAGTTTTAAAAAAGTACAGCAAAGAATGTTGTACTGTAAACGGAGATTTTTTTTCAGTAAAACTGAAAAATTTTTGGCAAATCTAATCTGAAGAGGTGCATTTTGTCCAAGGAAGACATGTATATATAAAAAAGCTGACATACAGTACTCCGTTTTCTATCGAAGTATCTTTCTGCAAGCACTAAGGAGAATTTATTTGCAATATGATTAGGGTGTATTTTTTCTGTCTTGAGACATATCCCTCCTCTACCTTCATCCTCTCCTCCCCAGAACTATTTACCCAGTGAAACGTATTTTGGAAAAACTGTTAATTTACTCTCCAACCTGAATTTTTGGCAAAAGTTGGACAAATATTTAAAGTTGCATATCCACAATCAGGTAATTAAGTCACTAAGACATTTTCTTGTAGAGGATTAGGCAAAGCTTGTGAAGCAGAAAATAACAAAGATGTTGAGATCAATATTCAGACTCTGGGAATCAGCTGGTCTTGGAGCTGTTTATGGCAGCCAGACAGGCATGAGTGATGCAGGGATTTCAAGACAAAACTAAACCCCGACATTTTCCTGTACAGTTAAGTGTTAAGTATTAGAATTACTCCTAATGAAAACTACTTATTGTGGCTGCAGGCAGAGTCTTGCTTATAAATGCTAGACTGATGCTTTTTGGAAACAAAATAGTAGTTTTTGCACATAAAGAAACATGAGTAAATCTAGTTAATGTCTCCCTGCCTTTTCTCCTGCTGTTGTAAAACTATTTTTCTGTCACTTAAAGTAATGTCCAATTATTTATGCTTCCCATAGAAACATTTTATAGTAAGGCAATGAAAAAGCTTTCCAGTGGCCTAATCATTTCCCAAGGTGTTAATTGTAAAATCTGACTGTGATTTCTTAATGTCCATACAGTATTTTTTCTTCCTTCATACAAGAGTAATGGTACTTGCCTCTTAAAAACCTGGGTTAAATTCAGTGTATTCAAGATACTACTGTCAAACTGCACAGATGTGATTAATTATACAATTTGTTAGCAATATTGTATGCCTAGAAGGAGCATCACTTAACTTGGATTGACAAGTACAGCAGACTGTCATGAACAGGTGTAGGAAGCACTGATGGGTTTAGTGTTTCTACAGCATTTTACTAAACAGCAGATAAATTAAAATCACAGTGGTAGCACTGGAGCTGAAAGAATAAACACTTAAGATTTTAAAAACAGATCTCTGAAACTTTATGTACTCTTCAGAGAAGCCATCTTAGAAGCACCAAAGGAAACAAAAAAGCACAGTTCACAAAAGATTAATCAAGTACAATATGACAGGGTCAGAGCTTATGCAAAAAAAAAAATCTAGAAAATTGCATCATGTTCTTTCCTTCCCCCTTTTCAAACTGCCAGAAGGCTTAAATTAAATTTAATTCTGATCTTATTTACACTAAATTTACTAATGTAATTTAGTTATTTTGTATTGAGCAACTCAAGGTTTAAACCAGCAAAATGAAGACATGGGAGAGATAGAACTGTCAATGTCCTGAGTATGGCTTGTGAAGACAAGACACAATGATTGTTTTTCCAAGAGCGTGCTTTGCAAGTCAGTCTACCATATAAATGAAGATAACAAATAATGTGGATTTACAAAAGCATTCTTGTACTCCTGAGCCACTGTGCAACAATTTCCATGGTAAATTGATATGGGAAGTGCATCTCATATAAAGGAGATTCTTCTATAACCGAGCACAGAACTGGACTCAATTCTAGTCTGGTCAGAGATGAGTGGAAAGGGCGGTTGTACATCAGACAACCAGTGTTGTATCCTCTAGACCAGTGCTAACTATGTTGACTACACAATCCTTGATTTCTGACAAATCTTCCTAATACTTCAGTGCTCTGGAAGAGCTTGTGTTCATTCACTTTCTGCATACGCAGTCAATAGAACAAGATTTATTTTCTGTAAAGGAACAAAAATTCACAAACTAAAGGAATTCCTAAAATATCAGTGGAAAGACTTTTTCATTTACAGAAGGATATTCCAATGTCACCATTCTCAATTAATTCAATGTTAATCCAGAATAAAACTCTTGAAATCAAGCGATCAGATACATTTATTTTCCTTAAACATATGTCTGGATTTTTTCATTATATTCATTCCCAGAAGGGAAAAAGGATTTTTGTCCCAGACGATTCACCTGACTGTAGTACGTGGTTAGAGAGTGTGGTGGCTTGTAATGATACTGGTATTGCAGTTTCCCTATATCGTTTTGGCCATATGGAAGAGCTACTGATTTCTTGTCACATAGATATGACGCAAGTATGAATCATCTACCTGAATATTTTCTACATATCTTTTCTAATTTACAAAAAGGCATTGTTTTACACTTACTGAGAGACCTTATTCTCCTTAGGGAACCCCCATGTTGGTTTCTTTTGCCTGCTTTTCTAGTGTCTCAGCCAACTCAAGAACTGAGGTTCTGTGCCTGTCTGTTTTTTGAGGAAAGTAGTTTTTGCTTAGAGAGGGATCTTATGTTTCCTCATGTAGTTGTGCTTCTGTCTTCCTTGGCATGGAAGACAGTGCAGTCTGGATACTCTCCTGCTTTACTCTGCCTGCTATATTTCTTTATGGTTAGCTCCACATTCTAAGGGCTTGCTTCACTCCCTGGTTCCCTCTCAGGGCATCTAACAATATGGGGTATTAATCATTTCCTCTCTTCCTCATTCAAGACTTTTTTAGGAGTATATCCAGTGCAGAGTTCAATAAGTTATTTTTTTGACTTCAGGTTTTACCTGGTCTAAGCTCCTTAAAATACAAGTAGTCACATTTTGTAAATCACATGTTGTAGCCTCTATGAAACACTTTGATAGCACAACTGATTTTAAATTAATGATGCACCCTCTGACCATTATGTATTAAAAAACCCCCAAACTAAAACAGTCAACCCATAATACATTTGGGGAGTTCAGTATGTATTTTATGTGATCTTCCCTTCATCTTTTCCCTTGCACTCACGGGATGTTACAGAACTTCTGGAGACTCCTTTTTATCACTGTTTTAAGCTCCAAGAAACAGTTGCAGAGTTTGACATTTTGACAATTTGCTTGAAGCAGAGGGGAAGGTTTCATTAGCTGATTGTTACTGTCTGTTAGAAACTCAATACTAATATTTAAGCAACCTGATCTAGTGAAAGGTGTCCCTGCCCATGGCAGGAGGGTTGGAACTAGATGGTCTTCAAGGTCCATTTCAAGCCAAACCATTCTAGGAGTCTATGGTTTGAGCATAAGATCCCACATTCAATGGCTATAATGTTAGAGTTAAGAATGTTTTTTATCCTGCTTGGGGAGACCATTTACAAATATTTTTTCATTCCTATCAACACTGGGAAAAAGAATTCTATGTAAGTAAAAATTAAATAATAATGCATTCAGACTCTCATTTAGAAAGACGTTGATCACTCTTAACTAAGACATAGTAACTATCATGGTTCTTACACAGCGATCTGTATATTCATTTTTTTTCTTTCATACAGATTAATTTTATAACACTTTAAATACCATGAAAATGTCTGCACAAAATGAGGCTTGGGGAGATTTATGTTTCCATTACTGCCGTTTTATGTAACATTTATCCCTCAGATCATGTGATCACAGCCCCTGACTGATTAGGGCTCTGTTTGCACTGTTATGCATCAGATTTAGTAAACATTTATAGAAAGTTTTCTTTCAACCTGTTTATCACTGTGGGAAATGCACATTAGAAGGTAACAATACAGACACAGACTAAATTTGGTTTCATATAGTCTACTGAATTAAGCTGCCAAAACAATTTAGTGCTGAGAATTGCCTCCAGCATCTCTTCCCAAACCGCAAGATTCTGTGAAGGAATGAGCACAATAATACGTTCTCTCTCTCTGTCTCCTCCTTCCTAATTGCTTAACTTCTTGCTGAATTTTCCTCACATGATTTTTGCCTTCTCGCAACAAAACCACGTTACCATTATTCATCTTTATACAACTTACATGACTAGAATTTTATTTTTCTGTGACTTCTTTACACAGCAAGACAGTTTTACAACTTATAAAGCATTAGCCAGAACATGAAATACATCTAAATTCTGATACCTAGACAAGGTCTGCCTGAAACCAAATTATACTTGATTCCAGATTTAATGTATAACCACGAGTAATATATATGTGTGCTTATGTAAGAAAAATATTAGTTTTACGAGGAAGCAAAGCCTAATTTGACACCGCTCAGGTTCCTCCATCTTTGCTAAAGCAATGGGAACACTTTGGCACAGTACTGCTATATAAACCACAATAATGACCTCCAGTTTTGTTTCAATAACTTCACCATCTCAGAAGATGTAACTTCCATTTTGCATATCCTTTTGTATACCAAAAAAGAATAGATCTGCAGTATGAATTACATTACTTGAGAAATGCTTCAGTTTTCCTCCTTTGTGTGTTAATCCTAATTTCTATGAAGGTGTTCTCTATTTTTGAGTAGTCAATAAAAAGTTCATATGAAAAATGCAGGTCTGAAAGTTGGTAATTTTTCATTTTGACTATTTGTTGTTCAGAGTGTGCCTGGAAACCTATCTGTAGTTTAGATGGCAAGAGAATACACAAGGCCAGACCTTTCAAGTAAACAAGTGCTTCTGGTAAAAGCTATCCAGTGTGACCTTGACAGGGTTGAGAGGTGGGCCTGTGTGAACCTCATGAGGTTAAACAAGGCCAAGTCCAAGGTCCTGCACCTGGGTTGGAGCAATCCCAAGTACAGGTGCAGGCTGGATGGAAAATGGATTGAGAGCAGCCCCGAGGTGAAGGACTTGGGGGTGTTGGTTGAAAAGAGGCTTAGTATGAGTCAACAGTGTGTACTCACAGCCCAGAAAGCCAACTATACTTTGGCCTTCATCAAAAGAAATATGACCAGCAGGTGAGGGAGGTGAATCTCCCACTCTACTCCACTCTCATGAGACCCCACCTGGAGTACTGCATCCAGTACTGCATCTGGTGTTCCCAAAAAAAGAAGGATGTAGACTTGTTGGAGCAAGTCCAGAGGAGGGCCACGAAGAAGACCTAAGGGCTAGAGCACCTCTCCTATGAAGACACTTTGAAATAGGGGGTGTTGAACCTGGAGAAGAGAAGACTCTGGTGACACATCATAGCAACCTTCCAGTACCTAAAGGGGCCTGCAAGAAAGCTGGAGAGGGACTTCTGACAAGGGCATGTCATGATATGACAAGGGGGAATGGCTTTAAACTGAAAAAGGGTAGATTTAGATTAGATATTAGGAAGAAATTATTTATTTTGAGGATGGTGAGAGATTGGAATGGGTTGCTCAGAGAAGCTGTGGATGCCCCATCCCTATAAGTGTTCAAGGCTAGACTGGATGGGGCTTTGAGCAACTTGGTCTAGTGTGTGGCATCCCTGCCCATGGCAGTGGATTTTGAAATAGAAGATCTTTAAGGTCCATTCCAACCCAAAGCATTTTATGATCCTATGAAAATTTATTATTGCTGGGACTTAAAACTACTTTCTGGTATCTATCTGTGTGGTTGTCAAAATGTTTGATAAAAGTAGCTGGCTACAGGATGACAGCTGATTCAACTTCCTATCCTTATCCCTGAAAGGAAAGGTTACAGGATCCAAGTGTGGGAGAGCTCAGAAAGGTTGTTTGGTTTTGGGTTTGGCTTATTTATTTATTTATTTATTTAAATAAAGGATTAGAGGCAACTAAGAAGAAAATAAAAATAACTTTATATTTGTTGGAATTTGTTTATACTTTTCATATTAATCAAATCCTTTTGCATTAGCTATGGAGTCACTACCATAACAATGTAAACTGTCAGTTGCTGGTCATGCACGACAGATCTACTCCGATATTTCTACTTCACATTTAAGGCACATTCTCCAACTTTTAATTCTACTCACAATGTGGTTGTGAAGGATTTAATTTTATTGAGAAAAGCTGATCCTCATATGATTTCAGAACCAAAGCTGAAGACTTTAGAAATGAAAGAATTTGAAGCACAGTAATTACACTGTTAGCAACAAAACTAAACCTACTACAGGCAGGGCAGAATGTGACCTAATTCCCATTTATTTTTGTGTACATCATCAACAAAGTTGTTATAACCTTCTACACCTGTGTGTACACCCTCACTAGAGTGAGTAGGGATGATGCTGAAAAAGCTGCATTTTTTCTTGAAGAATGGTGAGAATTTCAAGAATCTAGCCTGAACCTGAGATAAAAAACCCCCAAACTCAATGGATAACTACAGATACTTTGGAACTGTAGTTCATAATTAGAATTAAGGAAAAATAGCCTTTTCTGTGCCAGCAAGGCTTCTCTCTGATGTGCCTCTCTTTCTGTGCCACCTCCTCTCTTAACAAACTTCACACCCTGGGACAGGCCATTCTCCCAGTTTCACACTTTAGAAAGCCCATGTATACAGAGACTGGTGTGGAGCAATAACTTCTGAAGCAAGGCTAGTTATGGATTGCTATTGTGACCACGGTTGGTTGACCTCCAAAGAAGAAATTTCTTTATCAAGGAGTTGCAAATTGTATTACTGCATAAGGATGTGAAGATTTTCAAGTATGAGCTCACATAGCAGCACTGGCTGTCTTTCTGTGGTTTGGTGTTTTAAGCATACCATAAGCTGAAGTGCAAGTAACATGTTAGGTCGATTAAACAGTCTCAGATTTCACTTTGTGGAGAAAAAGATTTAAGCTGATTTCAAGAACAGAATCAGAGCAATCAATCATCAGATCCCCTCCAAATATCTGTAGAAGGCTTAGCATGCTAAGAGCTGAAGAAGAGTTTCAATGTTACTATCATACAAAAGTAGTAAAAGCAACACAGGCAGAAGAGCAATGGGCAAACATAGGTTGACTGATTTAAACAGGAATTTGAAACTCAAAAAACCCCCTGAAATGTCACAATTATTGTATAGTTATCAAGGATAAGATACTGAAATAAAATTTCTTTGTAATTATCTGGAAATGTGTGAAAATCAGTGAAGTCTTTCATATGCGACAGCCATAAGTAGGATGTCTCAGTTTTCAGATGTGTTGTGATTGGGGAGCTCGGTTTCATTTATGATATTGTTTCACATGCCTGTTAGCCTCCCACAGTAAGCTATATGTATTCACAGAAGCCCATGTAGACTGCTGGAGCAAGATGCTGTGTTGATACATCAGAAACAGGAAACAGGAATACTGTGATAACAGAGATGTTTTCAAACACTATTTTCTCTAACTCATGGATCAGTCACTGCTGTTTGGGAAAAATATAGGTAATTAGATGTAAACTGTTTTGTTACACAGTGAAGGTACATACTTAGTAAATATTGTCCTTCCTTCCTCCCTCCATCTTCCATAGTAAGAAAATACCTCCCTTTTTGTTTCTTTGTGTAGTACTTTTCCCTTCACTTTATTCTTATGTTCCCACATCCCTATTTATTTATTTTCATTCCCCCACTTTCCAAATATTTAACCTCCCAACTTTCCTTCAGAAACATCCTATTGCACATAATTTTCCCTCCTCTGGAGAACATCTTGGCTGCCTGGTGCATGGGTGAGACTACAGGTATTCAGTACTCAGGAACATCATTAACCCAGAACAAAAATGATATGGCTATGCATTGTTTTCCTAGAATTACTAATGAAAGAGTAGTCTTGGAAGACAGAAAAAGTAAAGACTAAAAAAAGCTGCAGTCTTGTAATCTCTTTTTCAGAGACAGCTTCAAGCAAAAAAACAGAAACTATAAATTTATAAAACAGCGGTATTCATCCACTGTTTCAGAATCTTTTAATGATGGAAAATAGTCAATTATAGAAAAGCTTAATCCTTGTGGGTTTTGGTAAATTGGATGAGAAGCATATAGGTAATTAACTATCTGAAATTAAATTGTATAGATTCTCAGTGTCTTCCACAGGTACCATTATGTGGTGTCATCCCCCAAATCCCTCCTATCTCTCTGGTGACTACCCTGGGACCCTCATCCTGTACTGACCCTTTGCAGACATGTGACTTCTGCTTCTTCCCTCCGAGTTAAACCTCACACATAATTAAAGAGCTGGTTGCTTTAGAGGGTATTCTCTGCAAAAGCAGACCTGCTACTACCTACCAAAGTCATCTGAGTGGTTTTAAACATAAGGAATTACTGCCTGTCTCTAAACAATAAGTTCAAGTAATTGTCAAGTGTGTTCAGTCCTTTGATGCTTTTCATGAAAGCAGCTCTTGAATACCTGACCTAAATACGAATGAGAGTTACAAGATTATGTTCAGGTTGGTAGTTTCATTGGTGTCATATTAACAGTGCAAAATGAATCCAGTATCTCCTTTTTTGTATTTTTCCTCTCTTGAAGGAAAATAATTTTCTTAGCTATCTCTCTTCAAAAGCTGGATAGGAACAGTAGGAATAGTGTCTGCTCCTTCCACTGGTGTATCTGATAGCAAGAATGAGGAACAAGAGTGATGGTATTTACTGTACAGAATGTGTACATGTGGCTACATTCTGTTTTGTGCCTTATAACTTCCCATCCATTAGAAAATCGAAAACAAACCAAACACTCACAAAAAGTGACTGTGAATTGAAAAAATTTGCATAATTTTAAGTGGACTAGGTATTGTCCTAACAGAGTCTGCAAGTATTAGGCTTTTTATTTAAACAACCTCAAGTCTTCAGAATGAGATTCCTCAAACCAGTGCAGGAGTTCAGAATTTTCAATAGATCTTCTGCAAAATGGCCTTGTGGGAAAGAAAATACTACAAAGAAAGAGGAAAAAAATGTGGGTGAAGAATTCAAGTTGTTAAAGGTATCTTAGAACATTTCTGCCAGAGAAAAATTGTTTTATTTTTTGTATTTATAAGTGTTTATAAACACTTACAAGGGCTTCCAAGAACCTGAACCCACCAGCATTCCTCCCTCTCTTGTAAAAGTAAGTACCTATGTTTGAAAGGTACTGTGATTAGGATGTGATTTGGAAAAAAAACATGGCTTTTCAGTATTTGCTATCGCCGTATACTTTCTAGAAACAGGACCTTGGTGAGGAAAGCAGTATTCCTACAGCTCTCTAGTCTTTTCACTGAGAATGTAAAAAATTGTATTAATTAATGCCAATTTTACTTGTATTTCTCTTCTTTCTCCTATGGCGGGCAATTAACCATTCGTCATGAAATAAATGTATGAAATGCATTCATTTCACTTATGTCTCTCTCTGGGGTCTCCACCTAAATTTATACCACTTAGAGCAAGAAAACAATAAATAAATAAATAAATAAAAAGCCAGAGAATACATTGAAACTCAGCTGACAACCAGATGTATATAACACATGCGTTTTCAAAGACCATCTCACCTAGGACCAATTGCCTGCTTATGCAGAAGCAATCCTATTCTCTGCATCTGACAGTAAATTAATCTAAGTTCTCAATAGCCTCATCTAAGTTCTCACTAGCCTCAGAAAAAGTCAGCTGTTTCTTTCTCTCTCTTCCTGTCTCTTCTGAATTCAGTTATATGGGACATATTAAATGGCATCTAAAAAAGAAGACAGATATTTTTAAAAGTTTGACAAACTTATTAGATGTCATGATGGGTTTTCTACCGCTGCATGTGTTAAAACTATGTTGATTGACTGTTGTTATGGAAGTTACATACAATTACAGTAAGGCATCAACAACAATTAATTGATAGAATTTCTACAATGCGAGACAGTTACATAATAACTATGGTCTCTCTTGGCCATATAATACTATTACAGGCCTTAAAAGATGCTGCATTGGCTGTATCTTAAAAAATGAGCTTTTAATTTTAGGGCTTAGACTAATGATCAGCTACAAATCTGCATGCAGTATTAGCTGAAATTCATCAAGTGCAAAACTTTTACATGCAGATAACTATCATAAATCAGCTGCCATAAAATTGCTGGTGAATGGCTAATAACTGGATAACCAGTCTAATTATCTAGAGAGAATGCTAACTGTTTTGTTGAGGGGGTAATTATGCACCATTATTATTATGAAATTGCTAAATATGGAGAGCTGATGTGAATAATTAAAAAACTGTTGGCTTTTTTTTTTTTTTTTAATGTTATACATGCTTTGCCACAACTAAATGTGATCTGGCACTTGTTCTTTTTGCAGTATCCATTTTTTTGTACCTTTTGACTTGTCTGGTCTTTCTAGGTCTGAATCTTTCAAAATTTTCTGCATGAACCTAATTTAATGCATTGCCAGTATTCTTCACTTCGGTGAATTTTTACCAAAACTGCTGCCTCTCATATTAAAGTCTTCCAGGCACTCTGCCTATTGGCATGACTTCTTTTTTATACTAACCAAACATGATCATGAATGTTATGTAACATGAAGAGGAAAGAAAGTCCAGAAAACTCTTAGTCTTGCTCAGGTTGAATATGAACACAAATGCCAAAAAGTGTGGAAATAACATCTGTGGAGAGAAGCATCCTGTGCCCCTACAGGCCATTCAACACTAGGAGATGTTTCAGTCTTCCCTAAGGAATTTATATTCACCTCTAAGAGGCAAAGGAAGACAATCTCAATGTCAATCTCAAATTCAACTTTGCATTCTAGCCAAAATCATAATATTGAATTCAGATACTCTTGTCTGAATAGATTGTATACTTGATGAATTTTTGCTCCTGAATGATACCATTAGAGATTTTAATTTAGGAGTTTACTATCACTTCAGTGCCAAATTATGCCCCTGTCTTGGACAGGGAGTAAAGGAGTGTGGATTTTTCTTCTTTGCTATGCACTTTGCATAGAAAGAAGGATAAATGGAATTACCTTTACCAAGGGAGTATAGTAGCTGTTCTCTCCCTGCATTCCATACACAAACTAGAACAGTAAGACGTGCGTTCTGCTTCTCTCTGGCTGCTTTCTGAGAGAGGGGAAACAATGCAGTATTTTATCAACCTTTTTTCCTTTGTGGGATCTCTCATGGGAAGACTGCAGCCCTGCACATTCGTGCAAAGCTCAATAATCTGTGTCAGTCCTGAGCTCTTAGGTTGCCACACTTCATATGCCCTTCCCCTGCCAAAAGAATTAGCACCACGAAGTCTTGTGCTTAGGCACAACGAAATGAAAAAGCTTAATTAGCTCCTACAGGCAGTATAATGAAAGTGTGGGAACAAATCTGTGTTGCAGAAGGCAGACGAATGAGAGGCTGATGTGCATGACCAAGGCATTCGTAGGCAGCCTAAAGTAATTTAGACTGGTGTTTTGACCAACTCCGGCTGCATGTGGCAGTAAGGGCACCCATGTGTTAGGCTAATTGAGGTTAAGTCAGCATTTCTTCTGCAAACATTTACTGTATTTCAAAATCCTGGTGGTTGCAGCTGTTTGGGTTAAAACCTCAGATACAGGTCCTGGCACAAAAGCTCATCCTCTCTTAAAAAGAACCCCCCAGTTATTGTGAGACTAGGAGGAGCATCTCTTCAACTTAGTACTGAGGAGGTGGGCCCCTCCTCTGAACATTATGGTGTAGCCTCTGTCTGATGCCCCCCTTTGGGGTGGAGGAAATACCGTAGGAAAAGGCAAAGGTAGCACAGAGGCAGGGACTAATTTTTGGGTTTTTTTCTACCCTTATCATTATGAACTTGTATAAAATAATTCAAGTATATTACACTAAAACTTCTGAAAAATTCTGGAAAGAGGCTAAGACTGCTTGCTCAGATTGAACTTCCTAAGAGGAATCAATTTTACCAATAAAGTCACAGACTTTATTGAGAGACTGAATTTCATGAAGAATTTAGATACTTCAAAGCATGCAAATCAAGACCAGTACACCCTCCCCTCTGCCTCCAATTTGTCCAGCGTTTACATGATTTTTCAATAATTTTGAGTTGGAAGAAAGAAGAAATGCCAAGCAATTAATTCAAAATGTTCTCAAACAAACCAGAGTTACTTTATGCTATAGAAACTGAGACATATCTCAGTCCTGTTTATGCTGATTTGTTGAGTTCTTTTGATCATAATTTACACACTTCCTTGCGTGTTAACTTTAGTTCACACTTCAGAATTTAAAGTTGATTTTCAGATCTGCAGTTACTACAATGATTTGGAAGCTGGTGATAATTATACGGTAGAACTAACCCTTAAATGGATATTTTGCATAGAATCTTTTGTCTGCAGTTTATGTTCTTGATAGCATTAAATACGGTGTGAACAAAGAATGGAAAACATGAAGGGAGAATGTTAGGACACTTAGGAAAGTTTCAAGGAAAAAAGCTGAAAGTAAAACAGTGCATGAAAAGTGAACTTCAGACTCAGAAATAATATACAGATATTTAATGCACATATTGTCTACATTTTATAAAATAATGATAATTTTTTAGTATATGTCACATTTAAAAATAATTTTTTAGAATGATAAGTTATTTTAATATAGAGAACATATAACTCTTTAACTGGCTATGACACTAGTAAGATAACAGCTGTAATATGCAAATCAGTGTAGTGATCTATAATTCAGCTAAAAATGTGATTTTTTTCTATTTCAGAAATTCAACTTTATTTCTGTTATTGAAGTATCACAATCTTTTTTTTTATTTTAAAAGAAACTATCAGTTGTTTTTTCATGGGCTTTGACAGGTGATATAGATGATACTTGGAATGGTTTCTGACTGAAAGATCAGTGAAAATAAATTAATAAATCACCTACCTTTTAATACAACATTTAACACCTATATATATTTTAGCATAAGTTGTCCTTAGTCAATAAAGGCAAAACACACTTCTAGTACTCTTTTGAGAAGGAAAATTTCCATGACTGCAGACTTTATTGACTAAAACTAACTTGTTCTAAACTTAGGTACAGTAAACGGCCATAATTTTGAAGAAGGATGTTTACAATCAACATAATCTTATAAATTATAATGTATGGTAGTTGAATATATCAATGTCCATGAAAATATACAGATTTCTACTTACCCAACGGACAGGAAAGGCTCCTTTGATTCAAGTCTGTCAAGTAAATAACAAGTTTTAAATACATATTTATTGCACTTCAAAAAAATTATACAATAAATTTAAAACAGACACTCTCAGTATCAAGTTTAACTGATGACACAATTTAGCAGCAATAGAAGGGCCTGATCCATTATACTCGGAGTTTAACTCAGAAAAAATCCCATTAATCTAACTGAATTTTGGTTTAGAAAATAAATATTTACAAAGTAGCCCATTTAAGCCCTTTAAATTTCACGGATTCAAACGACTTGTGTAGGTATTTACATGGAATGGCTAGAGTGAACAGGAAATACTTTGTCCTTTTTATTGCACTTGTCATGTAAAATGTTGGGTTTGGGTTTTTTTTAACCTAAAATCTTTTCTTTTCTTTTCTTTTTTTTTTTTTTTTTTTGGCTTTCCAGCACCCTATGCTCATATGACATGGTCACTTCATCATTATGAGAACTTCTGGCACACTGGCCTGAATCAGCATTGGGCTGGACCTGGATGCCACTGGTTTGGTAGATCCAAAGTCATGCCCAGTTCTAAAACCAGTTGATAAAATTGTCCTCCAACTCCCTGCTGTTGCTGCTGTCGCTGTGAGGAGATGCACCACCTGCACACTGGCAGAAGTCTCTTCTATTACTACTTTTCACCCAACCAAGATAGATGTAAGAGTCCTTATTTATGTCAGCAGACAGTATTTCTGCTGTAGTACCTACAACTGGATGCCCTTAATTTTTTACTGTGTTCTGACTGTGATGAATTTACTAATAACAGCTGCTTTATGGGACCATTAGTATTGGGATTTTAGGATCCTTCATAAACATATTTAAAACATATTTAAAGTTCAGTAATTTTGAGCTGTTACGTGATGTTCAAAAGTGTTTGTTGTGATAATGTCCACTGAGAGTATGGTGTTAGGAAGAACAGCAAATAACCCCCCTCAGGTCATTGACGTCTCTTTGTATCCTTTAAGAAAAGTATATCATATCTAGAACTGAATATTTCATTTATGAATCTGAAACAAATTCAGACCCACAATAAAATATCTGCAATAGAACTGTAAATAGGATTAATTGTAAGCAAAAGTACTATAAATAATAAATGTTTTAAGAAAGAAAACTTTCCTCCTGAAAATATGTAGAAAAAACAAGTACATTGGCAATTATTATTCAGCAAAAGTGTTGTCCAAAAAACTCATAAACCAACAGACCAGCTTAGTTATTGCTATTATCTAAAAGCCAAAATGTATTGAAAACACAGTAACTTGTCCGTTGTCCTAATGACTATAACTCACCTTTCTTTTTCTTTCTGAGGTTGAGATCCACATGGAACTAGTAGAATAGAAGAGGGAAACACTGAAGGCTCTGCATATACCTAGAAGTACAGTAGAAGCCCAAAGCTGCATATCCTCATGGTCAGGGAATGCTTATCCAGGGCAGTCCCAGGAAAATTGTTTTTAGGCACTGTGTTTAGGCACTGCTGCCAGAGACCAATAAAGTGACAGGGCCTTCATGTGGGGGTTTCATCCTTCTCCTGAAGGCTCTGTGCACAAGTGTTATTGTTTTGCTTCCTGGTTTTGTGCTTAATTAAATGAACCAGAGGTGGTAAGCACTCAGTGTTCAGCTGCAGATATTAACTATAAGCAAGATAAGCAAAGAATGAAAGCCTCAGAACATACCTACGTACTTCATAATACAAACATTTTATAATGAAGAGAGACCTGGCACTATCCTGATGGAGGACATTCTGGAGGATTTTACTTGCAAACAAAAAGTCTGTGATAGAATGCCCTGTGGACAAAATACTGCAATTAAAAATCTATTTGGAATCCATTCTCAAGATGGAATTCAATTTGATTTAATGAGTGCTGCCCTAGGTTTGACCTCTCTCTAGTATATTTGACTAAATGGTTTTAGATAATTTGCTGCATTACTTTTAATTAGTTCAAGTGTTCCTCATAGTAAAGAAATGCAATTATCTGTTGGCCTTTTATTTGGTAATGCAGTATATAGCAAATTAATATGAAGGTTTTAAAACGGCAACACATTATAAAATAACATCCTATATCATCTTTACTGGTGACATTTTATCAATACATATTATAGGTCTTTTACAGATTCGCAGTATATGCTGAATTAGAAGGAACTCACAAGGATCTTCAAGTCCAACCCTCAGCCCTGCACAGGACCATCCCCATGAGTCACACCATGTGCCTGAGAGTATCAACCTAATATACACTGAATTCTCCAGAGTTCTGAGGAATTCTTGCATAATTAAATATGATATTGCATAAAGAGTAATTCTGATAAGATTTGAGAATGGCTCTTATACCCCTCCAGGAAAAATCTTAAAACAGAAACTGTCTTTTTTGCAAAAATGTATCGAGTGTACAAAAATACTAGGTTTGACAGTAAACAAAGGGAATCATGTTTTAATTATACAGGGATGGGAGTGAAGCAGAAGAGCTTGAGATTTTCTCTTTCTTTCCTGGAATGATTTTCCCATCAGAAAATTTCAGTTTGTCAATATATCAAGACAATATATCAGTTTGAATAGGAGAGAGGAAGGCTAATTGGTAGCATGACTGGAACATGACAGACCGAGTTTGTGCTTCCCTTTGATTCTGAGCTAAGATTTTCTGAAAGGTCTGACTTTCTTATCTAAATATAATAGATAAGTTTTGCATGAGGAAAAGAATGTTTACACTATGTGAATTGCTCAATTAAAATCAATCATTGTAAACTGAACAGGCATAGGCAATCAATTCATACCCATTGATATGCTACAGTACTGTCACACTCTGTGACAGTTTAAAATAAGGACCTTTAGAAATTTCCCATTTAGTATTATAGCCCCTGCAACCTGTCTTAGAGATACTTTACAACATCTGATTAACCCAATTGTACATTTTATGATTTTCTTTGCTGCTGAGTTTTCTTATATTAATGCCAATTATCAAAATCTTATTTTTGACTGAACATCCAGATAGACAAATTTTTCAAGGGTTGCAGACAAACATACAAGGAAACGTGACTAGACTAAGGGCATGTGAATTCCTCTTTGACTTGTAAGCAAATCATTTAGGGACAAGAAGATTCGAAAGTAAACTCTATTGTCTTTGAATTATTGTCCTATTAAGATTACAGGCAAGATGTTTCTTCATGTATGAGGCCTGACACAGGATACATAAGTCCCTATCATTTCTTGTTAAAGAATCCTCTCCTCTCCTTCCCAAAATTATTTACAGCCTCTCTTCTCCTTCCCAAAACTATTTATAGGACAAAGTGGATAACATTTCTAACAATATCAATGCTGTACACAAGCAAATAGATTTTAGCCAAGCATTCTCTAAGGTAATTCATTATGCATCAATATATTCATATTGATTCATGATCTTTCATGACTTTCATGATCCCCTTGTGGTGGTCACATAATTTCATCTCTAAGGACTTAGTAATAAAAACGTGTGGAATTCAGGGCATTTGTTAGGGTTCTTATTCTGACTTCTTGATATAACAAAACTGTCTGCCCTAAATCAGGGAATGGTCAGGAACCAACCTTTTTTTTTTTTTTTTTTTTGGATGAGTCACCATTTTGAGTAAAAATCTTCATATCAGGATTCCCAAGAAGGATTACCAAAATGTGTTGTTGACATCACACATTTTCAGTTTGACCATAAAACACATGAATAGTGACTGCAGTTTTCAAGGGGATTGGAAGCATTTTCATTCAAGCCATATAGGAAAGTCAGGCCACCTAAAAAACGTTTTGAACTTCAGTATAAGTATGTACTTTGACTGACTAATGTGGCAGACTTATTTTATCTGTCAGTTATGTCTGTCTTTTTTTGTGTTGTACAGCTTTAGGAACCAAAGTTTTAGCAGGAGCCAAATATTTAGCAGAAATATGGGTACCCTGTTTACCAAGGAATGAAATTTTTAAATTACGAGAACAACTCAAGAGGTCTTTCAAAGGAACACGAGGTAGTTTGCAATTCAGAGTAATCAAACAAGGTTACATTTTGAGTTCATGGTTTGAAGTGATCAGAAAATATCTTTCTTCAGAAACTTTTAACTAACATTACTCACATGCCGTCATCTAATTTCTTTCTTTTTAAAGCACATGCATAAGTTTTGCTAACTCCCAATATTTTATACAGTGTAAGCAAGCCTAATAAAAGGATGCCTTTAATTTACAGAAGAAATATTATTTCATGTAACTTCCACTATCTTTTTATTCTGAAATAACAATTGCTGATGTATCCTTCCTTCTTGGTTTCTGTGACTTAAATAGTTTCAATCCAGGATAATTTTTCTGGACATTGTCAGTAACCACTGTTCGATATAATTAGGAAAGAACCTCATTTTGTCTTCTGAAACTTCCATAAATATCTTTACAAATGTTGGCAAGTTTTATTAAGAAACACTGTCATATTCTGGAATAAATAAATGGTAGACCAACTGTATAGAAGATCTAATCTGTCAGAAGTGCCTCAAAAGTAGAGAGAATGGAGGAGTAATTTACAGGTTTATGTCAACTTTTACAATTGTTCCTAATAAACTTAACAAGTTCCACTCCCAGTTGGTGGTTCACATTGCAATTGATGACTCTGACTAGAAAAACAACAAATTGTTTTCATGACTATCGTCTAATATCAAATCCTGTGTATATTTTTTTGCAGTTCCTTAGAAGCTAAGTACTTTTCTTATTCATTGAAACATAAAAATTCTAGCACAAAATAAAATGCATCACTCAAACTGTGGATGGAAACAAAGTACCACAAACTCAAAATGTCAGTTCTCAGTGCAAACTTACTCCTTTGACATGATAACTGACTTAGTAAAGATGAGGCAGATAATAGCTAAAAATTAATCTGATTTTTAAAGATCTTCATATTGTCTTATATGAGAGTCTCATAATCAAATTGGGAAAATATGATATAACCTCAACATGGCCATGCACAAAGAATTTTACCAGTGGGAAAGAGGGACACATTAAATAATATGAACACCCAGTACTATATTTAATTTTGGTTTGCAGAAAGTATTTCAATGAAAAAAAACCAAACAAACCCCCCCAAAACCAACCAACCAACCAAACAAAAGAGACTGTGTGTAAAATAGCTGACAAAAAGGTATTCTTAACCAGATCAGTGAACAATGTTAAAATCTGAAATTTGTTTGATAAACTGGAGAATTAGTCTGAAGTCAGTGTAATGAAATTCAAAAGAGAAAAGTAGAGTGAGAATTTGAGAACAAGAACTATTTTATACATATATGAAATGAAGGATAACTGGCTGGGTATTGCAAAAAAAAAAAGTTTCAAGAGAGGAAGAACTGAGTAACAGGAGACTGCTAGTTATGGAAACATGAAAACATGTTCCCTCATAGCTGATCAAGAAGGGTCCTTAAATCAGCACATACTTCAGCTCTTCTACTTTTAGATCATAGTTAATCAAAGTTCACAACTGGAATATTTAAGTTCACTAAAACTAAATTTTATTGATTACTGAAGAGTTTATTCAGCAAGGAAGCTACTACAGTAGTAAGCACTCTAGGGATAAACAGTGGTTTACTCAAAAAAGATTATCCCTTTGGCTACCAGACTCTCTCTATATGCAGATTCATACATAATCCTTAATAGATGTATAATATATATTTAGTCCCTTATGAAAGTGTCACAACACATTAAGCATTTTAACTGACAAAAAATTACATTTTTTTTTCTAATATTTTATTATTTCTGTCAAAGTTAATTATTTAACATTGAGAATAACTTAGAACACTTCTGGAAGCAGCATGTTTTCCCCAGGTCCAAGAGGAAAAAGTTGAAGAACTTAACTTTCCAAGATATCTGTATGTTATGTGGATCTTACACAACCTAATTTCTGATGATAGAGAAAACTGAAATTATGGTTGATCCCCATGAGATAGTGTGGTTTGAGCATTTTTTGTCTAGGAGTGCTTCTGCTTACCCTTGGGTTTGGTTTGCACTTAGGCACTTACTCTGCATTTAATATGCTGAAAGATGGAGGTGCCTTTACTGTTTTCAGTGTTTTGAAGTGAAAGAAATGGAATATTTGGTTCAGCATACATATTTCACATGATTTTTTTCAAATGTCTGGACAACAAAAAACATATGCAAAAATAAGGTTTCTAAATTAAATTTAATTTAACTTTATTTTTAAAAAAACTTGTGGAAAGCAATGACTACTGATGCAGTGCATTTTATTTAGCCAGTTCCACTTAGCACCTAAACCCATGACTTGGTAGTGTCACAGCACCCTGTGCAGGAAAAGCTTTTGAGGAAACACAGCACAGGATGCTGTCGGCAACACCTGATGTCAAGCTGCCTAACCTAGCATGCTGGCACTGTGCACTGAAAACCTGATGCAATATTATGGGGGTTTTCAAAGTCAGCCCTAGGTAAAACAAGGTTTGTCCCTTGTAACTTCTTCTGCCTTAGTCTGTAATATGCTTTTTTTTTACAGACGTACATAGCATATAACCAAATTTAACTAGTTTCCTAGAAAAATCTATATCTTACATAATTTGTAAAAATGAACATCTTGACATAAGCACAAGTTTCAGAGGCCTCTAGGATTTATTACCCTACATGTTGTTAGGAGAGATACTCTTTTTGCCATCAGTTAGCAAAATGCAACTAATAACCTGTTCAGAACTAGCTTTAAAGTTTGACAGTTGAAAAATTGAATAAAAGGCAGCTTTCACTGCAGGGAGGAAGTGCTTTAGAGACTGCCTCTTCCCTATACTGACTTATGCAACAGCAAGAGGCTAGGAAGAGACATAAATAAACATATGCAAAAGTTTATTTGATATACCAGTACAAATGTCCTTTGTCATATTGGATGCTGAAAGCACTACTGTTATAACACATGGGATGGAAGGGATTGTGTTAGGAAAGGGTGCCAGGGAGAAGAATAGTAAAGGAAGTAGTTTTCAATAATACTCATTAATGGGTAGCCTAAATATTAGGCAGAAGAGAAAAACATAAAAATTCGAAGTAATTTATAGGCTGCATAATAATATGTTATTTCAGAGAGATAGAACTAAAAAATAGTAACACATACATCTAGTAATGCTTCGGTAGCTCGTTATACTTTCTACCTGACTTTACTGTATTTTTCTTTATGAATCCAATAATTGCAAAGATAATAAATACAGTGGCATGGATTCTCAAAGCTGACATGAATCCTGGTAGTATGTCTGAGAAAAACTAAGTTGTGACTTGCAGAGATTCATTCAGACTCTGCATATGAACACCCTCTTAGATAGTTATGGATTGCAGTTTCTTCCCACGCCACCCAAGAGAAGTCTCATGTTGTCAAAGTGATAAGCTAAACTGTATTTAACCCATACACTACATGTCTGTGAATTTACCAGTCATGAAGAAATTCATGCTCAGATTCAAAGTAAGATTCTTGTGAGAATCAAGAATAGGAATTCATTTTCCTTCAGGAAAGAACACTCTTAACTCTGATCCCCTTCCTAAACTGAAAACATGCTCAATTTGGTACCTTTGTTCAGGCAAGCAAAGGAAACCCTGGAGAATTAAAGTAACAAAAAATAGTGTTGCACTTAGTGTGCTTTAGAGTCCTTTTCCTCACAGCTTTAATCATTCTTTGCATGAAGCTGATATTACCTGACCCTCTTCTGCTCTAAATCAGAGTAACAACATTCAGGTCAATATGTACAGATCTAAAAACATCTAGAATGAGTTCATCAGGGTGGGCTGAACAAAACAGTGTTGACTGATCTAATGCACACAATCAATACTACTTTACTGCGTGGCTATTTGCAGTCACAAATAGATGAAGGTTAATGCAGGCATTGCCTTTGAGGATCCCAAGGGTAGAGGCTTAATATCCTCTTTCCCTCAATGACACTGCACTTAAAAGCAGTTACAGGAGGGGCATTTCTCTGACAATGTAAGATTCATGTTTGTCATGCTGTTTCATAGAATAATCTCACTCGTGCAAAACTGAAAAATGCAACACACATTTTTATGCCATTAGGTAGTAGAAATTGCTCATTTCTTAGAACTCATAATAAATCACATATGTTTATGAATTCATTTGTTACTTTTTAGTAAAATAGCCAATGCTTTTGTAAGAAGTTTTTAGAATACGAACAACATAATCTACCAAAATTTGCAAAATATTCTTTGAAAAATAAAATTACATTTGACATTATGCATCAACAGCACTATCTCAGTATCAGTCCTGGCAGGCTGGAGAGCATATTTTCAGATAGTATGCTCCAAGACTAAGAGGATTCACCAAGAAATAAACTTTCAGAGTAATTTATTTGTTAATAATTGACTGCATATTAATATGTTGCTATTGTCCCTCCGTGTTGCACACAGTCTTCTATGTTATTTGTAATCTCACTTAACAATCCATTTTCTTTTAAATTAAGTATATTTTATATTTCTTCTTCTGATATTATTCATAAGATTTTAAAACATATAACAAGTTACAGTTTTTCATTTATTCAGCCTTACTTATTTATTCACAGACTACTAAATCTATAATCCAGCATCATATTTCTATTGCTTTTTGTAAGCCACCTAAACAGAGCCCTTGCAGTACTCCAGCAGCTCCCAGACTGAATTACAGCCTTCTATATAATTAGAGGTGTTACATTATGTGAGAAGCAATGCCTAATTGCAAATACACTAAGTGGTTCTCTGAAGCACAGCTTTCTCCTGCATCTCTGATTACTGCAACCATTAAGGGCTTACTAAATTCCCAAAAATGAAGAATTCCACTGTTCATTTGTGATGTCAGGACAGGCTCTTCTCTATCTTGTGTCATGAACCCTATGTCCTTATGTTTAAGACTTAATAAGACAGCTTCCAAACAGCAGTGCCTGCAAATCTGGATACTATTTCTATGATGCCTGTTTCACTAAAACTCAAATGTAGAAAATATACCATGGTGTCTGTTTCTGAAGGTTTTTAATATGTTGAAGGTACTGTCCTTTCTCTTTTTACCTCAACTGAAATACAGCAGAATATCTACAGAAGACATCACCTTCATACAGATGACAACATGCTGCATCCCAATTCTGTTTCTTAAATAAAATTCAAGAAGCCATACAGTAATAAAGGGCAGAAATTTCTCATGTAGTAACTGATAGGAGCAGGGCTTAGGCTGTCAAGGTTTAAAGTGAAAGCATGACTAAAAGTACTATTTCTGTTTGCCTGCAGGCAATTCCATCAATTCTCTGTGTCTGTTAGGAATTTACTTTTTGATTTATAAGGCAAAGCTTTTTTCATTTGTATTAATAGCATAAATTCTTGAATAAGAAAGGAATCATAGTCATTTCAATGTGATCAGAAAGTTGTGAGTATGTTTTCTGTTCCAGTGTGGTATAAACAGTGATTAAAAACCATGAAAAAAATAAGATAGATTTACAGCCAGCTATTTCAGCTGTATATTGCCTCAGGTTTCACAGCAGATGAAAAAAGGAAGAAAATTAAACACCAGGAAAAAAAAACAAAAAACAGCAATAATAAGAGAACAGACTATTCTGAAAATTTGCTAATCTCTGATTTTGAGTGTGATTATGGAGTCTTGGATTTTGTGGAAGAAAACATCCATTGTGATATTATGTATCACCTTCTGCAAAAGGAAAAGTACTGAGCTGGGAAAAGGGATGCAGCTCCTGTGCAGATGTGTGTAAGCTGGTGTCATTGGCTTCCTCCTAACTAAAATAAAACCCTGAGAAAAGGCTATGTACGTGTAAGGAATAATGTGCAGGGAGACTGTAACAAAGGCATGGGGCCAAGTCAAGACCATAGTTTAAAAACTCTCGTGAAGGAGAATAAAACCAAACAAATGTGACAAAAATGTAAGGTTTAACATATAGTGATAATCTGCCAAGGAAAACCTGCCCTAGTCACTAGAGATACCTTTTAAAAGGGAGTTAGCAGTATTTTTAAAATAATGAAGGGGAAGATTTTAAAAAAAGGCTGCACATTCATGCTCTGGATCATGTGAGAGGGCAAACTTACATCTTTGTCTGGTTCTCCCAGCCCATCTGAGTACACGGACTTTTTTCAAGATCTGTGTGACCAAACTGATTGCAATTACATCAAAATAATTCAGAAATGCAGACCTGCATGTGCTGCTTTCCATCACCAGATGTTTTTTTTCCTATTCCTGAGATTACTTGTTTGACATGGGGCTTTTTCCTTGAAAGAAAATAAGTAAGCAAAGAAAAAATAAAGTGATTCAGAGCAAACTGAATCACTGGATCTGCTGGAGCTTTGTATTTGTACCTTTTAAGATTTTTAATATAATTGAGAATGCTACTTAAGTTCTCAACACAGGCAAAATTTGCACTGTTTGTTGTGAAGTTTAAGTGAGAATTTCAGTCTAAATTTTTATTATTATGTACAGTAATGTGGTTATTGGGAATATTCTTTGATGAAATGAATGTAAATAATATTCTACCAGACTTAAAATTATCTCAATTTAAACATTCCTAGGAATGGTGGGGGTTTTTTGTTTGTTTGTTTGGTTTTTTTTGTTGTTGTTGGTTTTTTTTTGTTGTTTTTGTTTGTGTGGATTTTTGTTGTTTTGGTTTTGGTTTGGTTGGTCATAATACACTGTCAGTGGCCCACTACCACAGCAATTATGCAAAATACTGGAGTATTCAAATACAGTAGTAATGCTTGTTTGGCACAGAACTTGTTGAGATTATGTTAATGCTTTCAAATGGGAAGAATGATCTCAAGAAGAGTCCTACAACAGAAGACACAATCAAGTTGACCATCACTGTCCTTTTCATCCTTTGTCCTGAAGTGAAGGGTGTCCAGGAGTGCTCAGAAAAACAACTCAAAATATTAAGGATGGCTCTGCGGACTGAGAGGCAAACCAAACCATACCAAACTCTATCAACAATATCTTGCAATAAATGTAAGAAGCAGAGATCAAGGAGAGAAAGACTGTAAACAATTCTTTCAGCCTCTGCGGTAAGGTAAAACCACAAAACCAAAAGAAATGCAAGATGTGCAACATAATTCAATCAGTTTTGTGATGGAGATTATAAAAGTAAAATGTACTGAGGAAACTGATAAAATATTTGTGTCAAAGAAAAATAAACCATTGATATAAAAAATAATCATACCATCTAAATAAAAGAGCATCTCTTTGCGGTATACTAATATTAGACATGTAAATAAAATAATTTCTTCCAGAGGCCATGAAATTTATGAAATTGTAAAGTAAAAGCTGTTTAATGTAGCCAATTAGTAGCATGTTCAATCAAGCGTGCTAATATACATTTCAATTGAATTACATGGAGAAGTTACTGATAATGGGAAATGACTGTGTTATCTAATACCACTCAGGGAGTGCTGAACCATATGCCTGAAATTTCAGAGACCAGCTTGGAAAAAACTTGTCCTCAAGGGAAGTCTTCACAGGGTCACCATATGCTATGGGCAGTGCTGTGGGAACTCAGCCTCCACCAGGTGTTTTCCAGCCAGCCGAGGCAACATGGTGAGAGGAGATTTCACTCAATTTTTCCTGGCTCTGTTAATCTATTCACTAAATCCATCCTGCTAATTGTCTCTATCCAGGATGTACCTCAGCAGGATGGATTCCAGGCTAGGCAGCTTTGTGCCCAGCCAGCAGTAGGAACACTGGAAGGGATGGGGCTTGAATAACTCCTTATTGAGCCTTCAAGATGAAGCACTGGGTTATGGCCAGTTCTGCTTATTGTGGCCTAAGGAAGCTTGGAGTTTGGCAGGGGTGAAAATAATCCACATGGTGAGGGTTAGTCTTAGCTCAATCAGTCTTGGAAATGTTTATAGGTTAACTACAACATTAAACTGCATAGAGCAAAGACAGTAACTAGATACCCTGGTAGTGCCCAGTAACTTGCCTTTTCAATATTCTTCCAAATCCTAGTCCTTTACTTTCTTATGTTATAGAAATATCAGTTCACTCCTGTGGTTTCTTTCTTTGGTAAACTAACTAGTTTTCCCAGAAAGCAGACATGTAAGTGATCTGGGACAGTTTGCTCCCAGTTGTACCAGTACCACTACGCTATTTTTGCCTCCCCACGCTGTCTGCACCACCACCTCATGCAGCAGGGTCTGCAGGAGCTGTATTCATTCTCACACCACTAAAAATCACACCATTCTTTTAACCTGTAGCACAGTGTTTTTGTTATTTCCAAAGACTCAAAAATAGATGCCCCCATCATCCTTCTCAAATCCTCTCAGCCTTGTTACTACTAGAGGGGTGTCAGAGAAGATTTTTAGCCAACCCCCCCATACAGACAGCCATAGAGAAAGGACATGCCACATGTCCTGAGGGAAGGCAAGCCACAGGCAGTGTGTGCATGGGGGCTCTGCTCCACCTGTGCTGGGGCTTGAGCCCACTCTTGGAGCAATTGGGAATGGAGCTATTAGCAACCTTCAGAATTAGTAACCATAAGAGTCTTATCCTGTTTTAGAAACTACAGCAAAGGCCTCCAAAAAGGAGCAAAAGCTTTCAGGCATGTATTTAACACCTCATATAACATGGTGGTGGATTGAAATGAACAATAAATAGGTAAAACATTCTTTTTATGATGTAGAGAAATAGAATGTCAGTCCATCAGAGTATTTGCACTTGATTCTACTTTGGTATGTTGTAGCATAAACACAGAGAAAAAAAAAGAACACAACAGTAAATGGGCTTTCATATGCTAACACAGAGTTGCTTTAACGAAATACTGATCAAAACACCACTAAATTAAAAAGACAAAGTGTGATCTGTTTTTATTTTGACACAACATTGCTCCCAAAGAGTGCTTTAACACATTTTTGTTAGCACCTCTAATCTTCACCTTGTGTTTCAAAGATATGAAGATTAGCTGGTAAAATTAACTTATGCTGGAGGCTAGACCCATATAACAAGACACAAACCAATTTTAAGATGCAGATTTTTCAGGGATATGATTTTCTGTAGAATTGTTGTGCTAAAAAAGAAAATTCAGAATGATTTTGAAACTTTTGGGATTAGGTTCCCCCCTCACATACTGAAAAGCAATGCAAAGTAGGAGGAATGTTGCTGGAGCTCCCAGCTATGTGAAATTTTAACTGATTCCTGAACCCTAATACCTGATACCTGATGTCCTGATACCCTAAGCACATCTTCAATTGTTCAGTGAGTACACTTAAAATTAATAATGTATTTAGCAGCTTTCTGAAGCAAAGCTTAAATCTTTCTATTCTCAAAATATTTTTAAGAACTAATCAAAAAATTACACAGATCATAAAACTGTAAAGGTTAAAAAAGAGGAATGTAGATCCTGAACTGAGATAATACCAGGTACCTTTATGCCATTATGGGCAAAAATGAATCTAATGACTTGGACACACAAGCAAATTATGTGGATATAGCACATCATAAACGTCGGTTGCTCTGTATTAATTACTTCTGTGTATATCCAGCTGTAAATGTGATACAGACTTCTTTTCAGAGGTTCAGAGTCCTTTGAACACTTTTGAAGTCTCAGGCACTTCAAAATAAATAAAATCATGTGAGCCTGTGCAGCAGTCCTGATTGCTTACCTTAAAACTGTTCTTGCATGTGTCTCAAGTATCATTTAAATATCCATAACAAAGGAGAATGAACAAATAATAGGTGTTATCCTTAATAATGTGCTGTATACAGTCACCATTTTTCCATGGGATGTCTACCTTAAGACAGTTTTTGTAGGCAAATTTCCTGATCAGGTTTATGAAAACTGCCTACATGATAAGTGTCAAAACTTGTTTAATTGACCATGTAGCAAATCTACAGTTTTCCCTTTATATGCTAAATCTGCTGTCTTGTCAAAGAATGAAATTATATTGCTTTTACATAATTTGCCCCTGATATTTTTACCAATTTATTATCCTCTAGGTATTGATAAATTTATAGCTAATAATGTGTTTCAGTTCATTTCTTGGAATCAAGGCTGGGCTGACCTGATGATTTTCTGGATCATCTTCTTCTTAAAAATAGGTATAACACCTGCCCACACCCACTGTTTCTTTACCTTACATAACCTCTATAAATTTCTGAAAAAAATCACTAATAGTTCACACACAGATTCAGTTAGTCCTTTGAACACACTACAGTGAATCTCATCATACTATTTCCATTAAATTCATTTAGTCAAACACTGGTTAGCCAATTCTTTTATTGCATAGCCCCTGGTTAAAATTGATTTTCTTAAATAGCTGGTCAACTAGCCACTTTTGCTGAAGTAAAAAAAGCCTTTTCTATATCATCTGCTGTCTAATCTCCTTTCCTGCTAACTAACAGCAGTATCAAGAATCAGAGGAAGTTAGTCCAATGACAACCTTTTCTGTTACCTTTTATATTGTTATGTGCTTTAGCCTTTCTGACATCTTGTTAGATGACTCTGCTCTTCTTTTCTACTTATTTCCAGTCATGGGGTTTTGATTTCACATTTTGTACAATTCCTCTTCACTTTTCAGGATGTCAAAGAAACTTGATGCTACCATATTATTCCTTTGTTCAACTTCTGCTTCAGGAGAATTTTCTGTTCTACCTTAAGCACAGTGAATGCAAGTTTTTCTGCACTTCTATTGTCCCTCAAATTTCTTTCCAAGATATCCTACTTACTAGGTCTCTGAGCTCATTGAAGTCTGTCCTTTCTGAAATCCATTATCTTATTTCTACTGCTCACAGTCCTTCCTTTTAACAATGATTATTTTGTGACAACTAAATTCTTAAACAGTATCTCTCTTAGGGCAAAACAAATCTAATGTAACCACTTCCCTCTTTACTTTTTCAGTCTTGTGGGTGGACCCTGGCCAGCAGCTAAGTATTCACCTAGTCACTGTCTCACTCCCCTACCATTGTCCCCTATCAGGATGAAGGAGAGAGCAAAAGTGAAAAAGCCTCAGGGGTTGAGATAATTGTGGTGTAGTAAGGGGGGAAGAAAGAAGGGAAAAAAACCCCAAATTATGCAAAGTCAATTACTTTCCACCTTCCATAAGCAGTTCAGGCAGATCCCAAGCAACAGTTTCTTTGGAAGAAAAAACCTCCCCAGTTTTTATTTCAGAGCATGATGTTATATGAGAGAATATCTGTTTGGCCAATTTGTGTCAGCTGTCTCTGATGTATTCCTTTACAACGTCTTGTCCACCTCAAGTCTACTAACTGCAAAGGTAGACAGGAAAAAGAGAATACCATGAGTCTGTTTAAACACTGTTCAGTAACAGCCAAAAGACTGATGTATTTTAGCAGCAAATTCAAAACACAGAACTGTATGGGATCCCATGAAGAAAGTTAACTCCATCCCAGTCAGACACAGGACAGTGTTTTGAAATAAATAAATGTTCTCAGTGTTGCTAAGAAATTTATAAAACAATGTTCTCCTCACATATTACTATGCTAAGAGATACTGAAATAATAAAAGTTTTTCACTAACATAGAACCTAGAATCATAGAAACGTTTGGGTTGAAAGGGACCACATCATAGAACAATAGAGTGGTTTGGGTTGGAAGGTACCTTTAGGATCATCTAGTTGCAAACAGCCCACCGTGGGCAGGGATGCCATCCATGGTTTAGACTGCTCAGGACCCCATCCAACCTGGCCTTGAACATTTCTAGGGATGGGACATCCACAGCTACACTGGGCAACCTTTTCCAGTGTCTCATTGTCCTCTGAGTATAGAACTTCTTCCTAAAGTCTAAAATAAACCTCTCCTCTTTTAGTTGAAAACTCTTCCCCCTCGTCCTATCACTTTGTGCACGCAAAAAGTTGTTCTCCCTCTTTTTTATAACCTCCCTCTAAGTACTGGAAGGTCACGATGAGCTGTCCCTGGAGTCGTCTCTTCTCCAGTCTGAACAACCCCAGATGTCTCAGCCTGTCTTCATAGAAGAGGTGCTACAACCCCAGGATCATCTCTGTGGTCCTCCTCTGGACTTGCTCTAACAGGTCCATGACTTTCTAATTCGTAGTACTCCAGAGCAGTAATTAGGACTCCAGGGGAGGTCTTATGAGGTCAGAGTGGAGGGGAGAATGAAGATGAGGGGGAAAGCACAAGGATTACCTTAGGTGCTCAAAAAAGCCTCTCATAATATTCTAGAGAAATAGTTTGCACTACATTCATGAAAAGACACAATCTAAGATTTTTTTTTCTCATTAAAGTTCCCTCAGAACTTTTCACAGGTCTCTCTCTTATCCCTGTCTTGTCTGTAGAAATTGTTCAGAAGCTCAGAGGTAGAAGTGCATATAAATGCCAGAAGTCATGGAACACCTTCCAAAATCTTTTGAAATACTGTCAGAGGGACACAGTGGGCCATGGCTACCAGTAACACTTACACAGTTTAGCAGCTTGCAGTTGAGAGTAGTGATAAAACAGGATTCTCTTCTCAAAAAATAATATGTCTATCACTTCAGCTAAGAGCAGCTATATAAAACTTCAAATTACTTCTATGTAGAATGGATGCTCAGATCTAAAATGCTTCTCGCTTTCTCATTCTGAGGTCCCAAGTTTGAATTTCCATCTGAAGTTTTCAGACCAGACCAGGCATGAAAAAGTCCTGCTCAATTATGTCTGACTCCACTGCTGGTCTCAGAACCAGTCTATCTGCATTTTAGCTACAGCAAAACTCAGCCCTATTTCCTCTCATGGATCTGGAGAATAAATTCTGTAGTACTTTTATGAGAAGTGAAGTTTATGGAGCAGAAATACCTGTGGGCATGGTAGCCCTAACAATCTGTAAAGCTTCCTAAGCTTAATTGATCTGGAAAAAAAAAGTGGATGTTTCTTCAAGTTTATACAAATTCCATAACAAAAGGCACTTGGGAATAGGAGAAAGACACTATCAGTGCTCTCCCAAACAGCCAAGGAAGAAGTTCTGTCTTGTCAAAACCTGGCTTTCACCCTTGACAGAAAAATCAGTGAGAAACCAGTTTTGTTGCTCTGAAGTTATTAGTTATTTCAACTGATTGCTGCAAATTAAAAAGTCACAAAAAATGAGGCCATAACTGAGCAATAAAGCATAAGGATTTAAAATTGAAATAGCACTCAATTAAAAACAAAACAAACAAAAAATTATTCATAGTAGTACTAGTAGTGGGAGCATTAATAAGCACTTCACAGATCACTGCACCAGTCTTTTTGTCAGTAGACTTAGTAAATTACACATTTAAGATTTTATTGTGCATTTCATTATAATTTTGATAAACATTGCACAGTGGCACTGTTAGATACGATTCAGGTTATTATAATTTTTCTGATAAAAGTTGTATTGGAGTAAGTTAAAGTGAAATCCCATTTACCTGTAAAGTGCTGAAAGTGGCCGCTTGTTGCCAGGTTTTGGTCTGTATGGTTTTGGTTCTCCTGCCATGTTGATATCTGAAAGCAAACATTTGATATCAGTAAGTCAAACTGCTGGAAGTTAGAGTGAGCTTGCAAAGGCAGCTTCAAGTCACTGAAAATGAATAATAACAGTGAAAATTGACATGGTACCTAAAGCATCTGTCTAGTTTTTACCTCTTCTGAACTGATACTGTAATACTTTCCTAAAAATTCTTACTGTAATACATTAGGATTTTAGGCAAAATATCAGTAATTGTTGATGGAGAGAAATGGCAATTTTAAACACACAAGTTTCCACTCATTAAGGTGAAGCTAGTAGTGTATTTCTATTATAGAAGAATATTTGAATGTTAACCTGGAGGTTGAAACAAACCATCATCTCAAGTCAAATTCTGTTATGGAGGACTGCAGTGGTTCTGAAGAGTTCCCTTTTAGGGTCTAGAGAAACACACACTGATTTTTAACTGCTTCTTCACTGTCCACTTAGAAAGAAACTCTTCAAAAACAAGAGAGTATCTATTTCCTACCTCAAATGAATCTTTCTTTGGAGAAAAAGATGATCTGTTTTTGAAAATGCTTTATCTTAGGCACATATTTCTTACTCTCAACAAGATCAGAAATCTTTTGAACACTTTAAAAAAGTTTACTTATATTATACCTGTATATTCATCTTTTAAAGGTAAAAAAAGTCAAACTTATATAGACATTATTCATGGTTGTTCTCAAATTCGTCTCTTCATTTGAATCATACTCAAAGACATACCAGGAAATACATGTCCTTCATTATGATTGCTATAACAGTTACACGTGGAGAAAGAAGCACAGACCCTTCTGTGGAGGATACCTTCTTGAGCTTAGGAAGCTATCTACATAAACACAAACAGCTTATTTCAAATGCCTCTCCACTCTGATCGAATGTTGCAAAGTTGACATTACACATGGATAAAGTGAAACTTCTGATTAGGAAACAAATTTCATGCAATTTGAGGAGTGCTGCAGCTAAATGTCTTCTCAGCTTCACTACTATAAAAAAAGAGTAACAGTCAATAAAATCACTGGAGTTATTCCAGTACAAAATTGCTGTGACAAAACATCATATCCCATTTAACGTGGAATCACATGGGGATCAAGACTTTCAAGGAAATACATGTTATTGGTAAAGTCTATGTTTAACCTGAAACTGAGTGCAGTGGAGGAATGAGGAAGTAACACTGTTCAGTGCACTCATGCTAAAAGCTCAGATATTTTTATTTATTATTCTTAACCTCAAAAGTTGCAGAGCCCTAGGCTTACTGACTGGATACTTTTATTTCACACAAAGTGAATAAAAAAATCAATCTGACTGTTTTTATCAGTCAGAAATATTGAAAATTTATGTCTTTTAGATTTTTTTTTAACAGAAAATATTTTTCCATAGAAAACTTCATGCTTCAATCATCTAAAAGAACTTAAAAGAATTTTAAACTTATTTTCCATGTAAATTTGATATCTTGAGTTCAGTTAACATTTATTTAAAATTATACAAGGACTGGAAATTAAATACTTTTATCTAGAACCATAGCATATAAAATATTTTAGTAAAATTTTCTATATATAAAACATCTTGGAATTAAATCTCATTTCAGTTTCTTTTGTAAGACCTGTATTACTATTAAATAATAATTTTTCGTAAAATATTTAATTTCTTGTTTCAACTAATTCTCTAAAATTGGATAAACATTGGAGACAGTTTTCATACCCCCTTGAAATATTTTCCTGCCATTAATTTTAAGCAAGTGCTTTATTAAATATATATTATTTTTGTCTTTAATTTTTGTTAAAAATTCAGCTATGATGCCCTTACTTCAAGAAATATAAATTCTACAATGTTAAATCAACAAAGTAAACACCTAGCATTTCTGAAAGCCACTGAGGAATTTTGATAGTGGTGTCACATTTCCATTGGCTCCTGAAAATAACAGAATTGGAACAAAATTTTTATCCTATGACCTTTATGATAATTAGACCTTTCCACACTATTTTAATATGTCAGCTTTAAGGTCATTGACTGCATTGACTTTCACCATCTCCTACTACAACTAGGACAGGTTTTAGGGTGGAAAGTAGAATTATGATCTCTTCTTCGGAAATACCTGAGACTGTGTTATCATCTTCACAATACCATAATATTCACAATTTTTTCATGTCTCTCATCTGCTACTGTTTCAGAGCTATATCCCTGGTCACTATTCTTAGGCGTATGAACATTAACAGATTTCAAAAAGTTTTTCATATTCTTCTGGGACAGATCAATACTGTCTTGATGATTATTCTTATAGACCTACATTTGCAGCCTAAAAAACCCACTTTAAAAAAAAACAAGGTGAGTTGTATAGAAGGCTAAAGGGTGTTTATTTTGTGTTTTCTTTATTTCAATCAAAAATGTCAAAAAGGTAACATTGAAAAAACACAGGGGCAAGGCTGTTCAGAATCAGTTAAGATTCCCTCACACTTCAATAAATTTCTAAACGTGGCAGCAAAAACCAATGAACTACTTTATACAGATAGTAATAGCCACAAATTCTCTTTAACGCAGGAAATAGTTCATAGAAAAGCTGTGCACATGGGGCTCTTCTGTTAGTAAGAAAGTGATTGAATAGCTCTGCAATTCCCTAAGCACTTTATAGTGAGGTAAGAATGGATGTAGGAAATGCTTTGAAAAGTTAGAACAGATTTTCACCCCATTATTTTTCAGCATTATCTTCTCCAGCCTCAATTTTCTAACTTAGATTAGAAGTGAACTTGTCAACATTTTGCAAGATAGATTATTTCTATTCCAACTGGAAATCTTGTGAGATAACTTGTTCTCTTCCTTCATCCATCATTAGTTTCACAGCAGACATTTACGTCTATTAGATCATAAACTGTGTTCCAAATAAATTTGTTGGCTGCAGCACAGAGATTTACCTGTGCTAATGATTCCACCCCACGGAATGCAGAAATGTTAAATTAGATACCGTGCTTGTACATGACTATGTACCAGACAACTTGACAGGGGACACAGACATTCACATTGCTTCTGGAGAGGTGTGGATTTGATGGATTGGGCACCTGAAGGGTAAGGAATTGGATGACAGTCATGCACAAAAAGTTGTATTAAATAGGTAGATTTTCTAAGTGGAGACCACTGATGAGTGGCATTACTCAGGCTTCCATATTGGGACTGGTGCTGTTTAACATCTTTGGTGACACAGATGGTGGGATTGAGTGCACACTCAGCAGGTTTGCAAAGACACTAAGCTGTGTGGTGCAGATGACACACTGGAGGGAAATGATGGCATCCAGAGGCACCTTAATAGGCATGAGAACCTCATGTGAGGACATGTGTAAACCTCAGGCCATGTGCAAGGTCCTGGACCTGGGTCTGGGTAATCCCAAGCATGAATACAGGCTGGGCAAAGAATGGACTGAGAAAAAGATGTGGGGCTGTTGGTGAATGAGAAGCTTTATACAACCTGGCAATGGGCTCTTGAAGCCCAGAAAGCCAACTTTATCCTGGGCTACATCAAAGGCATCGTGGCCAGAAAGTTGAGGGACGTGATTCTGCCCTTCCACTCTTCTCTTGTGAGACCCCACCTAGAATACTGTGTCCAGCTTTGGGGTCTGCAACAAAAGGATGTGGATCTGTTTAAGCAAGTCCAGAGGAGGGCCAACAAGATGATCAGAGGGCTGGAACACCTCTCCTATGAAGACAGGATAAGAGAGTTGGAGTTGTTCAGCCGAGAGCAGAGAAGTCTTCAGAGACACCTTATAGTGACCTTCCAATACTTGCAGGAAGCCTGCAAGAAAGCTGGAGAGAGACTTTTTACAGGAGCATGAGGTGATGGGACAAGTTATAATGGCTTCAAACTGAAAGAGAGTAGGTTTAGATTAGATATTGGGATGGAATTTTTCACTATGAGAATGGTGAGAAATTGCAACAGGTTGCCCAGAGAAGCTGTGGCTGCCCCATCCCTGAAAGTGTTCAAGGCCAGCTTGGATGGGGCTTGGAGCAACCTGGTCTAATGGAAGGTGTCTCTGCCCCTGGCAGGGGGGGTTTGGATTAGATGATCCTTAGGGTCCATTCCAGCTGAAACCGTTCTATGATATTCTATGATTGTATGATTCTATGTGTGAATGGAGCAGCCCAGGGACTTTCACATTACTTTCTCTGTTGTATACTATAAATGTTCACTTAGACAGCTACTTTAAGGTAAAATCATTGCTGAAATTCAAAATACTAAGGAAACATTATGAACAGAAAAGTGACTATGCAGAGAATAGCACATTGTAATGCAGTAGCCTGGTCTCTCTGACCTTTCAGAATCCAAATAGATTACCTTATTAAAATAAATGCATTTTAAGTTCTATATTTTCCTGTTCTCATAGCTGATGTTAGGTAAAATATGAGATCTAGATTTCATTCAAAGTTGTGTGTCATCAGCAGAATGTATCTAATTTTAAGCATGGTATTTTTATTTGCAGTTATACTGAAAAGTTCTTAGCAGTTAATGACAAAAAATAAAAATAATTTTAAAAAGAGCACGAATACTATTATAGAGAGCAGTGATTGTATTCAGTGGCTACACAAATTTGTCTGAAAGAGTAACTCCGCACAGCATGATCTACCTTTCTGCTATCACTGTTTCCTACAATTGACTGCTTATCAAGTAATGCCCAGGGAGACTCTGATGCATAAGCATCCCATTTCTGGAGAAGCAGTATCAGCTAGCCCTGGTGCTTTGCTCACAGATTCCCCAGCAAAGCAACCTGAGAATCTGGTCCTGAAGAAAACAGCTGACTTTAAATAGGCTTTTTAAGTGCAAGCAATGATACCTAAAGAGCATTGATACCCTACAAGTGTTTTCAGTATTTCTTACCACCTGCCCTTCAGATTTTTTTAAAAGGGTTATTTAAAAGAAAAAAACAAACCCCAAACCAATCAATTGTTTTGGTTCACAGAAACAAACGTCATAAACAAGAAGCTTCAATAAGCACTAGTTCAGCTCACGAAAACTGGGACTTGGAGGCTTTCTGCTGCAAATGCAGAGGCTGTGTCTCAGGCTATATCTAACCTATAAAATTAAATAGACTAGGCACTAGTGCTCGGTTGCCTCTTATATTAAATTGCTAAATTGTTTCCTGACATGACTTTTACCCCAGTTTACAAGTACTCTCCCATGTAATTTCTAGATATAGATATACAATGGACATGACTCAAGGACCACTGCTGACTGGCATTTCACCCAGTGAGAGATAATGGATCCAAGTACCTACAATTAGGTATTAATGATGTGACTTCTGAGTGTGGGCTCCATGTCAGAAAGACTGGAAACTGAGACCTGGAGCCAAGGAAATTCTAAGTATCTCTATGGCTCAAAAGCTCATTCTCTAAGACATCTTTTATCAGATGATCTTCCACACATTCTTGTGAATGGTTACGGAACCTGAAACATTCCTTTAAAAATTCTACACTTGCATGACTTAAAATTTTGAATGAACAGGGGTGCCATTGTTTACTTCCAAACCAGCTATGCTCTTGACCAACATTT
The DNA here is from genome assembly GCA_036023395.1 of Myiotriccus ornatus. Taxonomy (NCBI): domain Eukaryota; kingdom Metazoa; phylum Chordata; class Aves; order Passeriformes; family Tyrannidae; genus Myiotriccus; species Myiotriccus ornatus. Next base: position 125,116,743 of record JAYRBT010000082.1, on the reverse strand, counting down.
AACGGTAAATTAAATTAACATAGAGAGATAGATTTGACAAAATGAATGTACAATCTATATACAGAGAGAGATATGAATAGAGATAAATCAGGACATATTTTCTATTCTTTCAGACAACACAAAGTATATGGGACAGAAAAGAAAGACCAAGAGGTAGATGCAATTTAGAGAAAGCCTGCAGTCATATGATTTATAGCATAACTGAACACTAGCAAAGCTAAAGCTAATCTATCTTTTTTTTATACTCTTCCATCTACTAGTCTTATAAATCTCCCTACTGCCTGCTAAAGGAATTTTAATGAAGTCATATGACATTTTTTACATCATGGACTTCCTTTATTCTTTATATGTTCCATTGATTACATGTCATCTACTCCGTTTTCCCCATCTCTAGCAAGTGAAAAAAGCAGAGAGAAAAGGACAGCTCTCAGGTCTTTTCCATTCTGTGCCCAAATTGCATAGCTGTAAAGATGAAATTTCCCAGAAAATTGAACACAAACTCAAATTAACTTTCAAGGCTAGTAAAATATTAAACGAAGGTCTGGGTCACACATTTTCATTTTCCATAATGGTATTAAAAATAATTTGCTTGTGGGGCTCTCAGCTGCATTTGGATTTTCTCTTAGCATTGAAGTAATTGGAAGCCTTTTTTTTTGTACAAAGATGACAGCTATTGTTAATGCTTCATACAGAAAGAGCTGCTTGTTGAATAGTATATGAAATAGCTTTGTTCAACCATTTCTTCTTTCATTAAATACTGCTAAAATGAAATGAGGCTATGGGATTATATAAGCTATCACTCTTAACACCATTTAGTAACAAAAGTGTCAGGCATCATCTTGCAGGAAAATTTTTTCTGTTCCCCAGGGAATTGGACTGGAGTGAAGACAGGCGACAGCTAAAAGGTGAAATCCTGCCCTGTCTATATGACCCTCACAAACCATTCAGGGTCCTGGAGAGAGCAGTCAGCTGCAGAATGGATGCTAGTGTACTTCACAGCTGAGATGGAACACTGTTCTACCTTTACTTTTATCTGTTTGCTGCCATTCCTGCACCTCCCACCCCAAGTAACAATGAAGTCACTGGGCAGAACTTCCTGGCCCCACTGGTTGCACAACCGGAAGCGGTCCATGTCCACGCCCAGTGGAGAGGCATCACTTCTACCTGGGGAAAGGGAAAATGCTTATTTGTGGCCTCTGATCCACTGCCCATGGACTCCACTGTGACTGCAGAGTCAGTGGCCAAGACCTCACAAACTGCTTCTCTTGTGGTGCTTGAATCCCTGCAGATCAATCACTGTGACATGGCAGGAATCATGCTGGAGTACTGGGCTCCAGGGGAAGGAACACCACAGAGAGTAGGGCGTGTTTTGTGAAGGGATTCCTATGGGAGGGGAAAACCCTCTTTCTGGCAATCCTGCCTGCTCCTCCTCCTCAGCACTGGGCTTGAGGGTTCCTCTACAGGAAGTTCCACACTGTTGTTCTGCAAATGCAAGAGATTCAGGCTCGGCTACAAGGGCCATAGCCACTTATCTGCAGACCAGCTCTGGAGAAACTGCACTGCAGTTTGGGTGTTGACTGCCGAAACCCCTGGTCTGGTTTGTGCCATGGTAGCCATGAAGCTGGCTGTCACACGTGCACTTCACCCCACCAGAGCCAAACTATAGATGCAGGTAAGCGTAGTCTTCCTGTAAGAATATCTTTTTAATTTAATCAAGTTTTCAGCTTCCGTTTCCAACCCAGAGAACAAGATTTCTACATCCTAAGTACCTGTTTAACACACGGACTAGCAAATTCTGCACATGCAGAAGATTAAAATTGCCATGAGGATACAAGAAAGCAATGGAAAAGTACATCAAAAACTGTCTTCTATCTTCAGGAAGAAAGAAAATGCTTTAATTATAAGCTTATCCAGCAACAACAACAACAAAAAATTAAGGAGGGTCTCTCATAATATCCTAACCCCTGCTCACACTCTACCTTCTCATTGTTGCTGTTAATAGGAAACAGAACTGGGCCTTGACTTTCAGCTTTTTTTTCTTTTCCAGACAGTGAGGTGTGCAAGGATTGCCTTTGCTTTCTCTTGATCACGGTAAAGATGCTGTTTACAAATAGGAAATAGAGCATCTGTTGTCTTTCAGATCAAGCACAGTCATTACAAGGCAGCAGAAAAAAACGTCTCTGCTGCTTTTCTCTGATAACAAAAGATAGTTATTACCATGAGACTCAGACAAAGCTTCATGTTGACTAGATGTCTGAGTTTCTCAGCATTGCAATTAGCCCCAAGCAGCAACATTAAACAGTGTAGTGCAGATAGAGTATGAAAGTCCCTCATATACTTTCTTCAGATTTCAATATGATTTACTTTAGGGAACATGCCCTGAACCTGAGTAATTTTCAACTTGTCCTCAAACTATTTTTTTTTTCTCTCTCTTTTCTAATGCTTTCTCTGCCCCATGGCCTTTTATCTAATGTTAGCTTCATGGTCCTAGCAATAGTTTCTCATGACAATTGAAACCTGTAGTATAGGAAAGAGTTCACAACCCCCATTGTCCCAATAATTTTGTCTTTCTCACTGTTTTTCCTGAATATGGTCAACTTTATTAATTCAAACAGAAAGAAAAAATATAATTTTTTCTAAAATAATCATTTTACAAGAAATGACCGAGATTATTTTGTCTGTACTTGTTAACTATTTCTTGGACATTCCAACAAAGTTTGCTGACATTTCAAGTGCATTTTCTCATAAATCTGAAAAGCAAATGTAGCCAAGGTTCTCTGGGTGTCACAAGCAGAATGGCTTCCACAGAAATGCTTTGGAATGCACATATCATTCTACACGTTGTAGCCTGGGGCCTTTCCTGGTTTGCATAGGAGGTCTCAGCAGCCCCAGGGGTAGGAAGCAGGGACAGTAGGTGATGGTTTGGGGCAGAAAACCCCATGTGGATGGACACTTTCAAGGTACTGTTAGGTGTGAAGGCAGTGTGTGTCTCCGAATGGCTGGTTGGGGTTCGTTGGCATTATAGTCACCACTGAGGGTTGACTTTTGACACCCTGATCTTTGCTGTTGAAACATTCAAGAGTACATTTGACCTTGAGGGTATTCCCACAGGCTTTCATCCAGGCTGACAACAAGTCAGAGAGGAATCGTGCGGTGGATTTCACTGAGTCTGGAGCAATGATGTCCACTGATCACACGAAGCTGGAGGGGAGACAGAATGGATCTCTGCAGCCCCAAAAGCACTTCCACCACTTTCCAATAATATTCCTCTCCAAAACAGGTCTGATTTTATCTTTATTCTTTGACCTGAATTTTTCCCTCTAATTTTCTCTGTTCTTTTCTTAGATGATCTAAGCTTTCATCTTGGTCCCACCTCACTTGAATAAGTCCATTGCCCCAAAACAACTAGTCTTAACTACTTCCAATTGTTCTATATACCCTCTTTCTGCTGATGGTCCAGGTTTTCTGGATTAGGGGATCAATAGAGGTGGATTTTTCAAGTTCCAAATTCACTTTGGAATTGCTTAGCACAATTCTTCTAAAATTTCCTTCGAGGTACAGTAATTTTTTCAGTGCCAAGTTTATGAAAATTGTGTCCCAAATTATAGACTCATAGAATTACAAAATAGTGTGTGTTGGAAGGGACCTTAAAACATCAAGTAGTCCAACTCCTCTGCCATGGGAAAGGACATCTTCCACTAGATCAGGTTGCTCAAAGTCCTGTTCAACCTGGCCTTAAACAATTCCAGAGGTGGTACATCCACAGCTTCTCTGGTGCAGTGCCTTATCACTCACTGTGAAAAGAAATTTCCTTATATCCAGTATATCACATAATAGGGTTCTGAAAAGTTTTGTCTTTGTAACATAAGCATTGTAAATCATATGACTGACATCCACAGAATTAGCTCATATGTTATCATGTAAAAACTATAAATATTCCCTTAATACTATTAAAGTGTTAGTATTATAAAATAACATAGCAGTGATATGCCCTGTGATACTCACTAACCTAAAGCCTACCATTTTTGTTTAAATGTCAGGGTTGCGTTAAATAAAAGTGCAGCGGAAGTGGAGATAATTCCATTGATACTTGGCCCATGCAAGAAAATACTGTTGTGGAGGTGACATACAAAAGAAAGATACAACAAATCCAATATTTGCATTCTAGCAATGCCTAGGTTCTAACCACATTCTCTCTTTCACTGCTGGTGCAGGAAGTTGCCCAGTGGATCGAGTTTGACAACCAGACTGCAACAACACAGAAGCCTTTTGCAAAAACACGACATTTAATAATTGGAAATACTGATGAGCTTCAAAACAAATGATATGCAGCATTGTTTTATTTGTACCTCTTTGGCATTTCTGCAAGGAAGAATAAAAAGAGTTGATAGGAGCAGAGAAAATGCAATATCTTGACAGACTGATAGTTCAAAACTGGTAGTTTTCTGCCTCCAGCTACCCCAGATGCTTCCGAAGTAGACACAAGAACCTCAAACTAGTTAGAAACAAGATTATTTTACTTCTATTCTCTTATCATCTCAGCATGATCCTCCTCCTAAAATGCTTAGTAGTTTAGGATTACTTTAAATCCTAAAGCATGATGTTTTATCTTTCCTCCCATACTGATTTCGATAGTACCTAACTGGTACTAACTGGAACCTGAAATTACTACAATTTCAAATAGCCTTGCTGACTACATAAATGTCTTTTTTCTCTGTTCCTCTTGCTGATAAATCACATAGGTGTATTTTTTTAAATGAAAAAATATGTTCCTCAAAAAAAAAGTGAGCAATGTTTTGGCCTTATGGTCCCCTTACCCTTCATCACCTCAAACCCTTTTTCAAGCACTATTCATTTCACTCATGACTAATAACCAAAATCATAGAAGTCATGCAAAAACCCCTTTCTCTAGACATGAAACATCACCCTTTTCCTGGCAATTAATTGGACCTCTGCTGTTTACTTTTGTAAATTTACATTTGGTCTTGCATGCAGATATACTTTATATGCTGCTTCAGAGGTTTTCTCACAAGTAGTTTAAGGTTTACTACATATTATCAATTACATAAATTTGCACATATAATGAATCAATAACAGGAAAAAATGTAATAGATTACTAAAACTCATATTAGGAAATAAAGTAATTATTTTGAAACTAATAAAATCATGTCCCAATATTACCAAAAGGACCATATGACATATTTCAGTTAAGTTTTAAAGAAGCAAAAGTATAAATTTTCATGCATATTAATACACAGTGCAAGTGAAGCTCTCACTGAACATTCATCACCCTCTTACATTAACTGGATTCACTTTCTTCTATACTTCCCAGTTACATTTTCTGTCTGTGTTAGCTTTGCCATACAAACTATTGATTTCTATTAGCCACTAAGAAAATGTGTCATTTTGTCTCAGAAACAAAGGAACCAAGAGCTCCTCCACTCTGAGTTAATTATTTCCCCCAGAAATCTGTTGGACCATGAGCTTTCCAATTTATTGAGCAAGCTACACATAAACACACAACACAAATGTTTGTAAAAAGGCTTTGGAAGCTGTTCTCTACTGCAGTTGGGATATGAAATATATAGAGCTAGACAAGATAACGAACACCAATTGAACATTCACTTCCTCAGTTTTTTTGGGTTTATATCAGATTCCTGTAAGCAGCTCAGAATCTTTATTTTTGCACTGAATCTCACTGGAAGCCATAGTGTTTTTTCTCCAATTTTATCATGAAGTTAAAACAGACACAACCCCCAAGCCCCCCAGGTTAAAATTTTTACCCTTGCAAACCCATACCCAAGGTTCCTGCATTTTCCTTATACATCATATATTTGTATGTGTATATGTGTGCAAAAATATTTACAGTAGAAGCATGTGTTTTCAACCAGAACAATTTTTTAAGTTTTGCAAATCATCTTTATCACACAGTTTCTGAAAACAGGAGATTGAAAAGAAACACTAAAGAATATTGAATTCCCGAATCCAGAGTTAAATGATTGCTGTTGAAGTGGATGCTGGAGCCAATTGCTTTAAATATAGAAAACAAAACATTTTTTTAGTCTCAGAAATGTCATATCTGACACTTATCTATCATTATTTTTAAAGGAAGACTGGTGCCAAGGACCAAACTTAAATCTCAGTACCTGCAGCTTTTAGAATGTTAGAATGGATAGATTCTTTCTTTTTTTTTTTTTTCCTCCCCTATGTAATGAGAAATTCTGGTGGCTGTTCAAATGGAACAGCTCTCTAAGCTCACCTGGAAACATTAATCTTCTGGACATACTGCATAAACCACTAATCTCATGCCTGTCATTTAAAATGAGGAAGGGAGTACAAGGAGAGATGAAAGATGCAGGCAGATTTTTAAAGCCTTAGCACTGCTATTTTAATTCAAGAATAAATAAGATCCCTAAATCTTACATTGCAAAACCCAAAAATATCCAGAGGAAAACAATGGGCAGAATGATCCCTCTGAATAAAAATTAATGTGATTCAACACATTGTTTCAGCATACTGTCTCTTAATCTTTCACTCCTCATGTTCAGCTCCTTATCAGACACTGCTGTTAACATCATGACATACTGTTTTTGCTTGGAAGCAGAGCCAAAGATACAACTAAGCCTTAAAAATACTTGTGCTGGCCTGATATACATTAACCCAACAGCCCACAGCCAGCTGTGCAAACCTGTGCTTTCCTGTAACCTCAACTTTACAATGCTTTCCCATGATGAGTGATTCTTCTTACGAACCTTATAAGCATTTATAATTCCATAATTAAAAAAAAAAAAATAACCTATTTTCCAAGCATTTAGGTCAGAATGCAAAAGCAGTGCTCTTGTAAGAAAGTAGAAGACTTTGGATGACAGTTTAAGCTCTCAGTGTTAGTGTAACCTTCCATTCAAGTCAATCAGATTTAGGTTACTTTTCACCATTCAACCATATGTTGAATAAATC
>JAYRBT010000082.1:125078317-125109686 GCA_036023395.1 Myiotriccus ornatus | reverse complement strand
CAACACAGCCTCTTAGGGATTCAGGATGTTGTGGCCTGTAATGGAGGTGTTCCAAAAGTGACAGTGGGAAATTCCATCTGATTCAGCAAGGTTCGCAGCTGTATTTACGAAAAGAAATGTAATACATGGCATGGCTGTGTGCTTGAGTACATGGCATTGTGTTATCTGTACTGTCCAGTCAGTTTGCTCAATGCAGGGTTGCATTGCTGTCCTAGCAGCAGCTGCCTCCCATTCCCAGATCATTCTCCTTTCATACAGTGATACACAAAGACATTAAAATAACATTGGGAAACAATAAATTGTAGTACATGTCATTCAGTGTTTCATTCTATGCCATTCACTAGGATACTGAGTCACTACCATAAAGACTCCAGGATAAATAATGACAATTAATCCTTTCTGTGTGCACATTGTGTTCTTTATCTTGGTTTTACACCCCAGAAGCCTGTTTTTTATTTCCTCTATCTCTCCCATTTTAAAGATCTCTAAAGGCTGATCTTATTAGAAAAAAATCATGATCCAGAACATGGAAGTACTTCTCAGCTTCACCTCATATAAGTGGATTCTGGCCAAGATCAAGTATCAGTTACCCACCAGAAACCCAGTGCTCACTTCAAGGTATTCCCAAGTTCTGATGTGGGAGGGATGCAACACTCTTTGGAGTGGATTCATGTTTTTCTTCATGTTTTTCATTTAATTTTGTCTGGTAGTAGAAGCTGTTTGAACTGTTGTTCTGTTTGCAGTAAAAAACACAGAAAGATCCATATTTGCCTTACATACATTCAAATATTTAGTTCAGTACTTGATACCTCCCTAGAAAACAGTGCTCAAACCTGCTGCACTGAAGAGATCACAGCTCCTCAAATCCTGATCTGATTTTTAAAGTCTACAATCCCTCTTTCCAAGACATGGAAAATAAACTTTCCCACAGAGTAATTAATATCTGGCTGTAATCTCCAAATTAAAAACTGTGTGTTTTGTTTCTCTGATACATATTGCAGCTTAGGAACGTGGGTGATACAGTGTGAAGGACTGAAGGATGAGTGTGAAGAACTATCCTCGAAGGAAGACAAAACCCGCTTGCAGATGACAGTGGCTCAGTTTTGGGTTCAACAGGTTTTTCAGGATACGCTACCCCTGGTGACACGTGCCCCCAAGGACGGTCGTGATGGATGATGCACAGCACATTTTTGTCTGCTAGGATGCCAGCCAAAACTGAAATGGTATTGCTGCCATGTCAGAACAATGAGTGAGGGCAGGCGTGGCAGGGATTAGTATTGTCATTGACACAGACTCCAGCTGTCAGAGAGGGATACAGTCTGTTCTACAGTAGAGAGGGAACAGGAGGGCAAGTGAATTAAGAGCATCTCATTAAGAATATAAATATTCCTCTCAGGTCTCATAATATTCATGAACTGGGTACATCGTGTTTTACTTCTGCCTCTGATTGCTTCTTAGGCAGCTCACATATGAGACTGTGGGTGGACTGTGTGTTTTCTGGCACGTGTGACAGCGTATCACAGCAGTGTGGATGCAGGAATTATCTAGCCTGGCACAGACATCCCCTAGGGTTCTAAGGATGAAACTGAGGTCTTGATTTTCACAGAGGAGTATAAAGGAGTTTTATGGTGCGTGCATGCAATCTTGTGTTTGCAAACATCTGAATGTGTTTTTCATGCATTATTGAGAGAGCTAACTGCTGGAACATTTGCATATGGAAAGCTACACCCATACGCAGATTATCAGGTTCTGAGCTTTTTAATCTAGGAAAGGTTTTAGCTATCACATCTTTAGCTAATTTCATCATTATTTAATTATTTTTAGAATGAGAGAAATAGTAAAAAAAGGAACAGTGTACAAAACCCAGAAAACACTGGGAAAGCTACCATGTTAGAGGTGTAAATATACTTAATGTAGCAAGAGCTTAAACATTAATATTTAAATTTTAAATATGAATTTGGCAAAATTTTGCAGTTTTACTACTACTTTTACTACTTTGCTTTTGCTGGTTCTACTAAAAGTTAAGTTTGAAACTCTCTGCTGCTATAGAATGATACTGGGAGAGAGGTGAATCACAGGTCTTGCTCATGTAGTCACTTCTATAGTTCAGTCACTGACACCCCAGCAATGAAAGGAATTTGTTCAAAGGTCAGATGCAATTTTCATTTAAATGTCTCAGAAAATATACCTCAGCACCAATTTTTAGAGTTTAATATTAGTTAAATATACAGTGTTTGGTTTTTTATATAAAATAATAAAATCTTTTATTCTACTCTTTACTAGGTATATTCACATCACAGATTATTCTGAGCTGGAAAGGACACACAAGGATCGTCAAGTTCAACTCTTAAGTGAATGGCCCATATGGGGATCAAAAATATTTTGTGCTTTTGAATTTAGGTTCTCCTACAGTAATGGAGAGAGAGAGATGGAGACCGTTTCTTCTTTCTTTCAGTTCTAACTAACTCCACTGAGACTAAATGGATTATTGTTCCTGTTTAATTTTTTTTTATTATGATTAAACCAAGAATAGATTTCATAAAATAAAACAAAATTTCTAAACAGTTTGGAAAGCAAATGGCCATTGGGATTAGGGCTTTATTAAATACAATGAGGAGTCTATCTTTTTTGCACAGTTTCTTTGAATTCCTCATTTAGATATAATTTCTTGCAACTGCATTTTGCGCTCCCTGCCATTTTAACTAGGACAAAGTAAGAGTTTGTTACCTTTCTTCTGGGAAAGTATTGAAAAAAAGTTCTCTGCATTTCAGGGCTCTTAACCTATAACATAAATTACTCTTCCTGGCATTTTGAAAAAGATTCGAAACAAGATAACAAACTGAAGGCCTAGTGAACAGAAGATTAAAAAGGAAAAGTAGGGAACCACTAGGTACATTTTCCCTTCTAATCATGAGCCTGTTGCTGACAGCAGTTATTTTCTTCATTTTAACACCACTGGTCTGTAAATTCCCTCATGAATGTACTTTTACTTCATCTGTAACCTTAGATAATAATTGTTAACATGGTGACCAAAGGAAACGACAGAGTCCTCCCAAATGGCACCCAGAAAGCAATAAAAATACCAAGCTATAGGTGTGCATTTGAGAAACCACAGATATTAATACTGTAAAAGCTGAAGAGAAAATCCATTTGGCATAGGAAGCGTGGGCAGTGAAGCATGTCATTTCGTTATACTAGAAACAGAATTAGTTCAAAAGAAGAGAACTGGTTCTTCATTTATTTCTAATATCTAAAATGCTTGTACCTGTGAAATTGAAATTTAGCTAAGGGAGTTTTGCTGTTCCTAGGTTTTATCAAGTTTAGGCATTTATTCTTGTGTTAATACTTCTGCTTAAAGAAACAGTAATCAGCTAAAGGATGACTGTGTGTAGGGTTGTAAAACTGACACAGAATACAGAATGTTATTACTTTAACTGCCAAGAAAGAGGGAAAACAGCCAGCATTTTCACAGTGATCTAAAGGCTGTAATGGTGGTGGGAAGAGACAGAGACAGTCAAGAGAAAGAGGCATTTCAAATGCAGACTAATCCACTCTACTGTACGCACAAGTTAATAAATATGATAAAAATTACCTAGGTCTTAGATGATCTAAAATATCATGTTTCATGAACATAAAAATGTCCTTTATGTGTTTTCCATATTTTTGGTCTTATCAAATGCATGAATTTGTCAGTTCTACGCTAAATCAGAAAGTAAGAGTAATTGCACCCATATACTCCAATGATTACCTCTTTCTGCCATCTGTGCAATAAAGTGGTGTTATCAAGAAGAAAAAACTATCATATATGCTCTAGAAACTCCATAAAAGCAAACAAGAAGGAGCTGTAAACAATCACAGATAGTGAGAAATACTACAAGAACAGAGAAAGAAATAAAATATAAATACTTCTATTATTGATCTGTATCTAACTGCTCTCGTATAGGAGCTATGAAAAGACAACACAACCTCATGCTGTGAAAAATTGCCTCAGCAACTTAGATTAAAAAAAAAAAGTTTTAATTTTTCAAGTGTTAAAGCATGGATTTTGCAGCTTAGTGATCAGTAATGCACTCTATTTGACCAGCGTCGTTTTTTTCTAAATGTCGCCTTTTCATACTCTGACTCTGCACCCCATCCTGTCAGTCCCACTTACATCATATTTAGGCTGAGCTCTGGGCATGTTCCTCCTGACCTCATGGATGCCCCTTGTGCTATGACTTAGCACATTTACTAGCTGATCTCCTCTTAGTATCCTGCAAGATAAAGCCACTGACATACAAACCCAAACATGACTTATGTAATGGATTATATGTTGCCTTGTAATTTTCTGACAGTAAATGGATAATTACTTGAGGTAATCTTGAACATGTTTCTACTGAAGATACCAAGATTTAAAAATAGTTGTGTAAATACATTCAATAATTGCATCTTTTAGTTTGTATGCAGCAATGATGTTTAAATATTTTTTCGAAACTTGCTTTAAAAATGTTTATATGTGAATTAATTTTCTCATGTCTAGCACCTGCTTTTGTACATATTTTACTAGCTACAAATGCAGTAGATTTATATCCATCACTGATTCCTATTCAGTATGAAGACAAGCAAAGTGAAGATATAGGAAAATGTCTTTTGTGTCTCTAAAAATAGTTTCATGAGAGTGAACACTTACTTTCATATACCACCAGTAAGACCATCAACAAAGTATGTACATTTGGAATAACTAAGTGCTCTGATGGTTTTTGTAGGAAATTATTGTTATTAATTTTGTGCATATTGCCTGGAAAATATTGCTCAGGAAAAAAAGAAGTCAACAGACTAGGACTGTCAAGATTGTACATATAAAAGGCTTTGACTAGTGAGTTCTCATCTGTAATTATTGCTTGCATATTCAAGTCCTCCCCATTAACAGCAGCAATGATGACAGAGTGTGTATATGATCTTTGAAGGATCCAATCTGTCATTTACTGCTATAACATTAAAACACATTATGGCTGGTATTCAGGATAATACTAAACTAGCTGTAGCAATGGCAGAAGTTGTAATGTAGGCAGAACTCAGCCTTTTAGCCATTGTATTATACAAAGCTCTTGCTACAAGTACTAAAGTTGAGTCGCATTAGTTTACAACAGGGAAAAATTGAAAGAAATTTGTTATAAATAATATAAGCTTGTTATGCTCATATATTAAATATATACCACCAATCCTTAAGAGTCACGTAACATATTGCTGCTCCAGTACCTTTCTTCACTACTTCAATTTGCAAAGAACATCATAAAGGCAAATTTTAGTATTTTTTTTCTCTAATAAAAATGTTCTAATACAGTGTTAAAACAATGGGGGAAAAAAGTGGTAAGAATTCATCATAATTGCAAAATCAAGTTCCTGAGAAAAAGCCAGAATCAATCAAATGTATGAAGTGTTGACTGGGAGAAATTTCTCACATCATGTGAAAATATTCTATTGATAGATTCTGCCTTAAGGAAAACTTGATTTTGTAAAGTTATTGTAACAGAAAAGGATGGGAAACAACTTGCAATACACCAGCAATCTACCTTTTTAAAGCAAATAACTTGAAGAAAGTCATGGCACTGCTAATTTCTTAGTCAAAACTGGTTATATCTGATTTCAAATTTCTAGCATGGTAATTAATTAAAAATGTTGCACTTTTATCTCTCAACACAAGTTGTTATGCTAAATGAGATATCTGCCTTCTGATCACAGAAATAACAATGGTATGGTACAGACAGGAAAAAGCCTTTTCATAGTTTACCTCCCATTCTGGTGTCAAATTGTATGACTAATGTAATTATGGTGCTATTTCTAAGTGCTGGTAGGATTAAGCGAGCCAGAGGGGCCTTCTGAGGCCACCAACAAAACACTGACTAAAGGCAGAGCTCACTGGAAAAGGAAATCTGTGGGATCCATGGGAGTCTGCCAACTTCCACCTGGGAACTGAGAACAACACTTCCCCCTCTCCCACCTAAGTTATGGAGTGATGCCTAGGTCTTATTTTCTCTTCTTTCTCTTTCCTCTTACATGTCTCTAATACTTCCCAGCAGTGTAGTGAGGTTCTCAAAGGAGGAATCAAATAGTCTCAAACCCTGGGACAAGGCATAGTAAATTCTTTGCCTCTGCTGATACACAATTTTTGATATAATTTATATCACCTGTCTGTAATTACTGGTGAACTGATAAACACTTTTCCCCTGACATGGAGACTCCTTTACCTCAAATGAACTCTTCAAACTGTCAGCATGATCCAGAAAAACTTCTGTTCTCAGAAGTACACTGGAACTCCAGAGAAGGAGGGTATTTGTTCAGAAAGAGCAACTGAGCGTTTCTGCTTGGAGAACCTAGAGGGGATTTTTTTCTTCTATATGGGGTGTGTTTATCACAGGTGGCTGTGTTCAAATGGGAAAAACTGCATTATCCTGGAAGCACATGGCTCATGATAAACACCTTGTATAGGAATTCAGATGATAAATACTGTCAGCACATATCTGCTACAATAGGGGATATCTTCTTAAGCCTCAGCTAGCAATCAGTGTAGTTCTGATACAGAGGGATTAATATATATACAGGATTTTGTACCAGACAGTGTAATGAGAAATGGTATGAACTGGGGAAGAAGTCAGCTACTGAACAAGTATATATATATATATGTGTGTGTATATATATGTGTATATATATGCATACAACAAGAAGAAAATTTCTGATCTTATTTTGAATTAATAAAGAGCATGTATTTTGCTTTTAAAATAATCTAAAATTTCATATGAATCTTTGGGAGTCTGAAAACATTTTTAACAATCTAGAGTGGTCATTTTCAAACTTCGTTTACCTCTAACCTCTGAGGTGCCAGTTTGTTGAGCAGCCTTGGTGCTAACCAATTTAGCACAGAGCACTGCATACAGGCTGAGAGAATTGGATTTGTTTAGCTTGGGAAACAGACGATTTAGGGGTGACCTGATTGCGGCCTTTAAGTATCTGAAGGGAGCCAACAAGAAAGCCTGTAGTGATAAGACAAGCTATAATGGCTTCAAAGTGAAAGAAATTAGCTTTAGATTAGATATTACAAAGAAATTCTTTACTGTGAGGGTGGTGAGGCACTCAAACAGGCTGGCCAAAGAAGTTGTGGGTGCCTCATCCCTGGAAGTGTTCAAGGCCAGGCTGGATGGAGCTCTGAGCCACCTGGTCTAATGGAAGGTGTACTTGCTCTTGGCAGTGGGGTTGGAACTGGATGATCTCTAAGGTCCCTTCCAACCAAAACAATTTTATTATTCTATGATTTCAGGGTACCCCCACAATAAGCTGCAGAGATTTCATGCTTAACAATTTTAAAATACTGTGATCAGTTTTTTGAAGCAGAGAAGGATTAAGCTGTGTTTCTGTGGATGTTTATCATCCAGATTAGCCTTTTGGTTTTTTTGCTAATGCTGTCGTGTTTAGCTCATGAGCTTCAATGACTCTCATGGCCCTGTGAGTTTTAAGATCTGTCAGAGACCTGCATTCTTAAATTCAGGGGTCTAATAGTTATATTTCAGTGAGAAACTTAATAGCAACACTTATCAGGATAATGGTAAACACACAAAATTACGTTTCTTAAAGGAGTTTAAAATCAAAATTTTTAAAGAAACATATTTCTTCTGTGCATGAGCAGAAGTAGTATCTGGCTAAGGCCACATTGCATTCAGTTTTGATTAAAACATGCATCAAGCTAATTACTCTATCACACAGGCACATCCCAAGCTTATTAACGTCCTTGTTTAATACTCTCTACTTTCCTGGCTGGAATGAATCAGTGATCAAACTAACTAACCATCTTTGTGGCAAATAAATTTCTACAGCTGTGAAAATGAAACAGGTGTGACAGACACGTATTCTTAGTTGGTCTTTTGTCATGGGACTGCAGTTTCATTTTTTATTTAAGGATCTTGCCAGTAGTTATACATCACAAGATAAGGCTACAATATGTGTGTCAAGGGAAAATAAAAAAGCTTGTTATGTACCAAATCTGAAAAACATTCTTGCACTCATAAGGAAAGAAAGGTCCCAGAAGGAGTAGCCCATGTATGTTGATGAAATCAGGGAGCATTAATTAGACAAACATTATTTAAGACTGTGTAGCAGCCTAACATGCCATAAAATTAAGGTCATGACAAATAGCAAGTTGATTGCACATCAGGAAAAAAACCTGATGAAGTTATGGTCCATAATTACCAAATCCCTTCAGAGTACAACTTTCTTAAGCCTTATAAGTATCATCTGAATTACTGGAGTAGTTTTGAAATCATTCCACTGGGGAAGTTACTTAAATTTCATGAAAGACATATAGGAGATATAGCTATCTGTAGTATTTCTGGGTTCATTGCAACCCGCTGAGTTTCCAGCTGTTTGAGATATATTTCAGATAGAGAATCTTTGCAGACAGAGCTACGAGCTGAAGAGGAACGCAGAAGAAGTAAAATAGATTTATATATTTCATTAAGTCAGCTTGTACTGTTCCAATTCTGTGAAGTTTTTTTTGCTACATAAAGAGAAAAAGAGGACTCTGTGTAAATTACCCTCAACTCCTCTAAGTGAAGACACTGATATAGCTGCAAGTGTGTGTGTGATCACCTTCCAAGCAAAAAAACCCAGATGCTGTTTCTTTTTTCCAAGACTGAATTCTACTTTGTTTTTGCAGAGTTAAGAGGGGAACTGTTACTTCTCCAGAATAAAAGTTTCTGGCCACAGTAGCATAATGCTTTCACTCCAGCATTGAGCTGAGGTCCATTTTCTCTCTTCTCCCCCATTTCTTTCCTTTTCGTTACCTGTGCCTTACTTATTGTAAGACACAGAATAAGAAACAAAAATTAATGCATAGAAGTTCAAACAATATTTAATTATACAGAATAGTTTTAAGAAATAAGTAACAAATGATTTCTTTCTAATATAACTAGAATCAGATGGTTACTAAGAGAGTAAAATAAAAACACAACTGATGTATGTGTTTTGAGGTATATATCTTACTGAATTTATAGAAAAGTTGTGAATGATGCAATCGAAGGGAAGGGATGAGAATTCCTCTGATTCTGAGCCTCATCCTTAATCAACTTGTTCTATCATGGACTTTGATCATTAAGAGCTTAGATTCAAACCCAGAGATCACGGCCTCAGACAACATTTTATTTATATCGCCTACAATTATGGGCCTCTCTATAGACCCTTTCAATAAGCTTTATTATTATTATTATTGGTTATTTTTAACAAGTTAGTAAGGACACCAAGAGAATTTCTCTAGTTTCTAGAACTTTGGTTCATCATTGGAAAAATCCTTCAATAAATCATACTGACTCTGCCATGACAACATTAAAAGGAAAATCACTAGTATGTTTGACTCTAGTATCTCCATCAAAAGGTCACTAATATTCTTTTTAAAAATTTTCACCTTGATCAGATGGTATTAAATCCTTTGAACTTTAGTGCAGACATGAATACTGTCATAAACCAATTTGTTATTATATCATATTTTTTAGAGCCCAGACCACCACGTTAATGCACTGTCATATGAAGTGTTAAAATAATGTTCTAATGTTTCTCAATAATTTATGTTTAGAAAATTTATATTATAATAGTGAGAAATGTGAGTGTATTCCAAATGTGTTATAGCTTCCCTTAAAAAAACCCACTTATGGCAGGGTTTATAAATTGGCTGCTTAATTTGCATTTGCTTGAAGCACAGCCAAATATGTCATTACTAAAAAGCAAAAACCAACATTTCTTTTTCCTTTACTAAATGTATTTTAAACTGATTTGGCTGGTGGCTTTTCAGAACTGAGGGAATGAAAATACATACACACGTTTTTCTGCTGTTTTTCAATGTCTCTCTGATACAACACATACAAAACTGACTTGCAAAGTTTCTTCCACCTCTATTCGGTGAAGAGAGAGCAAACTAGCAGACAGATCTCTGAAGATTCAGTTAATGCCCAAAACCAACCTATGCCTGTTAAAAAACATCAGTCTTTTATAGAGTCCATTCTTAACGTCTGACTATATAATTTCCCAAGAAGGATTGCCTAAAATATTGTGTTCCTTAATATACTAATCCAATAATTCTCTTTTGCAAATAAATACATTGACTGAAAACTATATAATGGAAATTGTCTTCTGCTGCTGTGTATGACAAGATATTCACATGGCCTAAATTAAAGGATCCAGGTATGCTTTTGAGCACAAGACATAGTTGCTTTCTTGCCAGCATCCCAACTTCCTGCTTGGGAGAACTCATGACATCCTCGCTTTTGCCCATTACTAAACTCTGCTCTCCACAGAGGAAAACTTGAGTATGGATTTGGGTGAGACCATCATGTGCTTACCTAAACTAGATTCTGTGGAGAAATTACTTCAGAAATCAGTTTAACCACTGGCTTAATGTGTATTTGCATCTACATATATGAACAATAATAACTTGGAAGACTGTTTACGTACAAAGAAGACCTGCACTTCTTAAAAAGTCAAAGGTAGGAAAATAAGATTACTTGTGAGAATAAAGTACATTGTTATGGTGCAACACCTTAATCTCTAATAACTCCAAAACATTAATGTTTAATGGTTGAGCATTTGCATTTTTTTTTTTCAGTAAACTACTACAGCAAATGGTGGTAAATTGGACACTTTTATGGCAGTTTCAACAGATGGTCCAACCAAGCTGCTGAAGAAACAGAATAAAAGACATTCACTTGTAAGACATTCTTTCAAATCAGAGTTAAATCTCAAAGGAAATACTCCTGGGGCACGTTACATGGCTGTTTTCTGTGACTGCAGTATAAAGGACAACATAATTGTCACTCGTTTCAAGCAATAAAGCCCTGTTTCAATGCTATGTCAGTCAATGTGAATTTTGCTATTGATTTCAGTATTGCATGACCAAAACTTTTGTAATCAAAAAAGCAAAAACAGCGCTTGGAGGAGATGTTCAAAGGCATAAAATACTGCTAAAAGCCTGGTTGCTGGGCTTACTTTTAACAGAGGTTATCCAGAGAATTTTCACTGGAAATTTTTCACTTCTGATCTCTGATACATGCAGAGAGACATGGACGATAGTGCATATAACTTACATGTAACCTGACTATGCACAGAATAACTTCTTTTTTTCCCGTAAATGAGTACTAGTTACATGTATGTTTACATGCAGACATTGCATGTCTGCATTTCTCTTTATACATCTACGATTTCTTTTGCAAGTAGAATATTTTTCTAGTCAGTTTACATACTTCAGGACGCCGGTTTGATGCCTGTGGACAGCAACTGACCAATTAGCAAAATACAGATAATTGCGAAGCAGATCTACTTTGTTTGAATATGTACAGTACGTTATGCAGTAGCAGGTTTTAAATTTGAATATAAACATGTTCTCCAACATCATTAATGGCACGTTTTGCCTAAGAAAATATTTTGAAAACTGAATTCTAATAAGCAGTCTGAGTTAATGTAAAAATGTGTATATATATATTCAGGCAAAGGTAAAAAAAAGATTTAAATACACATGGTAATATATTTTTATGGAAAAAGAAGAAAGAAATCAGATTTCACAGTGACTGCACAAACATTTGCAGTAAGCAAATTCATGCAGCATTCATTGGTCCTGTATTTCATGAGATATTCTCCTTCTAACTTTTCTTAAAATACCCTGGCCAAAGCCTATATCCAATAAGTAGGGAATGTAAAAGGTTTTGTATTTACTTTCAAAATCTTCCTAGCATTGCAACAGCAATGTTAATTTGGAAAAAAAAAATTTCAATTGATCACAAAAAGATTAATTTTCACATATAGGATATAATTAATAAAAGCACATATATTAATATTCATACCTCGGTATATTAATAATTAATAATAATTAGTTGCCCAGGGTTTTTTTAAAAGCAAAATATGTATGAACAGTAGGAAAATATTTTCTTTTTGACAGAGATGAAAAAGAACACAAAAAGGTTCATTTTGAGCATGAGTGTTAACAACAGCTTGTCTGTGACAATCAAGACTCAGGAAAAATTTACTCAAAATATCTGCAATATATACAATAATTTCTGCAAATATGCTCAGAAACTTTTTAACCTCAGTTTATACAGAAAATTCCAAATCATTACATGTGCAAGATTGCTCTCAAGCTGAGAAGGCACTGGTAGCTGCATGTTATCTACTCATTGCCTGCCTCTAGCTACTCACTAATGGCCTTATTTCATACTCGTTGAAAACCTATTGTCTGATCACTGTCAAGTTCAATGCAGGATGTGTGGTACATCACAGACTACTTATATATATTAAAATATACATTACTGGGAACTGTGATACAGCAAAAGGTTCTTCCTAGAAAGCTGATCACTGAATACCAAGGATGTAAGGACAGTGATAAAAAGTTCAATGGATTTTCTGCTCTCATTGAAGTGACTTGCAGATGAACAATAATTGAAACCTATTTTAACTTTAGGTAATATCTGAGTCAGAAAAAATGTACTAAAACTAGATCCATACCAGCACGGGTCCATCTTTATAAGGCTTAAACCTGAGCAAATATATGAAATGGAAAATATAAAATTAAACCCAATGGTTTAATTAAAGCCAATTAAACTTAAAGACCTATCAAATCAATAGTTAGTATATCCAAAAATGCAATCATAACATATATATTTGTTTCTCAGGACGTGCATCCTTCCTCACTGATTTTTTTTTTTTTTAAATTATAAACTGTATGTTTAAAAAGAACATCTCCCTTCAAGAAGTATTGTTCAAGGCCAGTTTGGCTGGGGCACTGAGCAACCTGGTCTAGTGCAAAGTGTCCCTGCCCACAGCAGAAAGTTTTGGAACAAGATGGTCTTGAAGGTTCCTTTCAACCCAAACCATTCCATGATTCTAGGAAAATGGAAAAATCATTTTTGGAATAGTTAACAAGACTGCTGAGTTTTGAGACTCTCTGGCATTAGTTTTCAGCTCTGTTCCCCTGCAATAACACAATAAAAATATAGCCAAATCAAAGTGTAGTAAATAGCTGTGTTAAAACTCCAGTGAGTTCTAAGTAAATAATACCTGAATGCAAGCAGTAAAAGAAGGCTAAAAGGTCACACCTAGACCCAGCTTTATGACAGACCTGGAGGTGAACCAAAATCAGCAATAGCATTGCCTTTAGAAACCATTAATAAGACAGATACCAGCAATTTGGAGAACGAGTGTTGTATTTAAAGAATTACAGTTGGATGATTTTCTAAGGCAATTTCTAACTCACCAGGATCAAAAGAAGGCTTATAGTACAATATGTTTTCTTTACTTATTTACTTATTGTGAAAAGCAGCCCTGAGCAAACTTTATTTTTTTTTGGGGGCGGGGGAGGGTGGAAATCTAGAGATCACTGCAGTCTTCTGCAAAAGACAATGTAGAAGAGATTCCATCTTTGTTACAAAGGGGGACAAAAAAATCTATAATCATAATCTACAACACAAACTGACAATTGAGCCTATTTTTCAGTGTCTAGCACACTAATAACTGAGGAAAAAAAAAAAGAAGAAATGAGAGGAAAACATAAATTTAAGGCCAAAAAATGAGTTTTTCAGAAAAAAAAAATTTAATGCTCCATAGATAGGAGATAGGAGACAGATCCTAAATATTGGTCTTATGTGCTCACAGTCTTCACTCTAATGTGACTGTAATGCACCTGAGACCTCTGTTTCTTTTGGAAAGTACATGGAGGGAGGAGGGGAAATGTTTCCAAAGTAATATCCAGAAACATTTCTGGATTTTACTGTCAAAGAATCTCATAGATATAACTGCTGAAAAAGTGCTGGATGTGGTGTATCATTTAGATCTTTTAATGGCTTATCCTTTTAATGGTTTATCAGACTTTATATAATTATCTGAGGTACGTGAAAGGTATTTTTTAAAGACTTATACCTTTCTTCCTTGTGAAGGTGTCACTACGCACGTACTGTGCTTGGTCTTATCACTGGTTATGAAAAGAGAGAGAGACAAAGGCTGATGTTAAGACCTGTACTGGACATCAGATGGAGGTTTTCTTTCTTGTTCTGTCCCTACAAAGAAAGTACATTAAAGGCAACAAAAAATCAGGTTGGATATGAAAACAAAAAAAAGATGTGTGCTTAAAATCAGGACTTTTACTGCTTATATGTAGTCATGCAAGTATTTTGTTTTTCAAAAAAAGTCAGAACTTTATAGGAAAATAGGCAACAGCAGATTTTCATTTGAGGGAAGAGATTCTCTATGCTCTGAATCTCTCGAGGATTTTTCCCCTTTTTCTGAGGAGACAGGTAGGTGGCAGTGCTACAGCAGTGTATAGAGATCTTATTAGAAGAAACCTAGAGTTCCCTCAAGCTTTCCAGAAATTTATAGCTTTTAGACAATTTATGACAATAATACTCTTTTCAACTTTCATATGAACTCTAGTGTTTGAATAGGTACTTTGCAATCAGGTTGATAGTACTTCTTTAAAAGAGACTTTAAAAACAGATGAACAATCTGGAATCAAAATCTAGGTGATGGAGAAGAGAAATTGCAAATTCTTTCAGTAATTTATGACTGATTACACTCAGAAAATGTATGTCTTAAATCATCCTCCAGGAATCTAAATTTAGGTTCTAACAACTGGACTTATATTTGCTCAATATAAGAACCAGAATTGTCTTTCTATATAGATTAGTTTAGACTATGATTATCTTCAACCTCTTGATTATTATTTTAATGTACTTCACTTTTTAAAACTATTATTGGTTTTCCCAGGTGTCTGGTCATTACTGGAGTGCAGTCACATAAATCTTAAATTTTGATTCCTCGTAGAAAACTAACCAACATTCAGTAAGTGTCAGTTCACTAATGATAAATGGTATTATTAATGAACATAGCAGCTTTTGTTTTCAGCCTGTGCAGGCTAGGATTCTATGTCTACATTAAAACCAGTAGTACATTTATATTTCTGATACCTTCTTATCTTTCAATGACCTTTCAAACACAAATTTTCAATGGTATGGTACATTCATTTGCTAATTCCCCTAATGCATTTGAAATCTCATAATCCAAATTACATTATTTGCATATGTTCATATTTTTTTAATAATTGCCTTTCTATGATCCTTAATAATAGCAGATGTATTTTCATGATATGTCCCTAGCTTTCCAATTATTCTTTTTTGTTGAATTGTTGCATATTGTCTGCTATTCTTATGCAAAATAAGGAAACCCCTCCAAAAATTTAAACCATAATCTTTTAATGAAGCCAAAGCTATTATTAAGTTTCTTTGCCGCCCTAAATTTCTCCTCCACAAAACTGAAGTTACTGGCTGAGTTTCTTTGTTATGTTCTCCACTTGCATTTCAGGTATTCTGACTTCTGCTCTCAGAAATTTTTAAAGCAATTTCTGAATCTGTACCTGCACTATTTATTCCTTTCTCTCCCCTTTTCAAGATAGACTGTAAGTTTTTGATTTGTCAATTTTTTCTCTAGATTTTCAGTATTTCCTCTACAGGGACAAAAATTCTACTCTTCTTCCTGAGGTAGACTCCTATTGACCAGTGGAAAGCATTAAGTGACTGTTGAGTTTGGTCAGACTATTAATCTCTCAAAATATGCATTTTGAAACAGTTATCTTTCAGTATTTTTGATTTATTTGTACAGTCTAGAAGCAGAAAAAAATCATGCCTAGTTTAGAAGTCTACATGGATAGTTGAAAAAGTGTCAAAGAAAAAATTCTATCTCATTTGCACTTCATGCTTTACTGAGGGACATATGTCTTCAGTTTTACTGTTTAGTAACATGGGAATAATGAACATGAATAATTTCAAATATACCAATCATCTTCTTAATTCCCTTCAAAGCTATGAGAAGAATGCTTCTAAATCTGAAGTCCCTGACTTATTGAGTAGCAATTACAGTTTTTATTTGTATAAAGATGTTGTCCATGTGATGTGAATATTAAATGATACTTGTGTTCCTCCAGATCATGTATTTCTTCTTGCTTGGCCTTATTACTGATACACTTAAATGCAGTGAACTTTACTCCCTCAGAAAGTATGCAGCAATAGGAATATCCTAGGGCTATTCCAGGATAGTTTTACATGAAGAGAGCTGTCTCTATAACATGCTGAAGAGATATTCCCTTGTTGTCTGGGTCTCTGATGTTCTAAGGAAAGAGGAAGAGTTTTCTTATATGTATCTGGGTCAGTAACTACACTTGTTTTCCCCAGTGAGATTTGGTTTTCCAGTCACTTTACCTCCTAGCACACACTATATTAAAGGCTGCAACTGAGCAGCAACAGCCTTTAGTACTGAGGTCTTTATTGCCCTAAGAAGCAAAAAAGAAGATGGAAGTAATCATGGGCTGATCAAACTGTAATATAACACAACTCAACAAATGCCAGCTAGATTTTTTAAGCCTGAAAGTGATTATTCTATCTGTAAGAGGGGACAAAGAAGATAAGAACAGAAAATCCATGATGAAAAGATGGCAAGTGGGACCTTATCAATGAAAGAAAATATAGCAGGCAATGCAATAGATCAAAGAATGAAGATAGGACAAAATACTCCTTCAAACTGGAATTTCACAGAATTTCTCATCAAATGTTATCAGTATACAGAAAATTCTTTCTCCAGCAAGACAGAGATTCTTTAAAAAAATACATTAGGTGTCATTTGTTGACAACACATCACTATGGTGCTTTCTGCACCAACCACATGAATTCTGTATGCCACAGCTACTTGCAAAAATTTTGAAAAATAATTTATTTTAGATTCATTTTACTATAACTTATTTAATCCTTTAATAAATGTACATGTGCTTTACTACATCACTCTGTATGCAGGGAAACCTAGCACTGATCAAACAAAACTGAGGGCTGAGGACAAAGAATCATAATCCATAGAGGTAAAGCTGTGACAAATTTCCTATGAGGAGAGAGAAATCAACAGAATAAAAGGAAGTAGAATGTCTTCCCTCTCGTTATTCACTGAAAAAAAATAAAAGTACTGAAATGTAACCAATCATCTGTTGGTTTTAAAAGAAGCAGAACCTTCACAAGACCTGGTTACTTAAAGAAAACCCAAACCACTCACAGCATAAGCGGTATAAAAAATTATCAATAACTATTTCAGCTAGGTAAACTGTAATACATAAAAAGAAACAGATATTTTACAGGGAACTGGTATTCAAGCCATACCAAAAGTCATTAATTCATTTGGAGCACAGTTTCAGGGACATTTGATGTTGACAGGATTCTTCATATTGTCATGGACAAGTTTGGGAAGTCACCTTGGAAAGTTAACACCTTGGAATGGGACAGGATCTGTAGCTGAACTTACAATAACTGTTGACTTTATTGATGGTTTCCAATATTCAGAAGTAACTGCTCTTTGCCTCAGTTGCCATTGTGCTCTGATTGTCATTGCTGACGTGCAAGAAAGATCCCACAACACACCAAAAACATGAAGCTGAAGAAAGTGAAAGATAGATCTTACTTTTTTGCCCCCTAATTTTCCCATCTTTGCCTTAACTTTCCAAACCACAGTTCAGGTGAGTAGCAGGGAAGTCCCATACCAGCCTCTGCATTCCAGGCAGCACTGCCACCTCCTCCTGGGTGTTGCTGCACACCTTCCTCAAAACACATCTGCCTGCCACATTAGTCCTTCCTCGCTCTTTATCCTTTACAGTTATTCTGAGTCAAATTTTGAGTGTTAGAGTGAAGAAACATTAAGGATCGTCTCTTAATTCTTTTCATACACAACCTCCACAGGGTAGTGGAGATTTAACTTGTCAAGCTACACAAACCATGAATAAAGAAGAATAATGAGAATTTCCTAAAGTTGACTTAGAGGTAAGTAAATATTTTCCATTGTTATTGTTTTCAAGGATAGTAGCCTGCCTTGATTTCTGTAGCAGTAAAGTCTACAAGGAAGACCCCAGTGAAAAATGGAACGTCTGCCACTTGCTTCATGAGAGGAGTTTTGGAGGCACGGCATCTCCATGAAGGAACTGTAAATGACTACATGTCCATGCAGAAGACCCATATGTGCACTGCATCTTACCACAATGCTTTTTCTGGTCCTTCTCCTCAGCAGCTGCCCCAAAGTAGGAAAGTCTAAGATTCAAACCTTTTATTTCAGAAAGCTCCACCACCACACATTTACAAGTTTTACAGTGTTTATAAGATTGCAGTTGTTACAGTGGTTTCCCCTTAGTCAGTCATTATGTGCATGCAATGAAATCAGAAGCTAGTCTATTAGCTAGATACTGAATCAAGCATCCTGAAGGATCAAGCGTTCTATAATCTTTGCGTGCACAGATGTCAGAAATGTATACATGGAGACTGTGAGTCTATATGTAGGTAGGTACAAAAAGTCAAACAGAAAGAGCCTTAATCTGAATTTTGTTTATTTAGTGATGCAAGTTTTACAATTTTCTGTGATAGTTAATTTTATTTCTCATAAATTTCAACAGTTATGGAATAAATAAAATATGTTTTGTACTTAATATGAACACCACTTTGACTAGAATCTAAATCAAAGCTAAACATTAAGATTAGCTTTGAATTTAGAAGATTTACTTACGATGTTGTAGCTGAAAATATATAAAGGGAATCTCCATCCTATTCTTACAGACAGGTAAATAGACCCATTTTTTTGCATTTGTTCACAGAATCACAGAATATGCTGAGTTGGAAGGGACCCACAAGGATTATCAAGTCCAGCTCTTGGCCCTGCACAGGACAACCCCAACAGTCACATCATGTGCCTGAGAGTATAATCCAAATGCTTCTTGAACTCTGTCAGGCTTGGTGCTGTGACCACTTCCCCGGGGACCCTGTTCCAATACCCAACCACCCTCTGGATGAAGAACCTTTTTCTAATATCTAATCTAAACCTCCCCTGATACCACTTCAGGCCATTCCCTTGGGTCCTGTCACTGGTCACCACAGAGAAGAGATCAGTGCCTGCCCCTCCTCTTTCCCTCACAAGGAAGTTGTAACTGCAGTGAGGTCTCCCCTCAGTTTCCTCTTCTCCAGGCTGACCAGAACAAATGACCTCAGCTGCTCCTTTTATGGCTTCCCCTCAAGGCCCTTCACCATCTTCATTGCTCTCCTTTGGACACTCTCTAACAGCTTAATATCTTTATTACATTGTGGTGTCTGAAAATGCACACAGTATTCAAGGTGAGGCCTCACCAGTCCGGAGCAGAGCAGGACAATCACCCTCTAGCAACAGTTTTGTACCTGGGACAGAAACTGGAAATGGGGATTACTTATATTTTGTGTTAGAAAAATGTCATCAAATTTACTTTTTCTATCCTCCTCTCTAATCTGACATGCTTTTAAATTAAGTACAGAATGCATTCATACCTTTTAAAAACATTTAAAAAAGAGTTAAGAAAGCAATGTTTATAATACTCTGAAGTGTGTATGAAATCCAAAAGCAGAACTTCAATGAAAAAGAAAAAGCCACAAAGCTCACTTTCATTTTATGCCACAGGTTCAACTGTGGTAGTGGGAGGTAGTGACGAGATATAAGCCTCAAGGTTTACCTCACACATATTGGAAATTATATACTAAATATTTTTTATTATTACTTATAAAGGGCCACCAGAAATGCACAGAAAATGTAGTACCCGCTTACTGTTTAATTGCAGCTGCTACCATAATCTCTCATATTTCAGAATAACAATTGCCTAGATGAAATCTATCCTTCAAAAAGCCTTTGAATGATATAGAATCATAGAATCATAGAATAGATTGGGTTGGAAAAGACCTCCAAGATAAACTGGAGCAATATCAAAATACTTTATTTGTTTGGTTTTTAAGGTTTTTGCAGTTGCTAGTTAGCAAAGAGGTATTAATGAAACATCCACATATACAGTATAGGAACCTATATATGTATAATATATCTACATTTAAATATATAATATATCATTTATATAATATTGAGACATTTTATAGTTTTGGATCTTAAACCAAGTGACATTTCTAAAACCAGAAAACATTGCAACATCCACCTTAATAATTAAAAATTTTATTCTCATCCTGTTTTGTTTGGGTTTTTTTTGCTTCTAGACAAATCACAGATTTTCCTTGGAGTCAGCAGAGGTGAAAGGCACGTTGTCTTCATAAAAGCATTCTTAGAAGCATCTTGTGCCATTTTCATGAATGACTGTATTCTTGCAACAAAAACCTAACTCAGCTACCGAGGCTCAAATTTTCTTATTGTACACCATAACCAGGCTTGGACAGGAGAGATTGCAGGAATGCAGCTGGCTGTGGAAAGAGCTCCTGGTTTACATAATAAAGATGAAGTAATTAATATGTTAAAATGAGTTAGATTAATTATAATTTGCCTGTATATAAATAATTTTCTTTCATTGCTGCTATGGGAACAAAATTTATGATAATTTATTTTATTGAAAGTGAAGCAGATGATGGATTTCTGTTGCAGAGATTTTAGCAGAGATCTGTCCTGCCAAACTTTTTACATTCAGCACATCCATCTCTTTTGAGCAAGACATACTGAAAGACATCTATACAGATTCATCTATACAGACAGAAACTGAGTTCAGTGATATAGCTGTATATATCCCTCTCTAAAACAACAATGTTCTTGTCCAAATGAAGTCCAAACTTATCTGCTTTTGAATGGATATTTCTCCCCTCCTGTTCCCTCCCTGAAAACACACAGTGCTTATATGGTATTTTTCCTAGAGGAATGCCTTTTTTTGTCAGGTGCTTGACTAGAAAGTCATGCGTTTAGAAGCCAGTGAATTTTCAGGGCTGGAGTGTTTTAAATACACAGCAGAGACACATGTATGCTTCCTTTCCCACCTCCCCCCTTCCTCTCCCCCCACTTTCTGTAGTTTAAACAAACTAGTGAATTCTGAAAGTTATGATGGAGGAAAATAAAATAACCACCCTTAAAGTTCTGGTAGACTGGCTCCCTAATGCGAACCACATAAAAAAGCCCACCAAGTGAAAGCATGTCAACCCTGGCAAATCAAAGGCTACAGCTAGCAGTCATTAAGCCCTGAATAAGGGGTTCTTCTGAACTAAACTTATATTCAGTCTTTATTTCTTTGTTGATATCATAAAGCTTTCTGAGGGTTTCCATAGTAACAAGTGAGTTAATTTTTGTAATATTTTTATTATAATTTTAAAGCTCTTTTATGCATTTAATACACAGATATGATGAGATAGTTGGCATGGAATACTGATTCTGCTTTCCGGGTAAAATTCAACCAGAGCAGGGTAAAGTATATGATGTTTTCAGTGAAATTGAGATTTATTCTCCCTCCTCTGCAAGAAAATTAAAAAAAAACTTTACAATTTACTTACATCTTTGGTTTCTGCGCTTGCTCTTGTACATAGTCATTGTGAAGAAATTCCACTTTCTATGAAATAATTGCCTTGATCACAGACAAAAGAGATCGTGCTTCTGCTTTGCAGCGAGACAGTTGCTCACTGACAGAGGGTAACCAGCAATCTCTCAGAGAAAGGCAGGGTAATACCATTCTCCTAAAATCCAGGGGAGATGTCGCCGGCTCTATTTTCTCTGTCACAAATCTCAGAGACAAAGCATATTTATTTTCGTACTTTTTTTCACAATAATTTTATACCAGCTAATAAAATCCAGAAAACATAGGGAAGCATGTAATAAGGCAAAGTGGGGTAATGTGCTATTAGATGGTCTGACATCAAGATTCCTTGAAAAATCCCTGACATAACCAAAATTGTATAAATGACTTCATAAACTAATGAAAACTAACTTTTCACTGAGAGGTCTTAGAAGTATGCATATGAGGACATTAAAATATTTTAGGCTACTTTTTCAAGCAAAATTGCTATTAAAAGAAAATTAACACATGGTAATCAATTAAATCCTGACTGTGGGTCTGAGCTCATGAATAGGGTATTCAGGAAATAACATATAACATGCAATTAATCTTTTTCATGCCTATGTTTACTTCTGCATTACCTTTCAATGATTTAATTTGGGGAAGGTTATTTAAGCATCATTTTGCTGATGGTTTATTTTTAAAGTGACTCCATTTTCCGCTAGTCTGTTGAATCACAAGGTCATGGAGAAAAAGTGGGAGCACTGTATGATCTTCCAAACATATAAACATTTCAAAGAATCCAGATATCTTCCTAATGGGAGCCGGGGAAAGGGGAAGACGTTTTTGCCATGCTGGGGAGATAAATTTCGAGAAGATGCCAGCAGCAGTTATGGAACTGCCAGGAAGTGGAAATTCCAGGTCATTCAGCAATAAATCTGCCTTTAATAAAATTGTGTGAAAATATTTCTTCATGTTTTAGGAAATTCATGTTTTGAGGTGCCTGTCATGTTTTGAGATATTGATGCCAGATACCACAAATACAGAAGTGCTGCAGGAATAGAGCCAAAGTATAGTGACTGAAGTGTCTTAAAAACTGATAATAATAACCTCACTGCTGTTTAAAATGCAGAGTTAGCAGCTCTCTAAACTACTCAAAGAAATCAAAAATAAATATCTTTGGCTTACATAAAAAACAATAACATCTGGTGTCTATGGATCATTCATGTTTCAGTCAAAGACATGAACAATTTGCAATATTCATCTAAAACATTGATATATAGTTATTTTCCCAATAAAAACAGTTACAATAAATTAAAAGGAATGTCTATCTCAGTCTGCCAACCCTAAATTTATACTTTTTCTATGTTTTTGCCCTCAGATATATCAATATGTTTTTATATCTCCAGGATAATCATGTGTAGCTTTGTGCACCATTTAATTATCCTTTCAGTTGTTCAGTATTCACATATCCTCATACTGACACACCTCTGGCTACTGAAGTGAAATCTTTACTTTATACTGGCTCTATTCATCTGACTTCCTCCTTCTGTCAAAATCTGACCACATATCTTTTCATTTACTTTTGATTTGTATCAGCAAAGCTGAGGATAAAGTGTAGACTGAAGAAAGTGAAAGCAATGGATAAGGTTTTGTATTTCTTTAGAATTTTGTCTAAAGTCACCTCAAAATGACAGAGTTGAAATTACACCATATTTATTGTTGAGGTCAGCAGAAAGGTGGTGCAAAGCATATCAAAAGTGACAGGAAGGAAAAAAAATAGGATAATTATTCACTCTTAAGCATATCAGAAGATAAAATATCTGTACCATATAGAAAGACCCTTCAGGCCTTATACTTAAATAGCATTGTGCAGTTCATATCCATTGGAGTCAATATTTTTGCAGCAATTTAAATGAGCTGATGATAATTCCACAGTTGTCCTGCTCTGTTTTTCCTCTGAGTTAATTTGCAGAGGAATCATGCCTGTGATCTGACTTAGATTGCAGACATCTGTGGTCTACCTTTAAATTTGATGCTTCATGTAGCAATCTCTTCTTGCTCTTTTCCTTCTTCTACCTGAAGGCTCTCATTCATATTATTCAGTTCAAATTTTTCTTCTTTCATTGATTTGGCAAGATGTCTTCAATCTTTTTTCTCAGCCCACATTAGCTCTTAACTATAAAACTCAGTTCTTTTTCTTATCATTAATATCTAATTTTTTTCCCAGTTTTTTTAATGTATTTAACCTAGTAATTTATTACTAACTTTCCATATTATATTATGCATAGCACATACAACAACATGTGTATTGTTTCCATTGATCTTTCATGCATTATTCTATTACAACCATGTCTTTGTATGGAAGTATCTTGACAATGGTATAATATAAAAAAATAAACTAAATGTAAATTTCATGGGATAAAGATTAATTTATTTTAAATCAATGATTCCTGAAAGCACAGCCCTTACTGGTTTTTCTTTATGCTAATTGTAACTCTGATTCTTCCGTCACTGAAATGCATTTGCTAAAAATAACATAAATACACTGGTGAATCATTCTAGATCTCTTCATAAAAAAATATTGCACAAAAAAACAAAACCTGAAGGTGCTAGTTAGCTTTGAGTGGGCACAGCTGCCTGCTGTTTCTCTGTTTTACTGTTTTCTGTTAGAAGAGTTTAAAATTCACTTTCACACTATTACAGCTTGAAAAAAGTCAGAATCTTGCATATGGCTAGTTAAATGCTGCAAGCTTAGTGAGGTGGGAAGAAATGAATATTACCTCTCAGCGACAAAGATCACTTGGTCATATGAAGCTTATTAATTTTCTGCAAGGATACCTCTTAAATGATTTCAACAGTTTTAAAGGTTCTTAAAACAGTCGGTTGGAATGAATTTTGTCAGTTGTTGCTGTTGGCACCACAATTAATAATGTCCACATCTGCACATCCCATATCTCCTCTCACTGTTCTCTCCTGACAATCCTACTGGTCTCAATAAGGAGGTTTTTTTTGAATACTACCATAAATTTCTCAAACTCTCTTTTAAGAAGAGGAAAAGGAAAAAATGTAGATATTGTAAAAATATAATTGCTGACATGAATGTCATATATTACTCATCAGTAAACACTTTGCCTTGGTTGTATCCTCGGTTTTATTTTACAGGGAGAACAGATCTTAGACAAGAAAAGAAAGTGGAGGAAGCTTAAAGTATGTTCTGTCTTTCATTGTTTAATTTAATGCACCCAAAGAGTCTTTTTAGGTAATAACCTTTTATAGTTTCCACTATGGTTATTTTTATGATGTCAACTAAGAAAATATTACATCTATGAATATAAATTAGGGTTTGTTTTTTTTTTAAATAAAGGATATATGTAAGGATCAACATTTAACTTCTTCCAAGTAATAACGACTCCTTGATACAATTAGTGATGTATTAAAATCATACATGCATATATTTTACTAGTATATATTTAGATGATTATCTGATGATAAGGTTTTTAAACATGGCGTAATATTATATAAATAAAATCACTAATGTCACTTAGCTATTAAGGCAGGTGTGTGATAAACTATTATGTTTATGATGTAATGAGTTCAGAGCTTAAAATATTGGCCAAACCATATCCCTGCCTAAAACTGTAAAATTCTACACAAGCTGTGGTGGTTTGAATAAGAAAGAGTAAAATTTGTATGTCTAATGCCTACATCTGTAAGTTAGAATCAATGAGTTCCATAAGTGTTTTTCCAGAGACAACAGAGCTGGCTAGAATTCCCAAAAACGATCAGAAATGAAGACTAAGGAGAGTGCCAAAGGAGGAAAAGGTTTATTAAAATGTTACCTGTAGACTGAGGGGTTCAATCAGGTGCTTAAACATCCATGCCTGGCACTACTTTGATGATTTATGGCATCTGAGACTTTCAGAGAGTGCCAGAAAACATGGCACAGCACCTGTGGGAAACCTACAACCTTCTGAAGCAACCTGTTGAAGCCAAAGCCATTTTATGTGGCTCTAAGCAAATATTTAGGCAACTGAACCCTGCACAAAGAGTTTTATATTCAAACCTCCCTCTGATAACTGTCATTATACTCCGCCTTTTTTGTGCTTCCTGCCATTGTTTCAAAGTGGTCCTAACTTGAACTCTCAAGTCTTGACCCTGCAGGATTATGATTGACTGCAGCATGAACTATATAGAAAGAGAAAATGATTATGACTAAGAATTGAGTAAACTCAAAGAGGCTGCTATTAGTACACAGCCCACAGCTGACTGTGTGTATCAAGAAATTGTGTGGATGAAAGAGAAATAATGTATCATAATACTTTCAAATCAGCAATACTTCCCTTTACTAAAGACAAAAAGCCTGTCAAAGTGTTTTAAAAGACTTCCTTTACTTCAGCTGATTTTTACTCTGACCAAGTGTTTGCATCCAGAACAACATACAGTTTGCAAGATTTCATGAACACCTCATGTATTCATCTAAAGCTGCATTAGAAGGAATTTGCTACACTGACAGTATTTCCATCATCTAGAAATTTAGGGAAAAAAAATCAGAAAAAAGTTTTTGCTCTTCTGGAGCTGTTGGATTTTTAGAAAACTCTTTGATGTTTCTTGTCTCTTTTATCTTCTACATTTCTGATTACCTGTTTTACCTGGAGATTAGCTCAGTTGGCTAGAGCATGGTGCTAATAACACCAAGGTTGCAGGTTTGATCCCTGCATGGGCCATTCACTTAAGAGTTGGACTCAATAATCCCTGTGCATCCTTTCCAACTCAGAATGTCATGTGAAGTTCTACTTTTCTTCAGCATTATCAGACAGTAATGACACTTCACCACAAAAAATTCTTTTTGAGATACCAGGAGAAAGCCCCTAAGGTACTGGTCCGACTTTCACCATGGTCAATTTTCTCTTCTTCAGTGTAGCTTTTTCACTAGAATTTCATTTTTCTCGTTGTTATACTAGCATTTATCTTTAGTCTTTACAAAATTTACTGTCAAGCTTCCCCTGTTAGACTGAGGTCTTTGTATCAGATGTCACTATTAACATTTAACCATATGATCACAGAGGTATGAAACAAGGCCTGACAACTTCTTTCTCAGGTAGGAGCCCATACTGGCTCTTCCTGCTGTCCCTTGCCCAGTTCTCAGCAGGTTCTCATTCCTCCAAAAAGAGTTTTAGAAATACATTTGGATATTTTTCTGTGACTAAAAATTTCCAAAGTTTAAAGTGTCACTTCCTACAAATGTAAGGTTGGAATCAACATCTGCACATCTGAAAGTAAAATTGTTATCTATTAGTAAAGAGAGAAATTTCAAAGAGAGACAAAAGGTTAGGGGAAAATCCCAAATCAACCAAGTAGAG
Organism: Myiotriccus ornatus; assembly: GCA_036023395.1. Classification (NCBI taxonomy): domain Eukaryota; kingdom Metazoa; phylum Chordata; class Aves; order Passeriformes; family Tyrannidae; genus Myiotriccus; species Myiotriccus ornatus. The sequence continues at coordinate 125,082,977 of JAYRBT010000082.1, read as the reverse complement.
GTACTTTATAACCGTCCTTGAATACATGAAAGTTTGACTACAAAAAAGCCACAAAGAAGCCATTTTCTCTGTCTCTGGATGTTAGAAAAGCCATTAATATAGACTGTAGCAACAAAGATTTAAATTAGTTATTTGCAAACCAACTTTATTACTGGTAAATGAAGCTATCTGTTGCATAAGAAGGGCTGAAGGATTTTGTAATAGATTAGGTATCTCAGAGAAGAGCCTACATAGGAGGAACCTGCCTAGGAGATGGATAAGATGACATCTTGTATTTTTTTCCAAGCCTTATTTCTGACCCTGTATGCCCAGATTAAATATGAATTGTTGTAAGATTCAGCATTAGACAAGATTTGGTCCATGTTAGTCCTTCAGTCTGCTCCATATTAATGGAGCATTTCAGGCAGCTGGAGACTAGTATGACACGGGTTTGACACCAAAAAGTGTGAAGCATATAATGCCCTGTACCTACGTTTAAGGAATCCTCGAAGACCAGCCCCTGCTCCTTACAGTGGAGCAGCTTTTTCAGCTGGGAAAGAATGAGTCCACCTGTGGTTGAATCCTGCTCTGTACCTTTCAAGCTACAAACACGGGTCTGATATCTCAGGTGCCTACAGATATACATTATGAATACCTGTTAGAATTGCATTGTGTCCTCAATTACATTTGAGTAGTTTCCACAAATTCAGAGCAGCTACAGTGAGTGGATATGCTGTAAGCATGAACCTTCCACTTTGCAAGTCAGAATGATGATTTTGCACAATGAGTTGCTCTGCAACATTCTCCCCAGTTCCAAAGACTGACAGGGGTTCTAGAGCAATTTGATACTTTCACAGCTTTAATTCCCTCTTTATTGATTACACTATCTTATATAGCTCTTAAGTGAAACTTGGCCAATTTTATCATGTTCCCTGTTCCAAGAAACAAGTAATACAGTTATCAATGCCTGATAGTTCTTAATTTTCTCAAAAAAGTACCAGGTATAATAAAATATTCCTTTGTTAAATGTCTGAAAAACAGCTAAACTTCAGGCTCAGAGTTAGATATTCTATATGGCAGCTTCTACAGTCGAAAAACACATCTTCCTTTCTGCTTTGGCAAGTGGAAAAAATAGCAAATCAATATCAGATGAATGCCATTTTGACTCCTTTTGTTTGCTTTACACCTTCCTTAGGATCTAAGCATGTTCCTGCCCTCTTAGATTAGTTTCTTTCCTAAGCCATCTCAGTTCTTCACAGATTTGTTCTTGGATAGTTTCCTTTAGGTTTTGAGCAATTTTAATATTTTGTTTTGTTTTTCCTAAGTCCTGACTTCTTTTCATTTCATCTTTAATTTTATTTTAGCCAGTTTTAGCCAGCCCTCATGGGTTTAAATTTGTTCTTCTACATCTTTGGTTGCTAGTTTGGCTGGGACATTTCTTCATCTTTTTTATCTTGAGGTTGTCAGCATCCAGCAACAATATTTAGTTACTTTCACTTGTTACTTTCAATTTCTAAACACCTATTTAACAACTGAGCAACTGAGACAGTCTTAAGAGATGTTCTGCTTCAAATTTCTCAGATTAAGGGACTAAAACTTACTACCTTTCCATTAAAAAGAGTTAGGTTTGTGCCCCAACTTTTTTTTCCAAATATAAACCAAGATTTCACAGAAAACTGTATTTTCTTCAGGATATATATTAATATAGTTCAGAATGCAAATGATGTATAAAGAGGTGGTCTCCATTTTTCTGATTGTTAAACTATATCTTAATAATTCAGTTTAGGAGCCATAATACCACTAAAGCTTCCCTATATTTTTCCTTATAGTAATCCTTTAAATGATCATAATCTTTAATGTATTGCACAATATATCAAAGTTAGAATTCACAGAATCTCCTAAATAGAGGACAAACCCAATCTTGAAGTTGGAAACATATTAATGAAAAATTTAGAAAAATGGCTATTGGATTTACAGTTAAAAAAATTATCCGTGCTAGTTACTAGCACACTAAGAATTCAATTAGGTCTTTGAAACAATTCCTAATGTGTCTAGAATTAGCATTTCAAAATGTTATACTTTCTATCTAGTTGGTAATTTTTTAATTTCTAGTGGAGAACTGTTAGAAAGACACTAAGTATTAGTATTTTTTCTTTCTGGCATGATCCTGTAGCAGGCACCAGTTTCCATCATCTCAGAGCTGGTAAATATTCAGGATACTGCAAATGTAAAAGAGTAGACAGATACCAAATGTGGAGCTAAATCAGATGTGCTGAATTAAAAAAATATTTAAGCTTTTAACCGACTGGCAGGTGCTTAATTGTGGATTTAGTACAAAATGTTCACACATATTTCTAGAGAAACAAAGTGCTGAATATTGGTGAGTTTTCATGACAGATTTAAGAAAGATCTTTCTGTCAATCTATCTTGATTCTGCTTAAGTCACAAAATCATTCCACTTCAATATAGAGTTGTTTTTAATGGGAATTACACCCACAGTGTCATATTCTGCAAACAGATGATATCCATTTCAATTTGATTAGACTGACATGCAATTAAATGCTGCCCTGTTTCCCTTTTCACATTGGTTTTAATTATCACACTGATAAAACACTTCAGCGTGCCAAATTTAATGGGACAAACTTTCAGAACAGAATCCACTCTTGCATAACCCAAAAATATTCCAAAAATTCATGTACCTTGGTTCTGCTTAAAGGTTAAGAAGTACTTGAATATCTCAAGTTTTACAGGCATAACCATTTGAAGAAACCCTTTGCACTCATCACCATTGCACTATGAGATCCTCCTTTAAAGTTTTTATATGTTTATTGAAACAGCTTTAACACACATTCAAAACGCATTCTCAGTTCTTCAGTCTGTTGAAGTTGTCTCCCTTTGCATCCAAAACAGAACATGGAGAAGTTGAAAAAGAACCTCTTGTAAGCAAATGAGGCCCTTAAAACGTCAATTCTGGGCTCACAACAATGTAAACTCATTATGTTTTATGTCATAGCCAATGAACAGTTGCTGCTTCAACCTTCCATTTCAGACTAAGGCTTTTATAACAACAATCAACAGAAAGCTGAAAATGTTCTGCTTTCTTTTCTCATTGTATGGGATCTTTCTTTCTCAGTGTGTGGGACTCAGGACAATTTTAGTCATAATCAATCAGTGCAATAGCTGGTTTGAGAGGGAGAATAAGGCCTTTAACAGAGATGAAAAGTAGAAGAAGATTGATTTTTGGAATGGAAAAAGCTGTATTGTAGCAATTCACCACCAGACCATGCTAAAGGTTGCACTACTGGCATACGTCCAACAACATTCTTTGAATTACAGGGATGCGCAAAATACCAGAATGACTCCAACTTCACAACTACTCCTACTTTTTGTTGTGTTTTTTTTAAGAGTTCATGTGAATATTTCTATGTGGGGTGGCAAGATGAGGAAAGTGCTAACAAGAGGTTGTTACATTAAAATTATTAATGCATCTGATTTAATGTCTTAATTAGACTAGTGGATGGCTGAGGAGGAGACACCTTTTCCCTGAATTCATGGGTTCCATTTTTAGAATATTCCAGCTATATTTCAACTTCTCTAAACATTACAACTGGTTCAAAGATAATTTCTGAGGCAATGGTATCCTATAGAGAAACAAGATTTTTTTCACTATGCTGATAGCAAGGTGAATTATTTTGTTTTGTTTTGTTTTAAACGCAAATCAAGACTGGTATTGTAACACAATAGCGCTAAGTAGCATTTAACATTTTTTCACTGAAATACTTTAGATATTGGAAAGGATATGAAACACTTAAAACACATTTTGCATTTAAAAAACTGTGGCTGATAACTAGAAACCCAACATTTTACAGAAATTTAAAAAATCATGAATAGTTAAAAAGAGCATCAGAATACGGGTTTGCATGATAAAGTACTTCCAAATCAAACATTCTCCAGTGAGGAATGTTTCAAAATCAGAAGAAGAGAAAATTGGAAAGACTAGTCCTTTTCACCTTGAAGTTTTACTACTAAATATCAGATTATACTATGAATTAACTGCTAAAAATGCGTACAGCAACTCTTTTCAGTATTCAAACTCAGAAAACAGAAGTGTGTTCTCAATGACCTGATAATGAATTAAAAAGACATGTCTGTACAGCAGTGAAGATAAAGAATGCTTTTTTTCCACTTGTGCACTTAGCAGGAAAAATGCTTTCTTATTAAGGTAAAGAGTTAAGAAGCTGAGCAAAAATGTGAAACTAAGGTATGAAAGATGCTTTATTAAACTCTAGTCTAAAATAGTAAGCAATGACAAACTTAGGTGACGAGTTTTTTATTCCCTGTTCTGTGGCACCTTGGAAAGGTAAAATCATTTCGGCTCGCATGCAAATAGCAGCTTCTGGAGTTAGTCTGTTCAGAGAAGATACCAAAACCATAGGGATATCCATAGTAATTTTTGAAAAATGTGGCCCTGGATCACCACCATACTTGCAAATATCTGTTCTTGGTTCAGCTACACCAGATGAAACATACTTATATTTTTAAGTGAAATTTGGCTTTTACAGGTAAGCAAAATAAGACAGGGATTTAAGAAAGACAGTGTTACTACTCACCATCTATCTCTAGACTGAAATTCCTGCTAATGTCTTAGAATATAAAAGGTGCAGCAAATTATTTTGAAACT